>JAHLSL010013815.1:1520483-1682731 GCA_025920805.1 Petroica traversi | reverse complement strand
AAGGAAGGAAGGAAGGAAGGAAGGAAGGAAGGAAGGAAGGAAGGAAGTATTCTAGAGGAATAATAAACATAGGTACAAACACTCTTTTAAAGCACAGCAGTGGGAGAGTTTTAACTGCACCCATTTCAGTAGTAAGTAATAGAATCTGTAGTATTCTTTTTGCTTGTGATAAAATTGTATTGCCCTTACTAGGACAGTGCGACTCATTAAGGTTTCTGTTCATCAAAATCATCTTCCAGCCAAGTTTTCCATGGTGCCCCCAACCTTAAGCCCATTATTTCCACCACTCTTTTCTTTCCACCTTCATCCCACTTACAAAAACTACTCAGTAGATTGGTGCTGAAGCCTCAGACGCCGCCATAACCAGCAATGACATGGGCTGGCATCAGTGTGCATGAGAAGATCATTATTCCAAGGGAGTAACAGGCAAAAGTACAGCCCAACCTACTTTACAGATGGGTTTTTACATGAATAGAGACATAGCACTTGGCAAAAATGTCCAACTTCTCAGCAACTTCTCAGTATGATTCCATAAAGAAGAATCAAAACTTGGGCAGGGCCTCAAAGGGGATTTTGCTGCCTTCAAGGTCACAAGAAAGACACTATCCGAAGGCTATGAAAGGTTTCTAAATTTAAAACAGACCCACTTACCATGGTAGGCAATTGAAACTGTTTATCCACTCTGAACAGATAGAATTACCTAATCCTTCTATGATTAGAGGCTAGTGAAGTTAAGTTAATTCTGTTTCTGCAGGCACTGCTGCCTTTGATGGAAGCAGCTCATCTCGAGGAATGGCCTGCTGGTGTGATGGCGAAACAAATAGTTTTGTCCTTTTGAGCTGAGGAAAAAAAAAATTTGCTATTGATTTTGGCTTAAGAGTGGTAAGTGCTTTCTGTACGATTCTCATCATGGCTTGAGAGCTGTTATTTTGGGCATTAGCCTCACATACCTTGATGTGGAAGACTGCTGCAATACACGGCCCTGCAGAAATCTTCTGAGGGGATCCTTAGGCCTCTCCTGGTTTTGGTTTTCCCGCTGGGAAAAGAGGGCTGAGTATATGAAACATCCTCTCTACTGCCACATAGTTCAATATACTTGACAACCTGCACATATTGATTGTTTTGGGAGAAAGGTCAAGAAAACAGAGGAGCCCTGATGTTTTTCTGCCTATGCCTGGGGGGTGGTTTATCAAGAAAGGCCAAAAAAACTGTTGTCTAAACTCCCCTTTAAAACCAACATCCTTGCAGGGCTTTCAGGCTGGTTACAAAGGGTAAGGGTTGTTTTCTAAAGCAGTGTGGAGTTGAAAAGGACAAGAGGCAGCGAGCCTGGCAAAGCCCTGCAGCCTGGCAGGGCTTGTACAGCAGCACTGAAATGAGCAGATCTGTGGGGTGTGATCAGAAATGCAGGCAGGGAAGGTAAAAAAGCAGCAGAGGAATTACTGTGATGGTGCAGCACACATTGAAGATCAACCTTGTAAAGGCCCGGCCTTTTAAAATGGTCCTTCCATTCCTGCACTTTGCAGGAAGAGTGCTTGAGCCACTAATAAATCTCTATCCTTTGAAGCCATCTAAGGCACAACATTTGCTGCTTTTTTCTGCGTCTGCCATCTGCATAGCCAGAACAAAATCATTTAGCTTTCCCCTTTTATTTGAGTGTAAAATAAAATATTTCCCTTCTAGTTATTACTTACATTGAATGCAAGTTATCAAGATTGAACACAAGGAAATCCTCTGTAGTGAAGAATAGCTCTATACAAGGATAATGTGGCAAATCCTGAGATGGAATTTGAAAAATAGAAGTAGAGCAAGTAAAAAGAAATCCCATTAAAAATAAATAAATAAATAAATAAATATATAAAAGTCCTGAATTGTAGGCTTAAAAAAAAATTGGTTTGCTTGAGAAGTTTCCAAGAAAACCCCAAAGGAAAATTATCTTAGGTTGACATTTCAATCCAAAATGGTGATTTATAAAAACGTGGGGGACTTTTACTGAAAAGGAAAAAATGGCAGTTTAGGTTGTACTGTAACACAATATTTCATCTTGTTTTGAAATGAACACTCAAAATGGTTTTGTTCTTTTGAATTTCTCACCGGCAAAGTTTTGTGAATGCACGTACATAGAGCTGACATTCTCTTGCCAAAAATTAGGTTTGACAAAACTGTATTTCTTGGCAGGAGTTCTTTCCTCCTGAAATTTCAATAAGCCTTAGCTTTAAGAAATAGATATGTTTAAACAGAAGGGAGATGAGAAAACCAAGAGATTCTGGGCCAGACACCGGGATAGCTGAGGTGCTGGGTCAGCTGGAGAGCAGAGTAAAAAAAAATCCATCATCAGAGAGACTCAGTGCTGAAAAGAGCCATTGATAAATTGTGCATCAGTGAGTATCTTCAGCTATGAACCTTGGTCATGTGTGAATGTCTGGGTGTGGGAGGCTTGTGAATGAAGGATTGTTCATGGAGGCACAATAGAATAATGTTTTTGGAGAATTTCTACCCCAGAGCACATAAAGGCACAGTTATGACAAAACTCCATGACAAAAGATTATTATTCCTTTCCCCATGCCTAGCTACAAGTGCTTTCCCACCTAACAAGATAAATACCATGGAAAGAATAGAACTTTCTTTTGTCTAAAAAGTGGCAAGCGCTGCCTACAGGGCTGCTGTGGCCAGAGACTTCCACCTACGGTGAGAAAGGATTGCTGCAGCTGCATTGTCAGGCTGATAATGTCACATGGAGGCACAGGCCTCACCACATAACCCAACAAACAATCAGTTGAAAGTCTTTTCACCACACTCAGCTCCAAATCAGGCATCCAGCCACACCCAGTGCTTGCTGAAGCTGCCAGAGATGTCACACCAGTCAATTAATAACTGGAGGAGCCACTTTAGGATCAGCATCATCAAACTGCTCTTGGTACCTACTACTAGGCACCAGTCCTTGGAGTCCTGAATCACAGAATCACAGAATCACAGATTCACAAATTCACAGATTCACAGAACCACCAGGTTGGAAGAGACCTTCAAATTCATAGAGTCCAACCCATGCTCCAACACCTCAAATAAACTAAACCATGGTACCAAGTGCCACATCCAATCTCTTTTTAAACACGTCCAGGGATGATGATTCCACCACCTCCCCAGCTAGACCATTCCATTATTTTATCACTATTTCTGTTAAAACTTTTCCTAATATCCAACCTATATTTATATATTATATTATTCCTTGGCACAGCTTAAGACTGTGTCCTCTTGTTCTGTCAGCCTGAAGAAGCTTCTGGTGGAATCTGCTACATTTTCCTATTGTTGAAGCTTAGCTTCATATGTAGGTGGTCAAATTTACAGCTCTCAAATGTAAAAGTCCTGGCTGGTCACCTCACTCACTAGAAGCACTCCAAAGGACAATACTTCTAATTTTAAATCTGATTATTCAGGACCTCTCACCACTGACTCTAGTAAAAAATGAACCTAAGACAAACAGCTCAGATGGAGATATCTACCTTTTAGTCTTGATTTGTTTGTGGAACGGAAGAGGTATTTTGTACCCCACAGGGTACATTCTGTTCTGAAGATCTCACATTTGGTAAAGGCAAAATTAGCATCTTGTTGTCATACCAAATACTGAAGATCACGAAATCTTCAGGAAATTAAGAGGATGATGGGAGACGCTATGTCAGAGTGAATAATGCCTTTAGGTGGGTCTGTGTGCATGTATTTGTGTCAAAAGTGCTCAGAATTCTGGTGACTCCATAGGAAGGACTCTGCTCCCTCTGCACTTTGGGATGCTGAGTGTGACACTTGCAGCCCCCTGCTCTGCTCCTGTTCAGGGGAACAAGTGCCAATGCATGGTCTAATGACAGCAGCAGAGAGTATAATCAAGATTGTTCCACAGGTGCCTCTATCTTTGCTTGGGACATTTCTGTGAGGCATTTCAGGCTGATGAAAACTCATGACAGCTGTGCAGTGAGCTGACAGGACAGGAGCCACCCACTTCTTGGGCTGATAAACTTGTTCCAAGCCCCTTTTTGATTTTGTAATAGGAACGAGGTGAGCACATGGATGAGGGGAAGATGTTGCTTGCAGCAGGGGAATTGAAGAAGAGAGAAATTTATTGTAGGCTTTTCTACAGTACCTAACCCTCCTGCAGCCTGCTTCAGAATCATTCTCTCTCCTCGGCTTGTCATGTTCTAAAATAAACCACACAATCATAGAATCAGAGCATCTCAGGTTGGAAGGGAATCATAAGGTCATCAAGTACCACCCCTTGCAGGACTACCAAAACTAAAGCATATTTCTAAGAGCGCCTTCCAGATACTCCTTGAATTCTGACAGGCTTGTTCCCTATGTGTTTGACGGATTTTAATTAATTTTATAGCAAGATAGTGATATCCTTTTCTTAATGTACCACACTGAGGAAACCTAAGGGAATTCATATTTCCTAACTTTTCAATTTTCAGATTTCTCTTGCACAAAGTAATTCCTGCATGGACAGGACTTGCCATATACTCACCAGGTTCACAAAGTTTACTAGCTTTTTTTTTTTTTTTGGTGGGGCGGAAATAGGGGCTTAGCATTCTAATTTTCACCTACCTTTTTCTTAATTGTAGTTCTGGCACTTAAGCTATATATTTTTTTACTAAGATGTTTCATTCAGCTAGGAAAGTATTCATATGTGTATTCATCAGGAGCAACCATAGGGACTGCCTACACAAATATTACATCTACCTCACACAGAAAGCACCTTGAGCCATAGTGTTCCTTGTTGCTGGGAGGCCTGAACCCTGGAATCCTGACCACAGAAAATTGTTAGTGAGTTACTTCCCAGAAAAGACCTGCAGCTTGAATACACCTCTTGTAAGGCTTTAATGTATCTGTAGAAAGCAGATATGAGATAAACACTTATGACGCATGGAGTAGTACCAACTTATGATCTCTAGAGTATGTAGGAGCTAAACCTAAGGAGATGGCAAGAGAAAAGCTGATGAAGGGAAGAAAATCTGTAGTCAGAACTTCACAAAACTGCAATCCACATATTCACTGAGGGAAAACAAAAGTTAAAAAGTAAAGGTAGAAAAAATTGAAGATCACTGGCTCAAGAATGAGTATTTGTTTTAATAGAATCCCAGAATGATTTGGTTTGGAAGGGACCTTAAAGACCATCTCATTCCAACCTGCCATGGGCAGGAACACCTTCCACTACACTATTTTTTTCTTTTTTAAGACTGCTAAAGCACTTGCTCTGCTGGTTAGGATGTTATTATTCACTCTGAGGTTATAAGTGATGTCTTCTGCTGATCTTCTTTCATTAAACTGTGCCCCAGCCAAGAATCATAAGGTTGTGCAAGTAAAAAGGGAGAAAACTGCTATGGAACTATATAAACACCTATTTAAAAATTAAATTGTTGAAATAACAAGAATACAGTACCGAGTTCAGTTCTAGCAGTGTGCACATATCTCTACTGGTATCAATGAAACTGAGGCTATTAACACCAGCAGAACATGTGATCCATAGCTATAAGTTCTGGTCACACCAGAACAGTTCCAAGAGGCAAATGTTTTATTTGGTACAAGAATATGTGGTATCTAATTACATGCCCAAGTTCAAAATACAAGATAGCCATACCCATGTTATGCAACACTATAAGTCATCCACAGAGTATTCAGCTATATATATAAAAATAACATTATCAAACAAACAAGTGCTCAATAATAGTCAAAAACAACCCAACAGATTAATTTACTAAGATTGCATTTCTTTGCAACTTTCTTGACCTTTACAGTAAAGCCTAATTCCAATTAGTTCAGTTATAAAGTCCATAACTCTTGTAGGTACCACAGTGTGCAACACATTATCATTTTACAATGTTCTCCCTGATTTGCAGCACAAAACATGCACTCCTTATGGGAATTTGTTGGCAGGCATTTAGGGCAGCTGGAAGTGATCATGAAGTGCAATTACTGTCTGTGCATATCCACATCTGGAAAACAGTTCTTTGCAGATTTTAAAATAGCCTTAATGAAGAATGGAACCTTGTACTTGAATCGATGGAAAGGGTGAAGGGGTCTCAACGCCAAATTTGTAAGAGGGCTCGAATAAAAAGGGCACACTGTACAGAAATAGAAAATAATTAACGGAAAATTAATTATTTTCAGAAATGTTTGCCATCGTTCTTCATGGGAGGAAGAAATATCATCCTTGGGCAGGGGTGAAGGGAAGTTCTCCATTAAATAAAATATCTAACATTTGCCATGTAAGATTTAACAGTGATGACACCGCTGGAGGATGTTAGGTGATATTATCTCTAACACATAATCTCACAATGGACAGAAAAACACCAGTTGATGTGAGATGTGCAGAGAGGTTTACTGAAAAAAGTCAGGGGCAGAAAGGAGGCAACCCAAGAAATACCAGCATTATCATTAAAAGCTCTAACTTTGGTGGGTTTCTTGTGATGGCACTGGGTGCACCACGTGCTGGGTCTGGCTCTCTTCTTGCTCTGGACAATCTCCCCAGGTAAAGTGAGCAGGATTTATCACTACAACCCTGTGATCTTGGCCACCTTGGCCACATTTGTAGTTGCTTCAGGATGGCAGCGAGCTGAGGATGGTCACTTTGATACATGCTACAGGAATCTGTTAGTGAACATGATCAAGAACCCTTGCCTGGGAATGCCCCCAGTTCAGCCACACTTTGCCCTGATATTCTCCCAGCATTGACATCTCTCAACTCAAGCTCAAAGTAGTGGATACTGCTGCTCCTCAGCACCTCCAAAAATTGCCCAAATAAAACCTATAACATGCAAAGCAGAACACACCATAATTAAGACACACTTAAAGGAATTCCAAAATCTCTTTAAAATTGTTTCAATTTTTAATTGTAGGTTATGCAACTATAAAAACTTCCTCTTTCACTCCTCCCCTAAAACAAGCCATCCCTTTTTCTCCTTTGTGAAATCAAAACCCAGGTTTTAGCACTTCCCCATGAGTGCTTTGGTTTAAAGCCACAATCAGCCTCTTCTCACAGGCAATTAACAATAGGACTGGGGGAAATGGCCTCAAAACACAACAGGGGAGGTTCAGGTTGGACATGAGGAAGACTTTCTTCACTGAATGCCTTGTCAGGCCTTGGAGGGTGATGCTCATGGACATGGTGGAGTCACCACCCCTGGAACTGACTGGACATGGCACGCAGTGCTCTGGTCTGGTTGACAAGGTGGGGATCAGTCAAAGGCTGGACTTGAAGATTTTGGAAATCTTTTCCAACCTCAGTGATTCTCTTCTGGCTACTTGGACACAGGTCTCCCACAGTCTTGCATGCAGGAAACCATCCCACCAGTTGAAATCTGCCACAAACATTCTCTGCCTTCTCACTTCCCCATGTTTAGTTATTGATGCTGCTAAAAAGCTTCTGCTTTCTGTCCTGCAGGTAGACCCATACTTTTGTTGGAGTCTAAGATGTGCAATTTGCAGAATTTATTTTGGCCCGTTCCAGCTGAAATAATCTTTATAGGATGCTTGTGGGCACTTCTGGCTCTTCTTTTTTTATTTTTTTTTCTCTCAGAGAACTTGTCTAAATCACTGAATTTCATTAATTTACACAGAAGTTGAGTCATGCCTTATGTGAGCATTGCCACATTTAGAATATTAACTACTTTTAACAGGCCTAAGCTAAACTACACAAGCAGTTAACACAAATATAAGCAGACCACTACCAACATAAAAGACTCTAATAAGAAAGGTTTTTGCAACCAAGCTAGAAGAGTTTCTTTATTTTTTTTTCCTTTTCCTTCAGTGACAAAAAAAAATAAAATAACAAAAGCTTTGGGGGAGGTGGAAAAAAAAGTGAAGGCTAGCAAGGCCAGAAGAGCTGAGGTGGGAATAGAGGATTTCTGCTGTCTTGAACTAACCCTGCTACCTGCACAGGAGCAGGCCAGATGGGTCACCAGGCAGGATGCTCTGTTAGCTCTCTTACGAGCACACACCACGGCCAACCCGCTGCCCAGAGCAAGGAATGACCCCAGATTTCCTTGCCGCCTGCAGCCTCCAGCTGGCTTTTCTGCACAGTGGAGCAAAAAGAAAAAGTATAAACTGTTTCTCCGGCAAGTCGTGAATTTATTCATCACCTCAGTGCTCCCCAGGCGTGGGCAGGACCTCGCCTGTAAAGCAGAGCACGTTTTGGCAGCACTCAGCAGTGGGTGTTTCTGCCAGAGCGGCTCTCCGAATACTCTTTGTACAGCCAGATTTCATCAGAACAAAGCCAACACTAATGCAAGGCTAGGTCTCTCTAATGATGTTTTATTATGAGTAAACATTGGGCTAAGCACAGCTGTATTAAGTGGATTTTGGATTCTTTGGTTGTAAAGAACCCTTGGGAGCATCTGTCCCTGCATTAACATCACGGCGAGCATGGGTTTTCACCCAGTAATTCCTGCAGCAAGCCAATAATTTTTGTTAGAAACTGGAGGATCTCAGGAAACGCTTTGAGGGCTTTGCAATGTTCCTGAAGCTATCTATTGTCCAGAGAATCTCTGCCTCATTATCACCCATCTGGCTTCTCTCGTGTTGCATGCACAGGGCACTCTCAGCCTTTCCAGCATCTCCAGGGGAACCCAGAAGGAAGAGCAACTAAAATATCTGTTTGTGGTCTGCCTGTGGTGAGAAAAGTCTGGTCTCAGGTACATCTCAGAGCATTATTACTAGTATTATTAGCAGCAGTATTAGTATTTATCAAAGTAAGGCATTTGTAAGTCAATAGATGGACAAATGAAAACCAAAATCCCTGCAGGATTCAGAAAACACAGAAAATGGTAAGCAAAGTAGTGATGTCAAGCATTTTCTGGATGCATTTCCTCTGCAAGAATCTTTGCACTGGTGTGTCCAGGGCAGGGAATGGAGCTGGGGAAGGGGCTGGAGCCCCAGGAGAGGCTGAGGGAGCTGGGAAGGGGCTGAGCCTGGAGCAAAGGAGGCTCAGGGGGGACCTTGTGGCTCTGCACAAGTCCCTGACAGGAGGGGGCTCAGGGGGGTCGGGCTCTGCTCCCAGGGAACAGGGACAGGAGGAGAGGGAATGGTCTCCAACTGCATCAGAACATTATATTAAATATTAGGAAAAAATTCTTCACAGAAAGGGCTGTCCAGCCCTGGCACAGGCCTCCCAGGAGAGTCCCCATCCCTGGAGGGATTTAAAAGCTGTCTGGATGTGGCATTTGGGGACAAGGGTTAGTGGTAAACAAGCTGGTGGTGATGGGCTAACAGTGATCTTAGAGGGCTTTTCCAACCTTAACAATTCTATGATTAGAAAATTGATGCTTTCATGAAGAGTAATTTTTAAGTACTTTCCCACATAGAGCTTTTTACAATTTATTTTATATTAGAAACACTACTAAAAGACAAATATTTTTTTACTAAAGAAGGATTGCCATGAAGGTCTCAGGGGTATATTTTGCTGCCTGATATCCCATTCCCACCTGAAAGCTGGACTCACCAGCAGGACTACACCTCCCTTAACACTTCACTGTCTGAGATTTCCCAAATGTTCAACTTCCCTTCAATAAGAAGAGAAATCATGATATATTACAGAAGATTTAGCAGTAAACTCTAATCTCCCTGTGGCACAGTATTCAAAATATTTTGGGGGTTGAATTCATTTAAAATGAGACGTTAGGTAGAAAATCATAATAAAACTGAAATCCTGCCTCTGTACCCCCATCCCCAAAAATTATTCAGAAAGAAATTTCTGCCCAGAGTTATTTTTCCCACTTCTCAGAAGGAAAGAAAAGCATAAGGAAAGTAGATGCATTTTCCGATAGATACATACTGAGCCTGTGACAAGGTATAAACTCAACATCAACACATCATTCCTAGCACTACACAGATTTCTCTCTGCTGGAAGCAGGAGTACAATTACACATAAGCCTCCAGACAGCTGGCCTGCAGTAGGACTTTTTCAACACTTTGAATTTGAGATGGATGAGAAAAAGAAAAAGCAGCTATGCCACAAACCTGGTGGGAGAAGTTTTGCCTATGGGAGATGATGAATATTCAAATCACAGCTTGCATGAAATGCCATAGCACCTTAGTCAAACAGAGCTTGAAACAAAATTGCTCCTCAGCCATTTTGGGTCTGGTCCACAGTTCAAAATGTTTCAGTTCAAAACAACAAAAATAAGAAGCACAATTTATTTTTTTTCCTATTTAAAAGAAAATACTCGAGGAAACAATATTTCTTTTCTCAAATCCTCTTCTTTTCCAAAGTCAACATTCAGTGCAATTTGCATTCTCTGTCTTTGTCTTCCAGACAAAGATCTTCAGGCATACACAGGTTAAAATAGGCTTGCCTGACGGAATCTCTCTTGTCTTTGATCCTAGATAATTCTCTCACATGTGCTCACACTGTCCTCTCCTGTCCCATAGTTCATCCTTACACTGACAGAGAAAGACTCAAGTAACAAATACAGCCTGACAAGTGTTTGGGCATAAATTCATTTACTGTATCGAATACTTTGCCTGCTTGTAGCAGAGGTGTAAACACTAATAAATTGGCAGTCATGAAATTAATGATGACTGTAAATTACTGAGGTGCTTAACTACTTCTGCCAAGTGTCTCCTGAACAATAAATAACAGGAAAATATATTTGGAGATAAGGATGAACCTCATAAATATAGTAAATTAAATTATGGAGCTCAGGGAAGTCTGGAAGAAATACATCAGTAGGTCCATGTGATAAGCAGTAGCTGATAAGAGACTTACTCCCAGTTTTTGTGGGGGTCCCCAGTTCACAGTGACCAGCATTATTTCTTAGGGGTCACAGATCAGAGCTGGGCTGGAAACACAATGAAAGTATCCAAACACATAAAGAAAAACAACATTATTGTGTATTATCCTGTTCTAGGTGCCTGGCAGGGACCTAGAGTGGTATATGAATAGCCCAGGGGTAGAAGTCAAAAGCCATGGGCTCATTCAGTGTCACAGATAAAAGCTGTCCCTATCACCTGAGTCCCTCCTGGTGACAAGAATAATGCCCAGCCCTCTGCAGTTCCAAAGGCACCTTGGGAAAGTGGGAGGAAGGTCCCTGCTGGTACCCACATTCTGCAAACAGAGAAAATAAGACCCTAAGGCCCATTCAAATTCCCAGTTGCTCAAACTCTTGTGTCAGGGCTGGGTTCTCCTGAGTCAAGGTGAAAGAAAAACAGCCTTAACTGTAATCCCCTCATACATCACCCCATTTTGTCTCCAACAGCAGTTCAGTGGCAAAGGTGGGGACCCCGGAAATGACTGGTGCCACCTTGGAGTTCTTTCACCCTTGCCCCTGCATCTGTCACCCCTAAGAACCAAATCCTGCTCTATCTCTATATTGCAGAAGGAGAGCTGGACACAGCCAGTTCTGACAGCCTGAGGAAAGCAGACCCTTGTAAAAGGAAACTCATTTTCCTAGAGCTCCGAGTTTCTTTTTTTCCTTCCATGAAGGGATGGAAGACTGATGTCAAGGGACTTTGGATCCAGCCCTTCAAGCACTGTGAATCAGCCAAGGAGTCCAGCCAAAGCTGCACAATTTTCCCCAAATGCTGCCCCTTTCTAATTCCACTTCCCAAGTGATTTGCTTACAGTGTCTCTGTCTGCCTTCTCCCCACCTGCCACTCAATCAGAGCTAAATGTCAAATGTCTCTGCCATCAGCCATGCCAGGCATACTATAAAAAGCAGCTGTCTTCCTGACAAACTGTGCTCTCTCAAAGTCCTGTCTTCAACTTTTCTGTCACTTGCAGCCTTCCTTTAATTTTATTTTTAACACTCTGTCGGTCTGTCTCCCTGGGATCACTCTGCAGCAAGGGCATCCCAGAAGAGCACATTCCCCTCCACTACACCCTGCAGGAGGAAAGGCACTTGGGAATACCTGAATCCCAGTGCTCCCAGGGATAAATTGAGCAGTACAGTCATCCCACAGTCTGTTTAAACCCTCCTGGGAGGGAGGTGCTCACAGTGGGGCTCTGCAGTGACAAGTCCCATCACCACCACGCTCCTTACACTTGAGGCATGGCCCAGGGCACCTCACACCCTGCTCCTCCTCTGGGGCACTGACACCACAAAACAGGCAGCACAAGTCACAGCAAGTTTGGAATTGCCCACATTGACTTTGGGGGCCACCTTTAAGGAGAGCTGAGCAAGGTTAACCTGAGCACAGTCACCTAACAGTGCCTGCGATGCTGTCCTGAACATGGTCACGTCCCTCGTTTGGTGCTGAGGCTGGTGGGCAGGCAAATGCTGGGGTTGAAACACTGAGAGTAACAAAAAGCTGTTGACTTTCTGTGAGAAAATTGCATATCCTGTGCTATTTTCCAGAGAAGTAGCATTGTGGAGATTTATAATGCACCCGCCTATTTCCAAAATTGCTTGGTTGAGAAAGGGTTTCTTTATGGGAAAAGGGTAGTGTTCCTCCTTCCTTTCCCACTGTAAAAGGTTTCCAGCTGGGAATACTCAGAATTTCGTCTCCTTCAGTGTAAAAGGACACAGTCAGATCTCACCCTGCCTACCAAACACCCCCAGCCTGGACACTAACAATGCACAAGCTCCCCCAGTCCCAGCTCTTTCTGGAATTAACACTCTCCAACCTCCCTCTTGGTGAACCATTAGGAGCTCAGGCAGGAAAGAAAAGCTGGGGCTTGGTGTTGAGTTAGGTCAGGATCTCACCACCATTCCTCACTTCTCTTCCTGTAATCACACAGTCCCTTTTTTATCTACACACAATCATCACCACTGAGTCCACTTGCGGTGTCTCGACAACACGGCCAGAAACAGTGATTTTTATTTTTTTTTCAGAAAAAACAGTATTTTACCCTCCCTTGCAAAACTTGCTTTCTTTGAAGTTATGTTTTGATTCCGAAAAGGGACTTTTTTAGAGAAAATGACAGCTACCTTGTTCATTTGACCACTCATCTGTGTTGCTGAGCAGAAAAGGTATTTTTAGCCTGGCTGTCAGCCTCACAAATCGTCCAGAATTCAGATTTTGTTTCTCCTGTCTCGCTTGTTGCCACCAATAAAAATTTTGCAACCAGAAGTTCTCTCTCAGAGTGAAGTGCTAGCCACGAGAGAATCCAGCTTTATTCCCAGGGACACGTCAGCTCTGCCAAACACAGAAATCCTGACTTTGTTTGCACAAAGGAAGATATGACTGAAATACAAAACCATGTATACAACGCACGGATGAAATAGGGCTAGCAGCAAAAAAGGAGTTACTTTTAATTCTTCCATTACAGGATTACCCCTGACAAACTTTCAATATTCGTACCCATAGCAAAATATTGCAATTTCAGGGTGGATCCAAACGAAAATATTTGATGATAGAGTTTATTTTAAATACTGTTGAGACAAGCCCATGCACGGGTGACATGCTCTCAGAGGATTTCTTACTGATATGGCTTATTAAAAGTACAAGTGGAGTCAAGAAAATTTACTATATGCTGAGAGTTTGGTGTGCCAGACAGTTGATTTCAGCTGTGTCTTTGCCATGTGCATTCATCTTCTTTTCTCTTCTTCTCTGTTAACTCATGCAATCACTTGCTGAGCCTTCATTACAAACTAAATTGACTCAGGTAATAATAGACATCCCGACATGGATGCAAAATTAATCTCATTTAGAAGTGAGTCCCTGCCCAAAAGCCTGAGAAAGCTCAGTTCAGCAAAGTCTGTAAACAGATGCTTAAATTCATCACTATTAAACCCAATACATTAGTGCTTTCCTAAAGATTTTACAGATTTGGGACTCCTGCCTGATTTGTAAGTGGTGAGTGGCTTTGATTTCTGTGTGCCAAAGGAGTTGGAAAGAAATTTAATTTTTATATTGAGAGTATTTCCACCAACAAAAGATGAGTGGTTCTAAGTAGGTCTTTTTTCTGTCTATTTAAATTAGATTAAATAAGATTATGGTATTATTAGCATCATTAGGGTTATTATTAGGAAATTACTATTCACAGCACTTTTACTGTCATATTCTACAATAAGGAAAGCACATCTATTAAAATGATTGAACATCAATACATAAGCTCCTAATAATCCAATGGTATCAATGAGTTCATCTTTTAGATTCAATTGCAAAAGTCATCGTTTGCTGGTGATTATCCAATTGTTCATTAGAAGAGATTCTCTGAGACTCAGCAGCTCTGTAATGATGATGCATTTCATTACATTTCAGTCTAACCTATTTTACTGCAGCCATTGGATAACGTTTAGCTGCTGCTATTTTATTGTTATAATTGGCATGTAACAATGACATCATGACCCAGGCCACGACATCAGAGTCTTGTCAACCTTAAACCACACCACTGAGATGTGATTTTGGGGGCATTTTGTAGATGCTGCATGAAGATGAGATGGTCACTGGCAGAGGAATGTATTGCTCATTCCTCCAACTCAGGGCTGAACAGTTAGTCTAAATATCAGAATACAGCCATATAATATATATACATATATAGCATAAATACCCATATATATATTATATAGAATATAGTAACCATATATACCAGAAGAGAAGCAATAGGTGTGCAAGTTTTTGCTGTCTATGTTATTTGTTGGAAAATCTTAAGTTTGCAGTTCCCTCTCGATGGGGAGGGGTAGTCTGAAGGTGATTTCAGCTATCATAGGAAAAGTATGGTATGTAAATAGCTGGCATTGACTGTGCACTTAATCTTTGACAGCCTGGACTCTGAAAATAGGATTTCAACTTCCTTTTGCCACTTGACTTGTTCTGTTTGCAAGCAGCATATCATGGGAGTTTATGTCTTCAGGACAGGGGTTGACATGGAAAAGAGAGACCTGAAATGTGCTGAACTTCATTTGGACAACTTGAATTTGAGAGGAGGGTAGTCTTGCAGAATTACTCAGCAGTTTTCTGCTCAGGCTGAAATCAGTGGCAAGACTTCCTTGGACTCCAGAAGAGATGGAGATGTTAAAAAATAATTGTCAGTTCACCAGGATATTTCCAAAGTAACTGGGAATCAATTTTCAGTTATTTTGGATTTGGTGTTCCCACAGCAATTTACACTGACTAAACCTTTGCAAAACTAAGCATTCAGATTTTGTGCCTGCATACATCCCTTTCATGTACTCATTTTGTCTCTCACTACCCAGGCTGGGACAAGCTGCAACAGCAGCCTTGTTCCACACATCCAGACATTCCAGCTTCAGACAGTACAAATCTGAAATTGCACCTGGGACTAGGTATGAGATGTCCTTTTTTTTTTTCCAATTTAACAACCTCCATTATGTTAACTCAATGTGAATGCAATAGAGATCCTTAGGAATTACTATGTTTTTTTCCTGCATAAAAATCTCCAGTTAAAGTGGTTTCCATAACTGAAGAAGGATGGTGATTTTGCACCTGCATCAGAGATTAGGTTTAGCTCCTATGTTGAAATTGCAGTTGATGTACACATTCAAACTGTGATACCACCTTGAACAACGTCCTTTGGCCAAAGCCCCTGTCATCAGTTCAGTTTTGGCTAGAATTTGGATGCAGAGATCAGGTTGGCAGGGAGACTCCTAGGAGAAGGATTTCAGTACATATTTCATGTGGAACACTTGCCTCTGTGCATTGCTGAAGAGGGATGGTTTTAAACATCACCAAATTCTGTGCTGAATGGGTGTTAGCTAAGTGAGAATGAGTGCAGACAGACAAGGCCAGTTGTGGACCTGAGGGATGAAGAGGTGTACAACTTTCTCCTTCTTAAAACCTCTGAACTGCTTCAGAACCAACCCTTAAGATTGTCTTTTACCCACTTATCCTGAAGGAGTGCTTATGGCATGGTGACAAGCCACAAAATATCCCCAGTTCATACTCTCCAGCCACAGACTAATGGTGTCCATCCTTTCTTTGCAATCCTTTTATTGCTTATTCTCGCAGAGAATCAAGCAATCCAATTTTTTTGGAGGAAGTGAGATATCTGTTTAGTCTCTGTGCATGACAGCAGGTGGCAGACAGGGAGCACCATCACAGGGGTATCTTTGTGTTGCTATTTTCAGGCAGTCCCATCACCACTTTCAATGTGCTCCGTGGGATTGGCAGCAGCCCCTTTGGGACTGGCCACAAGATATTCCCAATACTGGGGTGTTTCCAAAGAAAACACCAGTGGCACCTGCCATTCAGAGACAGCAGGGTTAGCAGCCTGGTCTGCTGTGACTAGATATTGCACAGATCTTCCTCTACTCCAATCCCTTCAGGCAGGATTCTTATTCAGGCAGGCAGGAAGCTCGTGACATTCTTAGGGCCTTTGCTGTCTCCAAGGAGCTGTGGAGAGGGGGAACTTCTGCATTGAGGTTCCAGTCCAAATGCAGTTCTCCTAAGAAGCTGCCCTTTCTGCATCTGGAAGCATGATGAAACCCTGTGTGACTTTATGGCTGGTGAATGAAAGAGCAGTCTGCGTCAGAAAGGCTCAACCCTGACTTAACACATAAGAAAGCGATTAGGGAGACAGGGGAAGCCAAAAGTCTCAAGAATAAAGATGAAAAACTGTGGGATCCAGCTAATTCCAGAAGCAACACCATTTAAGTCATTACTTGATGCCAGTAGTTACAGAAATAGTAACTGTGCTCCTCAGCCCACAGTGGTTCTCTCAAACTGGCTGTGAACAGCCACATCAGTGGCAGCAAAATGGTTGCATGTGTCTGGAATAAAAACCCTACAAGTAATGCAAGAGATATCACAAGAAGGCCTCTACTCACCCATGTGCATGTCCCAGGGGATGCATGTGAGCTATTTGTGTTGATAAGGTTGAGATTGCCTTGCTGGGACAATATTCAGGCAAACAGGAAAAGATCCAAGCCACTGACTGCACAAGACCAGAGTTATCTCCAGGACTGATGTGGAAGCTGACTCAACATCATCTTAGAGGAGTGATAATGGCTTGCCACGGCTCATCTGCTCCCCGCTGGGAAGAAACAGTTGTCAGTGAGAAACGACCAAGGGGAAATGCTTGAGTGCTGAGCACGCAATGGCAGAATGAGGTGACACCTATGTAGGAACAGATTTATATAGTCGAAGATCCTGGATCCCCATCACCAGGCTGTCAGGCAAGCAAAGACCAGTGCCAAGAATAGAGGATAACTGAGATCTGTGTCCAAGCTATGGAGCTGAACCCAATCCAAGATGCCCTGCGGCTGTTTAACTAACTAGGAAAACTTAAACATTCCCCCACAGTCAGACTCAATCTTTTGCACTCATAATACCTCAACAGTTCATCTTGCCGTGATAAAGACTGTCAAGAAACAAATCCACAGTATCTGCAAGGAAGTTTTGAGCCAGTCAGTAATCATTTGTATCCATGCCTTCGAACTCAGCAAGAATGTGGGGTGGGAATACATCATTATATGCACATTCCAGCTGCAAGATATTAAAATCCTCTACAAGCACCATGACCTAACTCACGATTTTGGCACCTACCACTCTCACAGGGATCATCTGCTTATGACACATTCCTTACTTCATTTAAGAGACATGTTTTCAAACAATTGTCATGTGCAATTTCCTCTGCACCTGATATTTTTCTTACAGGGATGAGACAACTGCAGCAGCAGTGCAGTGGGACTCTGACTCCTTGTGTGCCACTGTCACAATACCCTGAGCATATCCTTGAGCCAAGACAGTTCCAGGAGCTGTGAGGAGAGCAGGGCTGAGAACATTTGTAAACCTGGATACTGTATTAAGGGGCACTCCAATCCATTTCTGGATGGCTTCTGATAATGTCAGTGTTAATTAGCGTTTTTCTTCTCTATTAGATAGAATAACAATGTGAAAACCAAAATCTTGGGAGGACTGGGAAGACCGTGTTCATGTACAGACCTTTTCCTACCTGCCATATTATTAAAGGATGCTAGTCCAGAATAATTGCCACAAAAATTATCAGAGGAAGACAGGCTGAGGGAGTTTGGGTTGCTCAGCCTGGAGTAAAGAATATCTTACAGGGCTTCAGGAGAGCTTGAAAGGGACTTGGGACAAGGCGTGGAATAGCTCCCCAGTGCCAGAGGGCAGCAATGGATGGGAGATTGGGAAGGAATTGCTGGTGATGCTTTTTTCCTGGTGTTAGGAAAATGAAGCTAGACACAGTTAGAGGGGTTGGGGTCTTTACCTCAGTATTTTAATCAGGATCCTGTTCAGTGCATCCACTTCACCCAGGTGACAGCGTGGCAAATGCACCCCCGTCAGTCACACACACCAGTTCTAGACTTTACACATTAGCATATCTAACAAGGGAGCCTAAAAATGAGGTTGGGGTGGGCTGGGCACGAGTTTACAGAATCTGTCCTGCTCAGAGACCTTGGGTTCCTGAGACAGTAGGAATGTTTGGTCTCCCTGGCTCTGCAGCTCTGGGCTGTTCAGTCTCAGGGCCTGCAGAACACTTACAAAACACTGAGCACTAATTAGCATACTGCTGATACTTGTGGATACAGAGAACTGTGTAAAAGGTATATAAAAGAAAAGACGAAAATCATTCCGGCATCACTGGCTAGGAGGGTGGGCAGGCCCTGGCACAGGGTGCCCAGAGCAGCTGGGGCTGCCCCTGGATCCCTGGCAGTGCCCAAGGCCAGGCTGGACCGGGCTTGGAGCAACCTGGGAAAGTGGACATGTCCCTGTCCATGGCAGAGAGCTTGGAACAAGATTATCTTTAAATTCCCTTTCAACCCAAGCTATTTCTAGGATTCTATGTTGAGCCAGTGGGGTCATTCCACATGAATCACCCCTGTCCAGTTTCACATAGACGTGTCCAGCTGCTTCCTGGGAGCTACAAAGCTCCTATCAGAATAACCTTGCATAGGCTGAGACCATCAATTGTAAACACCAAAAGGAGAAAGCCCCCATTTCTTCAGTAGAGTGAGAAAAAAATTTCTTCCCAACAAAAAATAAACCACCAAAAAAAACCCCACCAAGTTCCATCTTACATATGCACAAACAGCCTTGTTTGTGCTAACAAGTCTAGTTTCATGCATCTCCCAGTCAAAAGTGGTGTATATATAACTGCTATCACATGTAGCAATTAGAAACACCCTGACATCCTGTTCTTTCTGCTCCTTCCCTCTCCAGTATTCAAAATACTTCAGCTCCTAAAAACACTCACCCTCATATCCCATTCTCCTTCATGTCAGCACCAACCAAGTTGCCCTCTTCCTTACCTTCTTTAAGTGTTCAAAGGTAATTTTAAAGAACACCTCATTTAGCTTTCATTTTACTGAGATTCAGCCTGCCCATAAATCAGAGCTGAAGGGGAATTGGAGAGGGTCTCAGCTAATCAAAGCTCCAATCTCTAAAATGTTTAAATATAAATCAAAATAGTTGAAGGCTCTCCAAAGCTTCAATTTTCTTTGAAAGCCCTAGTTCTTATTTTCCCTGTGCTTAGCTCTCAATTTCATCCTCATCCCTTGAAGGTATTTTCTAAGTATTTTTTAGTCATTTTCTCCAAGACATTGAGCTGCCTGGTTCAAGAATTATATTAAATTTTGACCTGTGAGTGAGTTGCTATGCTTCCAAGTAGGAGTGCTTTGTCCAAATTAAGGTTTTAGGGTTCAGCTCCTAAATTGAAGTTTACTAATGACTTTAAGGCTAAAAATGTTCCTAGAATCTATTGAAAACATGACTTTGATCATCCATTCCACATTGCAGTCAGAACTACATGCTCCATATGTCAGAAATGATAAAATGTTTCTGCCTCCCTCTTTTGCTTCTGAAGTCTGCTAAATTAATCTGCTTACCTATCTTTATCACATCTTATAGTTCTGGAATGGAATATGGGTTAGCAAAGTTAAGAATATAAGCTTATTTCTTTCTCTTCCTCTATCCTCCCTTCCTGTGTTAAAGTTATTGAGAGAAAGGAAAAAAAATTACATATTGTAAAAGATATTTTAATCCTTGAGTTTAATCATTTGAGCATGTGAGTTTACCAAAAGAGTTCTCACTGAAAAGCAGATCCTTTCATTCTTCCCAATATGTGGGGTATCAGCATGTCACATCAGCATGTTTCATTTTGCTAAAATAACCAGTCTTTCAGAAAACTCTCTTGTTAGAAGAAAGAATGGGAAATGTGGGACATAGGAATATTTGGACACTTTTCTGGGTGGGGTGTACATGGATAAACATTCTCAGAGAAATGAGCTTCTGTGCAAAACTCTAATAATGTTAACAGAACATGTACATGTATTTTTTGTATTTACAGCAGATACACAAAGGTTATGCAGTTATGCAAATCAGAATTTAAGAACATATCTTGAAACAAACAATATTGATATCTCTCCTACCAAGGATAGCTCTTCAGTTATTGAGTGACCTCCTCAGATGTCCCTTAGAGATCCCTAAGTTATGGCAGATAAATTCCAGTAAAAACACTGAGATATGAACAAGTGTTGGGAGATTGTTGGGCAAAATTTTCCACACAACAATCATTTTTGCTTACTTTCATTGTGAAACAGATTCCTTTTGATTAAACAGAATTTTTGAACCAGATTGGTTTCATCTGCCTCAAACAACAAGAAATTTGGGGGCTTTTTAATCACATACAGAGTGCACTTTCTAGCAACAAAATATTTGATAGATCTTCAGCTACATGTGAGCAAGGCTGACTCCAAATTCTGGTTTGCTCTCATACTAAATATGTAGTCAGAAGGAAAGTCCAGGACATTATCCAGCTGAAGGGGGAAAGAGAGAGAGAGAGATCACTCCCATATCTGTTAACATAATAGAATGGAAAATGTAGGATCCTTGGGCCAACTGAAAACCAACTTTGTCTTTAGAAGATCTTCATTACAAAGCTATCTTTTAATATTTGGCCTGACCTCATAGGTCTCTCTCTCTCTTTCTCTAGAAAGAGAAAATGCTCTCACTTTTCTCTTTCTACAGAAGGTAAGTTGCAAAATGTTTAACTTCTCAGCAGATGTCTTCGTTCTATTTGGGAACAGCCTCACAGAAATAATGAAAAACATGTTTCCTAGAAAATGAAATGTTTTGTGTCACGTTCTCTTGGGTTTTTGCATTATTGTCATCCAACACAAAACTAGAAAAATCAAAACAGAGAATAATCAAATAAAT
Source organism: Petroica traversi (assembly GCA_025920805.1). Taxonomy (NCBI): domain Eukaryota; kingdom Metazoa; phylum Chordata; class Aves; order Passeriformes; family Petroicidae; genus Petroica; species Petroica traversi. The sequence goes on along the minus strand of JAHLSL010013815.1, from coordinate 1,661,674 downwards.
TAGCAAAGACTTCTTAGGACCTTGCTTTGGTACCCTTCTGAAACAAAACGTCATTAATATAAAGTAAGATTTGTAGTGTTAGCACTTGAGAGAAACCTCTTCCACATGTGAGGCACCATTCAGCTAGACTTTTCTGAACAGGCTGAAAGGTAAAGGAGAAAGAAAATGTATCTTTTTAAACAGTTGGCACAAAATAGGTACACAGACAATGTGTACATAAGCAAAAAGGTGTTGCTTGAAAATACAGAATAAAACAGTTGTCCACATTTACAATAATTAGGTACACAGAAAAACAATATAAAGGAAAGAAAAATCTTGCCAAAAAAAGGAGAAGTTTAAAATTTCCAAGGCTGCATTCAGTCTGGAAGGGAGGACATCTTCCTATGCACAGGGGATGTTAGGTCCTAGGATGTCCATCATGGCAAAAGGAAGGTGAGGGTAGAAACTCAAACCAATTTTGGCATGATACCCAGTGAGTTTATGAGCAGACAGATGTGAATCAGTACCTGCAGTGCAGCAAACTGGGCTTGATGAGTTTGTTTCTGCTGCTCCGGTTTTCCCCAGGGCTGCAGAAAGCTGTGCCCATCCTAAACCAAACCCCCAGAGAGCCACTAGAAATCCCTGGGGGAAACCAAGTGCTGAGGGAAAGGCAGCAGAAATGTTGTCCTTTCATTCAGTAAGGAGGAAAAGTAATCTCTTTTCTTTCATGTTGTGAGCCTGGCTGACAGCTAACCAGACTGCAGGTGTCACTTGCCAGTGTGCAAATATTGTACTACATTAGTAATATAAATATTACTAATGAATGGCAGGTATCAAAACTGTAATTTTCTCAGGACTTTGTAGGATCTAGGTAAACCACAAATCAGACACAGATCTGCTGACAGACAGACAATACAGACCATTGTATTGCGCTTGCACAAGGACCTGTGGCATGAGAATATATTCATTTTTAATGGAAAATGTTATTCTTTATGGTCAGCTCTTTCAGCAGAATAATTTATCAAGGCTGACATCAACCAGATACACTAAGGATTGATGTTAAAGTGAGGGGGGGAGGGGGACATCTAATATTTACAAATGGCACGGCTTTTAAAACACCACTACTTAGAATCAAGTGCAATTACAGTGTATTTAAATGAGTATTAAAGTATTTGTATTGCCAGTTTGCAAATTCAGCATCTTGAGAAGCCCAAATGGATTTTCATTTAATTATTGTCATTAACTCAAAGAAGTAAATGCTCAGCAAAGAGTCTGCTTTAAAAAAAAAAAAGAAAAAAAAAAAAAAAAAGCAAGTGAATAAATGTATAATTAAATGGCATCTTCATGCTTAATTCCTCACATGATCTTCTAAAATATACACCTCATAACTGCTGAGTACCTTGGTGACATGTCCCAAGCTTCCTTTCTGCATAGCATTAGCATCAGGGAAGCTATATTTGGGGTCTCAGAAGTTTCTCTTGGGAAGGTGACATTGAGAAATTTTCTTTCCCTGAAAGAAAAATCTTCTTCCTAGTTTTTGCTATAGAAGATCCTTGCCTGCCTTTTTCTAAAAGGTTTATGAACAAATACTTTGCCAAACATTCTTACTCTGATGACTGCTATGCCATTTCTTCCAGAAATTACAGGTATTGTATGTTCCACACCAGATCTCAATCAAAATAACCCATAGTTATAAAACCATAGAATCACAGAACAGTTTGGAAGAGACCTTAAAGCTCATCCTGTTTCACCACAAGCCATGATCAGGGACTCCTGCCACTGTCCCAGGCTGGTCTAAGCCCCATCCAACCTGGCCTTGGACATTTCCAGGGAAATGGCTGTCCTATCTCTGGAAGTGTCCAAGGCCAGGCTGGATGGAGCTTGGAGGCACCTGGGATAGTGGAAAGTGTCCTGGCAGAGGGATTGGAACTGAATTATCTTTAAGGACCTCTTCCCCTTAAAATATCCCTACCAGCCCAAACCATTCCATTATTCTATCATTTTATGGTTCATCTTTGCTGAAGAGAAAAATAATTATTTATTCTTATTAAGTAATGGTGGCTTTAGAAAACAGTTTGATCTGCTTTCACCAAGCTATCTCAGATGCTTTCACTCCTGGTCTCAGTGCTTGCCCTGTTTTCTCACAAGGAATATTTTTCTCTCTTGATTGCCACAAGTAGGTCCTTGTTCCACCAGGATGTAGTACCTGTGCTCAAACTGATGCATGAACTTCATTTCAACTGCTACAAGAGCAATTTCAAACTCAGAAATGTCAATGTCTAGCACAGGGCTTTGCTTTATAAACATTCCTTTGTTAATGAAATTGGAAAAGTTCAGAGGAGGAATTTTCCATGAGTAATTCCTCATGTAAGCACTACTTAAAAGTCCCTTTTCTCAAATTCGCTTTGACAGCTGCTTGGGAAATAATAATAATAATAAATCTTAGCCTTATTTCTATATCAACAAAGTGAACATCTGCAGGTTCAAGCACTGGAACCTGAATTTCTGGGTCTTTGTCCAACACGATGCTCTCTGCTACCTTGTGGCTGGAGCAAACCCACATGGATAGGGAACAAAATCCAGGCTGGTGGTCAGCTACTGGAGACCACCACTTTCAGAGGACACTGAAGAAATTCTGATGGCATTAGCCAAAAGGAAACACCACTCTGTGGTGTCTGTGTACTTCCCAAACCCTCCAAAATCTTTTTTTCTTTCCTTGCTGCCATCCACAAGCTGGTTCCACCTGCTGCCTCTGAGAGACAGATTGCCATTCCAGGGAAAGGGGGCTGGAACTCCATGACATGTTTCTACAGCACCCTGTGAAATGGTGATGGGATCTCCAGGGATTTCTGTAGTACAGATAATTAATCTGACAGACTACTCTACGGAGGGCCTGTCAGTCAAGAGAGAGCTGTTCACATCCCCTCTGTCAGGCTCCCATCACTCTGGGGATCTGCTGCCAGGTTTTCAGCAGCGAGAGCAGAGGGGAGATGAAAAAGCCATGGCCAGGTGGTGCAGCCTGGGCCAGCTCCCTGCACAGGCAAAAGAGGCAGCTCTTTGGGGCAGCTTATTGCTGCAGGAGGACAGGAGGAAAATGAGAATCAGGAAGTAAAAGCTGATATGGCCCCACAGATTATTGCACCTTTGAACATTTCAGTTTCAGGTGAGAATCCACATTGCAGTTCCTGCCTGCTTCTCCCACATTTCCCAGAGCTTTCCCACCCCGACTCATGTCAAACTCTCCGGTCCTGCCTTTGTCACTCTCCTGATACAAGTTGCCTAAGACAAATGCTCACCCAGATTTAGAGGAGCTTAGGGATTGATGAAGCTGATCCCCTGATTTTAGGTTCAGAGTCTGAAGCCATTGAGGACATACAGTGAAGCACCAGAGTTGCATGTGCCTACAGATCTCCCTGCTGCCGTGAGTTGCCCCACTGAATTGTTGTGTAAAATCCATCAAGAACCACAAAAACAGACAATGTGTGAAAATAAATAAAATAAGAAGTTAATGAAAGCTTGAGTGCACAGACAGCACAAGAAACTGTGGGTGAAGAAGCCTGAGGAATAGCCCTGTGCACCACTGTCTCCATCAAAAAAACAGTGTGCTGGTTGAACCAGCAATGTTCAAACCAGATAATGAAAAACTGTGAATCATGCTAAAAACCCAGCGCTCATTTCACTGCCCTGCAGTTGCAACACAAAGGCTTTCCAGGAGATAAATATTCCTATCGTGATGAGTGATCTTTAAGTCTGCAGCTACGTCCCTCCCTTGAAAAAGGAAGTGATGGAGTGCTGTTAGCACTGCCTTGTTCCCCTTTGATTTCAGCACTATAAATATTTCCTTTGTCACTGGTACTGGCCACAACAAGGACTGGTTGAAAAAAACACTCTTCTGAAAATCAAAAGAGAGGAAATTATAGGGAGTAGGTTTTAGCTTTGCAGTGCACCCAGGACACATGGAGCTTTGAGGTCCAGCTCCTAGAAAGAGTGGTCTGTTTAAAATCAAAACAGTGATGGTTTTATCACTTCTTGGTGTTGAATTAGTGAAGAAAGGCAAGAAGAGGAAAATAAATCTAACTAGGCTTTGAATGGACATTGTTTTGAGATTATATATTCAAAGATTTATTGTAGAATCCCAGAATGGTTTGGGATGGAAGGGACCTTAAAGCTGATCCTGTTCCAGCTCCTGCCATGGGCAGGGACACCTTCCACTGTCCCAAGTCTCATCTAAACTGGCCTGGGACAGTGCCAGGGGTTGGGCATCCAAAGTCTTCCACCATTCCTTCAGGTAAGAAAGAGGGCATATGACTGGGAAAAAGAGCTTGCATCATTGATGTTTATTTCTTCTGTAAAGATAGAAAATGGATGGATCTTTTTCAAAACGGCTTCTTTTCTATTTTTCTTATGTCTAGCCCAAAGCACTGTCTGAAGACAGACAGTCTACTAAAATGTAAGATAAGGAAAGGAAAAGTATCTGAAAAGGGAACTTTCCTTAAGTGTTTATATAACATGAGTGCTTAACCTTTGGTCTTCAGAAAACCTGTCTAAAAATCTAAATACTGGCACTTGAATTGACTCACACAGTCTTTACAAAACAGCTCAAAGATGATTCACTGAAAATCTCAGCTAGGAGAAGCAGTGAAATACTAGAATTTAAAGTGGGAAAACCTACTGTTGAGGTTCTGTTTGTCAAAGGGATCCACAACAAGAATTTAGAAAACTTGTAAGAGGAAGAGGGACAATTGCTGAAAAACCCTTGTAGGTTACCTCCATACACTGTTTCTCCTATATGTTATAAATAATACTGAGGAGAAGAAGCCAAGTTGCATTCCTTTCTGTTTTATCCCTTTATAAGATAGAAAGAGTGTAAAGATTTCCATAAATAGTAATTTTCTGCATTAAAAGCTGCCTGTGGAGAATGTTTCTACCCTATTTTCCAAAGAAAACAAGGACTTACATGATCCAATTTATGTGCGTATCATCTCATCTCTTTGTGTCCCCCTGACAACTTTTGAACCTGTTTCAACAAAATTTGTTAGAATTGTACACGTTTCATGAAAATTTACTGCCTGGGGGAAGAGAGGAGCTTGATTAGTTGTACTAGACAGAATAAGAGAGGCTCCAGTTACCCTTTATCAAAATGTGGATAATTTGTGTTGGGTGGAGACATTATTCATATCACAGCCATGGGAAAATCTTAAATTGGCACCCTGCTTTAACCAGAAAGCTCAAACCTGAGACACACATCCACAAGAAACATGGTTTTGTTAATTCTGCTGCTCATGGAACAGCTTGTTCCCTCTTACATCTTTAGCTGAAGGTATTAGCAAAGATGACACTTCTTCCATTAAAACTGTAGCTTCCAAAAATCGTCAGCTTTTGACAGCAAAAGAAAAAAAAAAAATAAAAGCCTTTTAGAGACTTTTTAGACCAGTGACTCTTCTGGACCATCAGTGCAAACACACTCCTTACACAAGCATATGTCTGTTTCATTGTGTTGAAATATGAGTGGTGAGCATTTGGGTCAGAAATCCACAGCTCCTCTGAGTGCAGGCGGGGTGTGTTGTACACAAGGAGAGGCACCAAAGTGTCTGCCTTTGTGTTGAGTCTGGGAGATCTTTTTAAAGCAAGGCAGAATGGAAGTACTTTCTGTTCACCACCTGGGAATGGAGCTGCCAGACCCTCACAGTGGTCCCAGCAACTGGGTCCTTTATCCCATGGCCCTTGGTGCTTCTCAAAGTTTTTTACACATAGACAAGTTGTTGGTGTGCTGCCCTATAAATTTATTCACCTTTTATTTACTGATCTCCCATAAAGCCTTTGACACCATCCTGCACAACATCTTTCTCTCCAAATTGAGATTAATTTAATGGGAGAACAATTAGATGGATTAGGAGGTGATTGGATGGTCACACCCAGAGGGTTATGGTCGGTGACTCAGAGTCCCAGTGGATATCAGGGACAGGTGGTGGCCCTCCGGGATCCACTGAGGTGGCCCCTCAGTGTCACTGAATATCTTCATTAATGACACACAGGGATCAGGGGCACCCTCAGTGAATTTGCAGGGGACACCAAGCTGAGAGGTGCAGCTGACACACCTGGAGGGTAGGATGACAAGGTTTAACAAGGCCAAGGGCTGGAGCTGCAGCTGAGTCAGGACAACCCCTGGGATCAATCCAGGCTGGGGATGAGCAGAGGGAGCAGCCCTGGGAGCAGGACTGAACCCCCTCTGCCCTGGGCTGATCCCCAGCGTGGGCAGCAGGGCAGGGGGGATTGTGCCCCTGTGCCCTGTGCTCAGGTGAGACCCCACCTGCAGAGCTGCCTCCAGCCCTGGGCAACAACAGCACAAGGACGTGGATCTGCTGCAGCCAGGGCAGAGGACGCAGATCAGAGGGGTGGAGTCCCTCTGCTGTGAGGAAAGCCTGAAAGAATTGGGATTGTTCAACCTGGAGCTTCAAGGTGACTTAATTGAGGACTTCAGGACCTGCAGGGAGCTGACAATAAAGATGGAGGGAGATTATTTACAAGAGTCTGGAGTGACAGGACAAGGGGGAATGGCTTCCAATTTCCCAGAGAGCAGGGTTAGATGGGGTTTTGGAAAGAAATTCCTGGCTGGGAGGATGCCCAGAGCAGCTGTGGCTGCCCCTGCATCCCTGGAAGTGTCCAAGGCCAGGCTGGACAGGGCTTGGAGTAACATGGGATGGTGGAAGGTGTCCCTACCTATAGCAGGGGGGATGGGACAGGATGGTCTTTAAGGTCTCTTCCAACACAATAATTCTATGGTCACTCTTGCTCTGTGGCTCTCCAACATTTCAGACTCCTGTATCTCTTTGCTTTAGGAAGACGTGACCAGGATCCACTCCCAGTTACAAACACCCTGCAGGCTGAAGCAGACAGGCCCAACTCTGCAGGAGGACAAGATCATCCCTCATTTTCCTGGTGAGTTCAGGCTCCCTGAATGTGTGGGGGAGCTTCCTCCTGCCTATGGAGGTCTCTCATCTGAGTATGCTGATCACCTCTCTACTAGGCCAGAAACTCATTTAATCTGCAGAGGAGGCAGTTTCTTCTCAACTGCCTTTCAAAGTAGTTTCTGAACTGTGCAGGGAAGCACAACCAACCAAACACCTTCACTGGAGGACACCCTGGCAGACTTTACAAGGGTGGAGGAACCTTTTCATGTGTTTGCAGCACTGTGAACAAATCCAGGCTATAGTAAGGCTCTCACTCCACACTGTAGTTCTGACACCCTCAAGGGTCACTTTCAGAATGCTGTAAGGAGCAATTTCTCCTCCAGACGTAAACCTATTTAGTTCATTGCAGAATATATGGGAAATAGGGTGGTTCAAGAGCTACACTACTATTAAAAAGCCACCACTTCCCACTACTATTCCTCTGTAGAGGAGGGAGAGTTGTGTGCTCACCTTGCCTGTTGTAGCAGAGCTTGTGCTTGGGACATTCTCTCCTTAGAATCACAGAAGGATTTGGGTTGGGACACCTCCCACTGTCCCAGGCTGCTCCGAGCCCCAGTGTCCAGCCTGGCCTTGGGCACTGCCAGGGATCCAGGGGCAGCCCCAGCTGCTCTGGGCACCCTGTGCCAGGGCCTGCCCACCCTCCCAGCCAGCAATTCCTTCCCAATCTCCCATCCATTGCTGCCCTCTGCCACTGGGAAGCCATTCCCTGCCTGCTGTCCCTGCAGGCCTTGTCCCCAGTGCCTCTGCAGCTCTCCTGGAGCCCCTTTAGGCCCTGCCAGGGGCTCTGAGCTCTCCCTGGAGCTTCTCTTGTGCAGGGGAACAGCCCCAGCTGTCCCAGGCTGGCTCCAGAGCAGAGGGGCTCCAGCCCTGGCAGCATCTCCGTGGCCTCCTCTGCCCTGGCTGCAGCAGATCCACGTCCTTGTGCTGTTGTTGCCCAGGGCTGGAGGCAGCTCTGCAGGTGGGGTCTCACCCGAGCATAGGGCACAGGGGCACAATCCCTCTGCCCTGCTGCCCATGCTGGGGATCAGCCCAGGAACAAGCTGATTTTCAGGGTTCAAGGTCACACTGATGGGCCATCTTGAGCTCCATGGTTTGGCCACCAAAACATTAAGCTGGGCATGGGCATTGAGGTTATTCCCTTCAGCATGGACTCCATGAGGGTGAAACCCAGCTTGCATTTCAGGAGAAATGGGTTCACCTTTTACAGTCAGTTCCTGAGGGGTGCACATGGCCCCACTCAATGGGCAGCAAGAGATCCCAGTCTGTGGCTGGTAATGGTCACATCTGACCTGTGGATTTTTTTTTAGGAAAGGCCATGCCTAGGGATGAATATAAATAGTGTAACACAAGCCCATGCCCCTCCGTCTCTATCAAATAATAATTATCAACTCAATAAGAGTCAAGAAGATACTTTTTAAATTACAAACTTCAAATATTGACTTGTTTTGCTCTAGTTGGTATGAATTAACAATCATATTAAAAATTTCTTATATTTTGGAAGTACATTTCATCTGCCTTTGCGTGATGGCAGCCAAGAAAATTTTGTTCAGATTTTCCAAGGTGATTCACTTCCTGGCTTCTAACAAACCTAGTAAATGTCAGGTGCCAAAAATTTCTTCAACAAGATTTTTGAGCTAGAATGACAGTTCCATTCCAAAGGGCAACTTTAATAATTGTTCATACTACTACTTTTCTATTTTTGGGTCTTCTTAAGAGGACTTCACAAGAAATAGATCATTTGGTTGATATCTTCAGTACAATTTCAGACTCTTAGGGGAAATGTCAGATGCAGCTTTGATTTCAAAGGTCATTTAGGGACATGAACTTCACAGTCCTTGAAGATGTCCTGTTTTTTCCTACTCACTCCTTCCAACACTGCAGCACAGAGGCAACACTTACAATGTTTTTAATGTCTGTTTAACCCTTTTTAAGTGCCATTTCTGTAAGGAATTTGACCAAAGATTCTGATTTTTGGAATATGCTAGCTATCTTCATTCTGAAATTGATTGGCAAATTGGTAGTCCAAGCACTGAGATGCATAAAAAACATCTGATGTCTTTTGTATCACTGATGAGTCTGAGAGGCAAAATCCTCTAAGTGTGAGGATACAGCTGAGACAATCAAAGCAGGTGAATTGTGTTCTGTAGGTGAATACAGCTCACCTCACACTAGAGAAAGGAGCAGCTTTGCCATTTCATTTCCCAGAGCTCTGTGGGCTCTCTTTACATATTCCATTGCCATGTGCACTTGGCTTATTAATTAAAACATATTCTTTACTGTTTTCAATACATTAAATTGAATGTGTCTAATGAATATCCAGCTGCACTCTCCTTTCTTTATACATAACAATTTAGAATCATAAATTGCACTCATTTCAACCCAGGAACATTTTGCCCATTATATGGCTGCTGGTGATAATGTATCAGACAGCAATAATGATGCTTGATTTTCATAAGCTGCACTAAATGGTAAGTGTTCAGAGCTACATGTTTTGATTAGCAGACTAGCAAACCGTGACATGAAAATCCTTATTTACACTGACTACTAAGGATTCTTTCACAAGGTGATTTATTTAGGCTGAGAGACAGTCCAGGTGTACCTGACCTGCCTTAACTGAGTCCTAAATCATCTCTTGCTGGACATCACTAATGCACAAAGCACTTGAGTGGTTGTCTAATTTAAGCTATATATGCAAAATCATATGCTAGAATTCATTACTTGCAATATTTACAAGGAAAAATAAAGTCTGTTTTGATGCTGAAGTTGAATCATACGAAAATACTCTGATGAGACCTGTAGACGAGAGAAAAGGTATTTTGCCCTAGGTGTAGGTTTCTCTGCCCTCCGTTCCTATTCCACCTCTCCCCCACCATTTCCTGCAGCAGCCTCGTGTCCCTCATGCCCTCCCTCCACTGCGCAGCTACACTTCTTTCATTTCACCAGTGCAATCCCTTCCTGGCACACTGAAAAAAAAGCAAACACACCCATGTGCGCCTTCACTCTCGCTCTCTGCGTTGTTCCTTCAGCTCCACCTATCGACATCCCAAAAACCAGCGGCCAGGGCAGCAGGTCCCGTCCATCTGTCCTTGCACAGGCACACACAGCTGACCCATGCCCCTCACACCACGGTGTCTTTGCAGTTCGAGGGGCAAGTCTGACCTCTTTGGGTCCAGGACAGCTGGTCAGACAAGCTGTACTCTAATGCGTTTAGCTGGGTAATAATTCTGTGACAAGAGGACTGTGCTTTAGTTAGGAAAAGCTGAATGCAAGCCAGCCAAAAGGAAGAATTATCATACCATCATTACCAGACTGCTTGGTTTGAAGGCTGTCCCAAAGCCTGTAGGAGTTAATCAGGGTAAACACAGAGAGGTGAAGAAATGAAGATGAAAGAATGTGTAGCCACATGAAATCTGAGCTCTTATTTGGTTCAAACTTTCTGGAGTTTCACCTTGATTACAAAGTACTTCTTCACTTTAAGTACTTCTTAGCATCTTTCAGAGCTTTTCTATGCTCATATTTGAAGGAGTGTGTCAGAAAATCCCCGTCTGACCTGGAATGGCACACACCCAAATAACTGATGGCAAATAAGGTCACAATGGAGAGAGAGCCCAGTTCCACTAGAGTTACATTGCTTCAGTCCACCCTGGGGAAATCCTGACCTGTGCCTTCATGGTCAGTCAGAGGTGATGGTAGTGGTCAGTGATTTCAGGGGGTTACACCTAAATGCTGAAATAATTTATGCTTTTAAATAACTTCTTGATCCCTGGTTGGAAGCAAATTGTGAGGTGTTAAATATTATTTTGAAACAAGGACCGGGAAACTTTTCTCCAGTGAGATATTTGGTTTAAATTTGGTTTGGTAAGTAGCCCAAACTACTGGATGTGCCTCTAAAAGCATTTCTGGAGATGACTATGAGTGCTGATTGAATTCAGAAATTCACTCACAGCTCTGCAGGTCTCCAAGCATTATCTGAACCATCCCAGACTAGAGATTGATGCTGCAAGACACAGAGAAATGGGCATTTCCATCATCTCTGGTAGAAGTACCTTGACAACAGACTCTCCATGTCCTGGCAATTGTGGTTCAGAAACTAGGGATGGAAGTTGAAGGGGAGGGGGAGATTAGAGGTATTTTATTTCCGCCATCATAATGAAAGATTTGGTCAGATACATCCAACACAGTCAGAGACTGAGCAACACATCCATCATGGTGTTCTGAAGGGCAACATTATAGCTTTTATCTTCTCCCCTACATATCTGAAGTTTATAAAGTAATTTGGCAAACCTTTCTGGAGATAACCTATCACCCGGAAGGTTTACAGCCCTGCTTCTGCTCTGCACTAACTAAAGAGGGAAAGGAGGAGTACAAATTCATCCCTGTGAGCTCAGCTGAGCTGAGGGGAGGTAGCCCAGGGATTGAACTTGGCTTGCAGCTTGCTGTTTCTGATATGAGCTATGAGAACTGATAGGATGTGATCCAGCTCAAGGCTCTGCAACAGCAGAAGCAAAAATTGCACACAGGCATTTTGGGAAAGAGAGACAGAGCTCAGGCAGAAAGATTTGTGGGGGAAACTCCGGAGAGCTGGATATGCAGCTCCTCCTGCTGCCACAAAAAATTGGTACTGTTCCTATGAGAGTCTGACATCTCCTGGGAGGAGTTATAACCCCAGACACCCCAGTCTGTCCCCAGCAGCAGTGTCAGCAGCCAGAGAGTCTGGCCAAAACCAAGCAGACAGGTACCAATACCACACAGCCATCTGACCAATTGTTACCATGCCCACAGAGCCTGCTGCTTCCTGCCATCTATTTGCTTTATACCTGGGCCCATGGTGCCTGCAGCTTCTGTATTTCTGCTCAACATTTCCCTGCTCTGAACTGCTCCTTGAGCATGTAGCTGCAGGAGCCACACTTTATGCAGTTGATAGAGCCACGTCCCCACCCTGGGCACTTGGGAAGGGATTTTTACTCACTCTTACAGTATTTTTTTTCTTTTTAATCAAGCAGAAAAGCAGTTCCAATGAAAGGGCTTGATTTAATGGTAGAAGAGGCAGGATATGCTCATTCTTCTGGAAGGAGGAGAGGCTGAGGACATACAATGTCTTCTGTCTAGGAGAGATATCCCAGGAGAGAGCAGCATTCCTGTGCCCTGCACACAGGCTAAAAGAGTCACAGAATCATCATAGAATGGTTTGGGCACATGAAAGCTGATCCAGTCCCACCCTGCCCATGGCAGGGACACCTCCCTCTGTCCCAGGCTGCTCCCAGCCCCAGTGTCCAGCCTGGCCTTGGGCACTGCCAGGGATCCAGGGGCAGCCCCAGCTACTCTGGGCACCCTGTGCCAGGGCCTGCCCACCCTCACAGCCAGGAATTTCTTCCCACTTCCTCATCTAACCCAGCCTTTTTTCAATGTGAAGCCATTCCCCATTGCCATGTGCCTCCAGGCCCTTGTCCATAGTTCCTTTCCAGCCCTCCTGTTTCTTTAGGTACTTGAAGGCTGCAATAAGGTTCCCCTGGAGCCTTCTGCTGAGAAGAGGCTGAACAGTAAGATATGGCTGTGGCCACATGAACAGCCTGCCAAGGCAAGACTGAGATACCTGAAACACCAGATAAGGCTTGTCATTTTAAATAGCTACAGGGTCCTGGGGCACTCTTCAAGGCAAAAACCAGACAGTCCATGTGTCTGGTTGAAGTCCAAACCAAACTGCCTCTTTATACAAGTCATGAGGCTGTGGACTTGTTCTACAGCCCCACGCTATTTCTGCATTTTTTTCACACACATTTAAGCAACCAGTGCATAATCCCCACAGCTGCAAATTTGCACTGTAAATTTGCTGCCTGGTTCACTACCGTCTCCTTACACACACATGCACACACACGTGTGTGTATATAATCACATTTAGTCTGTGCCAAGGCTGCAAAACCAACTCATAAATTGCCCTAAAATTAACACAGAAAATTTTATCCTCGACCATCAAGTTTCTGCGGTGTGATAGCCTTGGTTCAGGTACAGCACAGGGGCAGAAATGGTTTAGATTTTCAGGAAGAAATGAGCTTATGGCGGTTTGGGGTTTGCTTTAGGAGTGGGGAACACAGCAAATATTCCAGGAAGATTCTATCAGAAAGTTGTGCAAAACAACAACAAACATCTCACCAACTTCCAATGCTTATCCTTCCCCTTCCCCCATCATCTCAAAGTTATTATCTGTTAACCACGTTTTTAAACTGCAACAAAGGAAACAGAATAAAATCAATAGCTCTCTTTACAGCTAGGAGGAGAGAAATATTCAGCTCCCCGGTGGGAAAACTGGTTCTTTCTTTCTTCCTTTCTTTCTAATTTTAAACTTCACTTAAGGTTCAGTGATTGAACAAAAGCAGACAAAAAATATTGCAGTTATCTGACGTACAGAAGTGTAACATGAAGTCTGCTCATTATGGATAATATTTATGGCAGATCATAACGTTAAATTACAACTCAGCCGCCTCAGCCAGAAATTTGTAACACCACACATGTGCTTCTAATTAAGGGCTTTTGAAGTTGCCCTGGATATTTATTTTCAAGGGATTTAGTGCACAGAACGATTAAAGTTTGCTCTTGTTAAGAGTTCTGCAATTCAAAAAAAATTAAGAGAGATTGCGACTGGACCTGAAACTAATATATACATTCATTTTTGAATGAGTGTATATGTGTACATCTGTTTATCTATTGCCATAAAAAAAATAAAAACGTGTGTGTTAACATAGATAAAATAATATATTAAAAAGAGGGAGACAAAGGGCCCTTTGTTTCAAATGTGGTCCGAGTCCAAAATTTGTGACCGTAATTTTGTTTATAGGAAATCCTTTATAATGCTAGTTTAGTGTTTCCATATGGAATTCTCATAGGACTCTTTTCTCCCTCCCCCTCAACCCCCTCCCCATCTCCCTCTTTTATTTGGATAAGGCAAGAGAAAAGTGAATGTACATTCCAAAGATGCATAGTCATTCCGGATCAAATTCAATGGATTCTGGCAAGAGTTGAAAAACACAGATGCAGTGTTTTAGGTCTCCTGCTGTGCAGCCTCCAGCCATGAGTGTCTGGTTGAAGCACTTTGTAAAATCATGAAAACCCTATTAAATTCATGAAATATGATATACTGCATTTTCGAGCTAACTTTCCATTGAACTGTCCATGAAGATGGAATTTGGCTGGCTCACTTCTGGTGTTCACAGACACACACACACACACTCACACACATACACATTCAGGCAGTCTTGTGTGCACACCAAGACACAACTGGGAGCTGCTGCAGTCCTTTATCCTCTGCTTCTTCAGCTGAATCTTCCTCTCCAAACCAGCAGAGCCTGGATCAAAGCTCAGGAGCTCCCATCAAGCTCTGTCTTTGCACCACTCAACCCACACAATGACCCCCAACAATTAAAGAGGTCCTGATGTTTAGGCAGAGGGAAGTGAGCGTCCAGCACAGCTGCCCCTCTTCCAACTTAAAAAAAAAAATCTCTTGCTAGGAAACTGAAAGCAGCCTGATATTCTTACTTCATTTCCTATTGGATTTCACATAATAAAATCATCATATGTTTAGGATTGGGTTTCTCTTCTCCTCTTCTAAATGAAAAAGTGAGAGCAGTCCCCTGAGGAGAAAGGTCTTGCTGTTAAAATTGTCCTCGAGACACAGGCAGTTGTGGCCCCTTGCACGCCTGTCAGAGTGAGAAAAATATGTATTTTAGTAAAGCTGGCCTGCCCTTGCTTATTTATGCCTAAGCACCCACGTGGCTGAAAGTTGTAATAAGTTTAATGAAATGTGGCTGTACCTGAGCTCACCATGCAGCCACGTGAGGTTTTCCTTACCTCTGCGTGAGGCAGACAGAGCTCTCCCATAAAATGTGTTGTGCTTCCAACTCCAAGGATCTGTAGGTACTTTAGAAACAGCGAGATTCATAAACGCTAAGGCCATACAGGACATTTGATCATTCAGCCCATGTAATACTGACTGTAAATCCATCCTGTAGCTGCTGCAATGAGTGCAGCAAAGTTTATTTCCAGTTTTGAGATGAAGGCTTCAAGAGAATAGGGATCCTCTGCTTTCCCTGGAAGTTTGCTCCAACAGCTAATCAGTCCTTTGGTTAAAAACATTACTGAGCAATAAATAAGCCATGAGGTTTAAGATAATATTGCTAACAGAAGGATTTAAGTTGCTTGTCTGTGGTTAAGATTATCCACAGGAGTCTGAACTCCAAACTTTTTGAGCAAAAACAGTGATTATGTGCATCCTTTTCTGTCCATGGTCTCTACTAAGTTCTGCTCCACCAAATCCACAGATAATTTTTAAGATTTTGTGTAGAAATGGTGATTACATTTGAATATCTCTTCATAATTCTGTTACAAGATTTCCGATTTTTGTTGTGTGCATTTCTGTCAGTGGATGATAGAAAGATGGAGGCTGGAAGCTTGTTAATTAGGTTCACATCTTCTGATGAACAGTGTTACTGCAGGCAGTAAATATATTCAAGACTAAAAATTGCTTTGCAAGTCAAATATCCTGAAATTTGTCCATGAAACTTTAAAATTCCAGATCCCTTTGGAATGGAAATAAAGGCTTAAATTTCAGGACCACAGTGCAAGTTTGACACATTCACTGGCCTCAGATATGCCAAAACAGAGACAACAGGCTGTCTGCTATTTCCCATTCCAAATAAGAAGGGAAAAGGAATGCCTAAAGTTCCTTAAGTACTCACTTTTTTGCTATAAATAATTTTGAACTTGAGCTTGTTTCACATTGTTGTTTGCATAAGGGTTGGATGTGAATTCTCTTAGGTTTTGATTAGATGATTTACCTTCTGTAGGTGCCTATATATCTTTATTTACCAAAAAGGAAGTCTACAGTAACTTATTTGGACCTCCTTGTCTTTTTAGACATTTGTTTTGGGTGAGAATCCCTTCTTTTTTCCTTTCAAAACCAAATTGAAATAAAGACAGCAACAGCAGTAAGTGTCTAAGAACATAAACAGAAATGAGTATATCAGAGAGATGAAGTTTTTTGTTGATGAGGTTAGATTGTGGTATAATTCTATTATCACGTACCTGCCAAGTTACTTTACATGTCTTTAAATGTCATTAATATTATGATTCATAATACAAGGCTCTGTGGTCTTCCAATTTCATTTAAAAAACTGAATCATGCATTTGCAGACACTAAAGCAACGTTAATTAGCAAGGTTTGTGTTAACAGACATCTTGAGAGGATTAATGTGCAAAAATTAGATAACCAAGTGCATGCCATTTAGGCTTAAAGTGCTACTCCTGCTGCGTGATGTGAGCATTTTATGTGGAAAAACACCTGTATTCTCCATCATGCAACAAAATAATGGGGGGGCTTAATTAGCTTTACTAATTCAATATATAAAGTGGCAGCTACCGGAAGCATGTATTTACCAGCAAGGAAGATTGTTTAAAAGAAACAGACATAAATGGCCTGGGAATATTTTATTGGATATCCAGTGAGCAAGTGGAGGTAAAAATAAAATTTGGAATGCCCTGGGCACTGTCCCAGCCTCCACACCCCAGCCCTTGCTGGTTACAGAGACATATCCCTTGCAGGGCTACCTGTGGTGGCAGTGACCACTGTCCATGCCTTTGAGTCCTTGTCATTCCAAAGCCCCCAGACACAGAAGGGAACATGGACTAGAGGTGACAATAGGATGCCTGGTGTGCTCATTGCCTTCTCTGACCAAGATGTCAGAGTGTCCTGCCTGCTGTCCTGCCTTGCAGTGCCAGCAGCTCCCAAATTCCCCGGCCCTGTGAGCCACCTCAGAACAAAGCCTCAGCAACAGATTTGCAGGTTGTTTCCAGAGATGCCATGAAGTTGAGGAGCACAATCCATTAAACTCTCAAAGGCCTTTAGCCTTGTTACTTTTTACTTATACAACAAAGCATACAAAAAGTCATGGACCTGTTGGAGTGAGTCCAGAGGAGGCCACGGAGATGCTGCCAGGGCTGGAGCCCCTCTGCTCTGGAGCCAGCCTGGGACAGCTGGGGCTGTTCCCCTGCACAAGAGAAGCTCCAGGGAGAGCTCAGAGCCCCTGGCAGGGCCTAAAGGGGCTCCAGGAGAGCTGCAGAGGGACTGGGGACAAGGCCGGAAAAAAAGGTTGTAGACTCCCCATTCCCAGAGATGTTCAAGGCCGGGCTGGATGGGTTCTGAGTAACCTGGTCTAGTGGAAGGCATCCCTGCCCATAGCAGGGGGGTGGAACTGAATGGTCATTTAAGGTCCCTCCCAACCCAGACCATTCTGTGCCTCCATGATTCTAAAATAAACAGAAAGCCCCCCAAAATAGAATGGATAACACATACTTCTCTAACTAAGCTCTCTCCTCATTTCTGCTTGGTATGAATTTGGATCAAAGTCTCTTTGTGGAACCAGGATCCTTCTTACCTGTAGAAAGGTGATCTCTTGGTTCTGCATTCATGCAGTGTACTACAGTCCATCCAGCTCCATGACCAGCACTAAATTTTACCACCATGCAAATAACACTACCTGATGGAATATTATCATTACAATTGGCAGCAATAGCCAATGGCTTCAAAAATTCTAACTTCAATAACCACAGCTGTTCATCATTTCAAATCCCATTTAAGAGGCTTTGAGATCATAATCTCTCTTCCCCCTCTCCAACAGAAATAAGGTTGTGCAAAAGAAACATTTTGCTTATTGCTAAATGTAATGAAATGCTTTGTCCACCACACAAGGGACCAGAATCCAAATCCTTCCCTGCTGCCCAAGGCAAAACTCCATCAAGAGACTTCAAAAAACCATATCATTACTGACATCCTGCTTACTATGCGTTGGAGGTGTGTTTGCCAGGGACTAACAGGGATGGCACACTTCAACAGTTATTTCCTAAAATTCCCATGTAGGAAATTGATAATGGAGAATGCTAGATTTTGAAATACAATTCCCCATCCACTTGCAAATCCCAGTGCCAAAAAAAGCAAACAAACAAAAAAACAAAACAAAAACAAAGCAAAAAAAAAAATCCTATTTTAAATTAATTTGAACCCTCTTGCTGGTGTTCTATTTTTAGATATAGGATTTATGTTAGCTGTTCTAACAAGCTTATATTCTTCACATTATTCTTACTATTCATATTGTGCTCCTTTTGGAAGCTTTAATAGTAAGTCCCACTAGGCCATATATTCTGCATACTCAGTCCAAAAAAGATGGCTCTGCTCCAAGATAGTTTGGGATGGAAACATGGAAGAAAGGAAAAGTTTGGTACAGACAAATTTGTAAAAACACGAGCACAATACAAGGCAAACCTGGTCAGCTGAGCAGGTAGGAGCTCAGCACACCAGAGCCTGACTGCTACCAAATGTTACTGCTCCCACCACTGGGCTGATTTCATTCAGTTCACTTATTCCAAACCAGGCAATTAATTTCACTACCACCATGGCTCCATTATCCCAGTGACCCTGGAAGAAGACTGGGAGAATGAGAGAAATTAGGAAGAAACTGATTAAGATCAAACTTGACAAACTCTAAGACAGACTTTACATGGAAATACACAGGGAGAAACCTGGCTGGTTCTCAGATATCAACAAAGATGTGTTTGCCTATGGGCTTATAAATTGGATTTATGAGTGGCAACCAGAAGGTGGACTTGGTAGCCCAGGATTTATTGTGTATATACAGTGGAGATTGTAGCTTTAGATACAAAGGAAAAAATTGCATAGACATATGTTTCAGAACAACAAAATTGTTCAAAGAAAATACAGTCTACTTAAAACACAATCTGTACACACACCCACTTTTTTTTTTTTAAAGGAGAACAGGAGCTGCATATAACTAAAAAGTACCAGTTAATTTTATCACAGGATCATCACAGAGATTAGAAGAGACATTCAGGACCAGATAGTCCCAGCATCTACCAACACCACCAAAATCACCCCTAAAATCTAGATGCCTCTTGAATAGTTCCAGAGATGGTGACTCCACCACCTTCTTGAGTAACTTATTCTGATACCTGACCACTCTTACAGTGAAAACTTGTTTTCTAACATCCATCTGAACTTCAAGTCATTTCTTCTCATCCTTTCACTTCAGACACGGCAGCTGTCACTGACCCCTACCTTGCTCCACCCTTCTGTCAGGGAATTGTAGAGGGTGAGAAGGTGCTCACTGAGCCTCCTTTTCTCCAGACCAAACACCTCCAGCTCCCTCAGCTGCTCCTCATGAGACAGGTTTTCTAGACCCTTCACCCACAAGATTATGAAGAGTGATTGCACATGTACTGCACCTACACAAATTAAACTCCTATTTTCTGTCCCCAGCCCCTGGGAAATGTTCAGGGCCAGACTGGATGAGGATTGGAGCAATCTGGAATAGTGGAATGTGTCCCTGCCCATGGCAAGGGGTGGAACTAGATGACCTTTAAGGTCTCTTCTAACCCAAACCATCCTGTGGTTCTTTAATTCTGCAATAGACACACTTCTGTTTGGTGCTTTGAAACATTCCCAATAAGCTACACCTACAGGTCTCACAAAATATTTGGGAATATATATCAGTATTTATATATTGATCCACAGTGATAGTCAGTGGCTAAAGTTTGCTTAGCTCCTGAAAATGCTGCGGTGGCAGAGACCCTCTGCCCTCTGACACAGAACCCTCTGAAGTCAAGATAAAGTGTTCAAAATTTCTTCTGTGAGGTTTGCACGTAGCTCACAAGGATTTGATTTCTAGGGCTGTTGATCTGTTGCCTTCCATGAGCACTTATTTTACTGACGTATCTTTCAGTGTAGTTCAGCTATCTCTTGGATAATTTCAAATCTGCCAAGTCAGATGGATGTGCTGCAAGCTGTGGTCCATAAAAATGAAAGGCCACCTATTAATTGGCTTTGCCTTCAGCTTAGTGACTTTAGAAAAGTCCCTCTTGCAGCCACAACATTTAATTTATTGAGAGATATATTTGGATCTATTTATTTCAAGAATGAAATTGTCTGGTTTGCTGCCATTTATTTTATAAAAGAGATAATAAAAATGTAATGAGTATGGAGATTCAAAAGTGGAAATGACACGAAGAAAGCAATAATCATTAAAATAAAAATATAAACAAGTCTATAAACCAAACCCTCAAGACATTTGCCATGTATAACCTAACTTTTATACCTCTAACTTCATAATGCATAACTTTACAAGAAAATTAATTTAATGCTTTTGCTAACCTTACTCAACCTCAATCAAGTAATAGGTAGCAAGAAAAACAATTATATGCACACACTGTAAGCTTTCATTTAGTTCAAGTGGTGATTCAAGTATTTCAATAGCATAATAAAGACCTGAAATCTACTTAACCAATGGCAATACCAAAATCCCTGAAACTCGGTTTTTCACATGAGACTGCTTGGATATTTAAACCCACTTAAACTTCCATGGTAGGACTTTTGTAGGATGCTTATCTGAGCTGTCCTCCATAATTTCATCAGGTACTTCAGCCATGATACAGAAATAAACTCTATATACAGCATCAGTCTTGCAGGAGGGAGAGGAATTATGGCCAAAACATGCTGTCAGTAATGATGGAGAGGATCTCAGGTCCCAGTCTGAGTGGGCAGGAGGGAAGGACTGACACTCATCAGCTCATCCCACAGCAGAGGGTTTAGCCATGGCATCTCACACTACAAACCCAATCCATCCTTGGAAGTGTCCAAAGCCAGGTTGGATGGGGCTTGGAGTAACCTGGAATAGTGAAAGGTGTCCCTGGCCATGGTAGGAGGTGGAAAGAGATGGTCTTCAAGGTCCCTTTCAGCCCAAACCACTCTGTGATCCAGTGATCAGAGCTAAGGCCTGCTTGGGATGACAAATCACCATCCATGTGACATCAAGACACCTCCTGTGTTGCTGGACAGGGTTGTCAGTATAGAGGCAAAGGGCTGAAAAGCTTTTTAAACCCTCACCTTCCTCCCTGAAGTCCAGCCCCAGCTCCCAGCATCATGATTCCCATTTTACTGCTGAGGGAATGGCTGAATCATAGAGGTATTGAAGTGGGTAGGTTGAAATTGGGGCATTTAGTCCTTACATCTACTCAGAGATAATTGGCTTAATTTTCCCTGTTGTGAGGCCTTCCTGCCTCCTGCTGCCTTCAAAAGACATCAGACTGCACACACACAGATTAGAAAATAGCACTGACTGTTAAAATGTTTGATTACAGATATTTCCATAATCACAAGCAAACATGTCATACTTAAATGATCCTACTCTTAGGCTCCCCACCTGTAAAACATGAAACAAGGCACTTCATGCACTTTTCCAAAGCAAGGGCAGGGTTATTTCTAGAGCTGACTGAGGCCTTAGGCAATGGAAGAACCATGCTCAGAAAGCCCAGGGATAAGTAAGCATATGCTGCGTAAAATATTTTAAGAGGCTTTCAGAAGCAGGAAGAGTATCTCTGTACTAATAAATCCCTGAAGGTTTTGCTGCCCCTGAGTTCAGTGACACAGCTGAGATATCCATAGTCACATAAAGATTGCAATTCTCTAAGCAGCTTTGTGGATAGCCAAAGGCAAGGCCTACAAACCAGTCATTATCACAATTCTTATCAATTGCTTTTAAAACTGATGAAAAGCCGAAAGCTTCAGCTCAGTAGGTGGCCTGTTCCAGTGCCTGATCCAGAGAGGCCAACAGAGCAATCCATGTGTCCCCTGACTTCAGTGGGACTTGAACAGGGACTTCATCACTTTGAGTCACAAATGCTGAAGTTTTGGACAAATCCTGTTCCTCAACCAAGCCCACTGGGAACAGAGAATTCAGGTATTCACATTACTACAGAAAAGCATGAACTTAATGAAGGTCTGATAAAATGTCTCCTTCAGCCTCCCTCATTTTCAGCTCAGTCAAAAAGCTAGACATTTCTCCATGTTTGGCTGGAAAACTAAGAGAAGTTTTTTCTGATCAAGTCACATCCCAGGACAGGAGCAGCCAGGAGCCAGCTGCCAGCAGAAGGGGACCAGCTCATTGTGCTTGGGACAGGAGTCAGGGAGAGGCAGCTGCCAGGTTGGGTGATATTTTGGCAGGCTGAAGGCAACCCAAAGGTCTCTTGTCCTCTCCCTCATGCATGTCCATTCTCCAATGAGTCAAAATTCCCTTGCACCAATCAAGGAGCAAGGAGCAGTAGTGCCCAAGGTCCCCTCGTACCATCCCGTGTATCTGGCTAGGAATGGCTGCTGAACTTCAAAACTAAATCCCTTTTCCAGATTCTCAGCTCCTTAAGCTTTTACAACTTAAAATACTTATCTCTCCCATTACCTCAACCAGCTTGTTGATATGTCAGTTGAGGAACATGTTGGCAAATTGGATGCAAATGTTTCTTCTCCTTCCCCTACCATGTCCAAAACATACAGTTACACCATCCTGAACTCACATAAACCCCTAACTGTGTTTATTTCAGAGCTGTAAAGCTGATTTGACTGTTTAAATTGATAAAAGGAAATAGAAACAAATCACTTCACAGCCTCCAAGTTGGCTTCTGCTGCCCAAACATCCTTTTTTGTGCCTCGGGCCTCAACAATTCTCCACCAAATGGGTCTGAGCACAAGTCATGTAGATGAGTTATTCCTAGCACATGCATTTTAGGGTTTTTTATACTCAGATATTTTTAATTTTTTCCCTCATTTCAATTCCAAATATCTGGTTTTCTTTAATCATTCATATCCATAGTAAGGACCTTGCCAATGTCCATTTAAACCAAATTATGCTCTCTTGAATGGGTCAGGCCTTCCAGAAAGCTACAACTTCTTCCTATAATAAGGAAGAATATATGAAATAATATATAAAATTTCCTATATAAAATCTCTAATGAGAACTGTGAGAATAACTGATTTGGTGGGTTGGGTTTTTTTTTGTTTTATGCTTGAACTAAAGAACCAAGAAAAAAATTAGTATAGAATGAGTCTTAAAACTGTTTCATTTTTCTCAAAGGAAGGAAAACAAGCACGAAAACACAATAAATGTTTTATTGCAGTACTTCTCTCCTTTGAAAAATTATCACTGTATTTAGTTAAACTAGGCTTTAAAACATGCAGACTGTAACTCTCTTATTTTCCCTTTCTGCATTTGATCTTTTTTTATTTTCTTCTGACAAAATACTCTGCTAAATACAGCTGTTTCTTCTGGATGTTGAGTGACTTGAAACTGCTTTTTTAGCAACAAAAGGCATCTTTCTCTCTAAAATTATTATTTTCTATACAAAGAGAGGAAGAGATCTAACCTTTTCCTCTCTTATAGCACAAAACTAAGTATTTACTCATGGTGGGGATGGGAATCTGCTATGGGATTTTGTGCAGTAGCTATGAAAAACATAACCATGGCACAGAGGTGACACATCTAATGCGAGGGGCAACATTTTTTAGTGTGTTTCTTCACTGACTATGTCACCACAGCATTTCAGCTCTTCCTGGAAACACAGGAAATCCCAGAGCAGCCTTGTGGGGAGGTGTTTTGGTCCTCAGCAGGGACCCTGGGGTGCACCCCGAGTCTAACCCCACCTCAGATGAGGTTCAGACTAAGGGATTCAAAACAAGTGGAAGCAGCCCTTGGCTCTTCCCTTCACATCAGGCAAGCCTCAGCCAAAGCCCTGGCTTTCCAAATCAACTTTTCATGACCTCCAAACTAATCCCAACCTTTGCACTGGACTCAGTACAACTGGCAAATTTATATTGTAAGCCTCATTAAGCCTCCTTCGGTCTCATAAATCCTATATTACCCAAGAACTGGTTATGCAGAAAGCACTCAGGGTCACACAAGACTAAGAGCGTGGCATTTAAATAACTCACACTAGTTAGATGTTTCCTCCACAAAACTGGAAGCCTTCATTGAAACAAAATGTTGCATTCTGAGCATTACAATAGAACCCAGTGCTAAACCTAATCTTGGCTGCAGATAAGGCATATTCCTCAGGGTGAAAATTTACTGTGAGTAAAACAAGCTGATGCAAACTCTGTATTTTCCTTCACCGACGTGCCAAAGTTCAGCAGTCAGGTTCTGCAATGCATCTTTCAAATCCTATAAAAATAACTTGTACTAATAATACAGAGAATGTAAAAGGCATGAAGCACATCAAGAGCTTAAAGTATTCAGAGTGATATCAATATTCTCCATCACAGGACTTGCAAATTTGAAAATAACTGTAGCTCTGTAGTCACCAGTTTCACAGAGGTTATCCCTAATCTAAGAGCAGGAATAGATACCAAGAAAAAATTCAGAATAAGGCAGCCAAATCTACTGAGAGCAGAACACACCTTTTCTCTATGGGGTGAGCAAAATTCAACCCTAACCTTCATTCTGCAGTAACTCATTTCATATTCATAACCCCACTATCTTCTTACATGCTCTTACTGCTAAACAAAAACTAATAATACAACATTTTTTAAAGCCTGAACTGTACAAATCATGAACATGTCTGGCCTGAAACAATTCTACAACTCTGATATTTTTTAATTAAAAAAAACAAACTTCTATGAATAAATTTAAATTTTAAATTCCAAATACCGGCCTCCATGTTCTTCCAAATCACTTCTGCACCCTCAACCAATTCCCAGCCTCAGGCAGTGCACTCTGCTCAGCCTAAAGGTGATACCCAAATTTACTGCTCAGCTGTGAGAGTGAACCCAGTGCTACTCACACACACAGGGTGAAATTGGGAGTACCTTGCTCAGAGAAACCAATACCACATTTCCACCCCTTTTCCACTTGAAGAACTAGGTGTTAATTGCAGAAATTGGCTACGACTTGGTCTCCACTTCCTTGTTCACAGACTCCAATCTGGTCCCTATATCCCACTCCCTCCTTTCCTCTCTTCTGGGAGAACCAAACCTTGACCTCCCCCTGGATATCTAAACTTTTTCACTGGAAGCTCAATTTGAACACATCTCCGAGCCTTGTCTGGGGAATTCACAGCACTCACACTTGCAAATGTTACACAGCAGGAGGTCTGGCACTATGTTCTTTCCTTTTTATCTGCCTTCTCTTTCCTCACGAACATGGACATTTCACCTAAAATACATGATTACATAGATTTTAGTCTCATTTATCCCCTGTACAATGAGCACTAACCCCACTCCCAATGTTAGTTGTGAACTGGGCATCCACTGGCCCCAGCTGCCACCACAGCCAAGAGAAACAGGTAAAAGATGGCCTCTGTACAAAAGAAAATTAATCAATACACTGGGATGTGCTGTGCTGAATTTCACAAATCTTAACCCTGAGACTGCTTCTAAATCCATAATTCAGTCAGGCTCCAGAAGACAAAAGGCAGATTTTGGTCTTAGTTGAAGTTCTTTACCAGAAATATGTTTGGAAAGAGAAGAAGCATCACCTTCATTCGTGGGTAAGGCTGAACTTAGACAACATTTGGCACAGCTCCAGGCAGCCTCAAAATGTGCCAGTAATGTCTCCAGAGCCTTCACAGCCACAGCACACCCTTATGTGTAATATTGTAGATAAATAATATTACCTTGAAAAAAAAAATAAAGCAAAACTAAACATTTTGAAAGACATAAATTGAAAAAAAGATTATAGCCATTTTATTTTTTTTTCTCGTTAGAAACACTTGTAAAAGAGTGGGGTTGTTCTGCACACCCTCTCAAAATCCTCCTCAAAAGGAAGAGCAAGAGAAACCTTGCTCCATCCTGCAGTAAACAAGCCCCCCTTGCAAACAGCACCAGAAACATTTTTTATGTACAACAACAAGAATCCAGAGCAGCTCCTCTGAGGCTGATGGATATGACCCTTCTTTTACTCATATAAGTTATGTTTTATTAACTACAGAGGAATAAAACCTGAGATGATAGCCAGACTCCATCACATACCTGCAGCCATCACTCCTCTCCATATCTCCCATCTTAGGCCTGAAGAAAAGACCATTAACATTAGGGGAATCCCTTGCACTGCATTTCCAAAAGACAGAAGGCCATTTCTCCAGTGCACAAATGCCAATCCTATAGCACAGGAGCAGCTGCAACAGGGGTGTGGAGAGAACACCCCAAATTACAGAGTCTTTGAACAGCTTGACTTAGAAGGGACCTTACAGGTCTTTTAGTTCTATCCCCCCCTGCCGTGGACAGGGACAACCTTCCACCAGACCAGGTTGCTCCAAGCCCCATCCAACCTACCCCTACAACATGCTACACTTTCCCATTTTATTCCAGTGAGTCTGGAGTGAGCAGCTCAGGAAATTTGTCCTGTCATTTACAATCTTTGAAGTGCAAACTTCAGACTCAACAGAGAACAGAGAGCAGAAGTGCTGTCTGTGTTTTCAGGTGAGCAAAGCTGCAGACTTCAAAGGTTCCGCACCAGACTGTGAAGCCTCTTAAAGATTGTCACCTGAGTTTATCAAAAGGTGGCAGAAAACGCATCCATACATCCAGATAAATGTATTCTTTGATCTGAGTGATAAAAACAACTGTTTTTCTTCATGTAAACTCCTTTTTTGTAAATGTTTATGAACTGAGGGAAATTATGTCTCTGCCAGAATTTAAAATAAAGTGATTCAATGGGTATGCCTTACACTTACCATTCATTATGCTCACAAACATTGCAGGAATCCCAATGGAGTTTTCAAGGAAGGTTCACGATGTTGTAGTTACCAGGGAAACACATGATAAATTGTTGCTATCTAAAACAGAAAATCCCCATTAACTTTCTATTAAAGAGCAAGCAATGTGAACTATATGGTGAAATGCCTTTACGGTTACCATATTAAAATGCTGTATGCTTTGTCCCAAGATTAACCAAATAATGGCCAGCTCTGACATTTTAATTCACTGTGAACAGCACCTAGCTCTTTACAGTCTGTGATTTACCATGCATTGCTAAAGACAGCCCAGTATTCAGCTGGATCAGCCCAGGAACAGCAGACACCATGTGATTGTACTTGCAGTTAAAATATTTACAAGCAAAGGTTGGCTAAGCTAGGCTAGAAAAAAACAGCAATGTATTTCACACCAAAATGAAGGGGTTTTGCCAACTCCCCAAGGCTTGTACAGGATATCCAACCCCAGATCAAGAGCTTAAAGGTTTAGCAACAAAGTAGTTTAGACAGTTAGAATAAGCAAAGCTTCTCAGTGCATGTTAACATCGATTGTTTGGTCTTGGAGCACAGGTGCTGCAGATCACCAGACACCTGTCCCTGCAGAGCACTGATTGAGTCATGGGTACCCCATCCTACCTTGCTCCAATGTGAGAAAACCACATGGCACCACCTAAATACCCACTCAGAAAACCAGAAAAACCTTCCTTGTTCAAACCCCTTTTTGAGATCTTGCAGACTGGGTGGGCAGCTGACGCAAGAGTTATCTCCATTAGCCACTGCCCCTCTGAAAAAGCTGATGTCTCTACACCTTTTGTTAACTCCCCAGCCTTTGAGACTGACCACAAGATAGCCTCCAACCTTGCTGCAGCATGAACAGGCTGCCTAAAACCACCTTCAGCAGAAGATAAATTAAATCTGCCTTCTTCCACTCTACAACGTCCTAAGGCACATATCCTTCCTTGTCCTCTCTTTCACACCCATCGGTTAGAGCATTTCAGCCTGGCAGAAGGCAGCTTTCAACAAAGAACAGTAATTTCTCTGGCAGATCCAAACTGATTCACATTTGGCTGCCCATGTCCATCACACTCAAGCCTTGCAGAATAAGACCCTGAATCACTACAGTGAGTTAAAAGGATTTATTCTCATTTAAGAGGTCACCTCTGAACTGATGAGATACATTCAGGAGCTGACTTACCCAAGTTTCCCACATGAATTAATAAGAAAACAGAGATATTGTCCAGTTTCTGGCTGTATTATTTCCACCACGCTTCTCTCTGGATTAAAGAAGGCATTCATTTCATTGGAGCTCGTGTTAGGATGTCTAAACTTTGCACCACAGGAGAGGATCTTTAGAAATACTTCTGGCAGGTAGAGGGAGTATTATGGGATGTAGAAGTTATTTTTTTCCTCCTGATGAGACAGAGCATGAATAGTTCTTAAAACAGAGACATGCAGCTCATGGTCAGTGTGGAGGAGAAAGAGAGGGAGTCCAAGTGAAATTCAGGACAATGCTGACACCACAGGGCACCTGTGACCACCAGGACAGGCCCCATGCTAAAGGAGAAGTGATACCACAGGACAAGATGACACAGCAATTCTTCACAGCTAAAAATTGGAGCCCCCACCCCTGGAGGTGTCCAAGGAACAACTGGATGTGGCACTCAGTGTTCTGGTCTGGGTGATCAGTCAAAGTTTGAACTCAGTGACCTTTATGATTCAATGAAAGAATCTGGAAAGTTTAGACACAGCCTGGACATGAGGCTCTAGTCCAAACTGAAAGAGAAGTGAGGGTTGAAGGCGGGTGACAGCAGAGAGAAACAGGAAAAAAGGGGGAAAGGGAAGGCACAGTGAGCCTAGGAGCTCTACTGACAAGGCCTTTCCTTGGCATATCTGCAGGTCCAGCCCCGCTCCAGATCAGACAGGAGATCTCACACTTCCCTGTCCCTTCTCCTGTAGGAAAAGGCTGGTCCTGCTGATGGTCACATCTCTAAAGCCATAACACTCTAGGGAAGGGAGGGATATTGGGTTCTCTCTGAAGCCAGGACACACATCCAGCCTCCATTCTTAGCTGTCAGGTCACCTGTCTGGTTTCTCGTAATATCCAGAGGCACAACTTTAGTTGCATGTTTGACATCACACAGCTTCACACCATGCATTTAACCCTAGCTGTAAATCAGTGTCAGCAGGATGCAAACTAACGGAACAAAAGTCTCATTTTAGTCCGTTGACCTGTTTTCGTTTTCCTCACCTTATTTTTGCTTTTACTGATCTGCTTCTTAAATCCATTCCTAAAACAAGGAAACCTTTTTTTGTTTCCATTTGCAAAGGATAAAAAAAAAAAAAAAGGATTGAAAGAGACGCACAAACACAAAAAGCCAAAAAGAAACAGTGGAGAGGTATGTGTTATTGGACAAGTGTTTAATTTATGGAACTTGGCCGGCAGAACAAGAGTTTGAATTGTACTTCAATAAGTGGAGCTCTTAGAATAAATGTGGCTTGTAAAATTGTTTTACAGTCTGCTTTGCCGAGCAGCCAACACCTCATGGAAACCTTTGAAAAACATTCTGTTTAGAAGCTACGGTTTTTATATTTCATATTTTCTCTATTTGTTTTCCCCTCTGGTTTTATAACTGGAACCATATGCAGGAAAACAGGATTTTTTGTGTCTTAAAATATCTACCTGACCTGACTACATTTATTATTAAAAAACAGATAGCATTTTGAAAATTCTTAACTTATGAGGCCCTCTGTTCAAACATGAAGGTGTCCTTGTTTGATATCCCAGTGAGCTACAGATCTCCTGAATAATCTTAGGACAGTCATTTAGCTGAGCCTCACCACCCCTCTCCCTTGTGTACACGTGGTGCAGCTGTGTGCATCTGAGCTGTCTGTTTTTCCCATAACAGACAGAAAATGTGACAGAATCTGGGACATGATTCATCTGTGGGAGAGGATGAATCATGCTCTAGATGCATATATTGACCAGCTCTTCACTAGAAGTCAAGGCAAGATGCTCAGGTACAAGACATTCACACTGCACATTGCAGCCCTTTTAAATCCCATCTCAGTCTCTCTGTGTCACTAATAGGATGAGGCAGATACTTCTGGAAGTAAATCTATCCCATCCCAAGGATGATGTCCCACACAACTGGGAGATCTCCCTGGAGGTGATACTGATCATTCCATGCCAGCCATGGAGAGGTGGTGTAACTTTAAGATTTTAAATTGTTATAGGGAGTCAAGAGGAACTGAACCAGAGTTAGATAATATATTAAAAATAAATTATTCCCTGAGAGGGTGGTGAGTCCCTGGCACAGGCTCAGAGAACCTGTGGCTGCCCTAACCCTGGAAATGTCCAAGGCCTGGAAGGTGTCCCTGCCCATGGCAGGGGGTGGGACAGAACGGGCTTTAATGTCCCTTTCAACCCAAACTGTTTTATGAATCCCTTTCTAACAACACCATTCAGGAGACTCATGGTGAGGAAGCCAAAGCCTCCTCCTTCATAGTTACCTGCATGTGTGTGTGACGGGGTGTACAGACAGTCCAAATACAAATGGTGCCAGCACAGCCTCCACCACAGACACCAGTAAAATCAATTAAATAAACTCTGTGCCTCCACTGGCAGAGTGGGAGATACTGCTGCAGCAGAGGGAGAAAGAAGAAGTATTAACCTTTTGCCTTGGAGCAAAGTATTGCATTACATATTACAGGGACTGGGAAAGGAAGACACAGAAAGACTCAAATACCACACTGTAAAAGCCAATTATCTAAATAAGGATGTAAGAGTCGTATTTAGCCCCATTAAACTATCCCAATTGCTAATCGTTGTAGTTGGGCTTGTAAAGATATGGCAGAACTGCTGTGGGATGTGGCTTCATTTAATGCCTGTGATAGGAAACGAGGTCACTCGAGCACCTTTTTTTCCTTTTGGGCATTTTTTTTGTTTTGTTGTTTGGTTGGGGTTTTGTTCCCTTTTTCTCATTTTAAGGGTCTGTGGCTAAGGGTTTTGTATGCATTCTCAGAAGCTGTGCTGCATTCATCCTCAGCAACTGTTCTGAAATGCCCTGCTTTATTCATTTGCTTTCAACATCACAGGTAGAGCCTCACTTGGTAAAGTCATTAAGACTCAGCCAAGCATTCTGTCACCATCACAAAGTTTTTCCTTCTAGCTGTACATGGTATTTCTTCTCTATTCCTTTATGGTTTCTTATGAGAGAAATGTGCTTTTGCAAACTGTTTCTTTTCAAGGCCCTTGTGAGGCCACGTGCCTTGAAGTCAATGCGTTTCTGATGACTGTGCTTTCAGCACAGAAGGGGAAAGATAAATTATCCAGGCTTGGCTTCAGGTACCTTAGCACAAAGCCAAGCTCCCAACACAAACAGCAGCCCTGTAGAACATTTGGCTCAAGTGTTACTCATCACCCATCACGCTGGTCATGCACCATCTCACTGTTCTGACCAAAAAAATTGGTGTTTTTTTTAAAAATTTGCATAAGGCCACCAGCTCATTTCAGACTGTGTGATGATGGTATGCTGGGAACATTTTCTTTAGCAGTATGAGCCAAAGAGAAATCCAGAGCTTGGTCTGGGAAGCTTAAAAAATATACATCTCTGTGCTGTCAGTACACTGTGCCTCAAAATCAGGCTGCAGCAGCTGTCTGCTGGGGGATGAGCGGGCACAGGTAGGTCTGGAGGTGAGTCCCAACCACCTGGCACTACCCTGCAGTCTGGTAAATGTTCTTAACAAGCAGGACTGCTCATTACCACACTGATGAATCGGTGTTTGCTAACAAAAGGCCCTTTCTCAAGGAATTCCTCATCAGCCCTAGGTGTGCCGTAAGTGATTCAGGCTCTCATTAGCCTTAATTAGATAAATGTTCAAATGATTTCTCTGTTATTCATGCAGCCTGTGCCACTGAGCAGCAGCCCATCAATAGACTGACAGGTGTTCTCTGCAAAGAAAAGGTGTTTTTTCCAGGGTGAAATGATCCTGCAGGGATCACTGTGCCCATCACAGCCCTCCAGGATCTCATCCATCTG
Organism: Petroica traversi; assembly: GCA_025920805.1. Taxonomy (NCBI): domain Eukaryota; kingdom Metazoa; phylum Chordata; class Aves; order Passeriformes; family Petroicidae; genus Petroica; species Petroica traversi. The sequence goes on along the minus strand of JAHLSL010013815.1, from coordinate 1,630,113 downwards.
TTGAAGCCCCCTGGGCTCTTTTTATATAAAGCCCCATGATTCACTACTGCAGAAGCTTTCAGCATCCCAAAGACTCCCCCCCCCCCCTTTTTTTTTTTTTTGCACTACTTCTTTCACCCAAAATGTGTTAATTCTTCAGCCATCTCCTCCATGTCCCAAGCTGCTTTCCCATATGAAGTGGGTGAGTGTGCTCCATTCGAGCTGAGGTTTAGTTCCCTTCCAGTCCACAAGAAGAAAGCAAAAAGGAATAATAAAAAGGGGCTAGTTTGTTGGGGTATTTTTCCTAGCCTAGAACTTCAACACCTGACTTGATGTAGATTACAGGCCTGTTGCAGGTGGCTCAGCAATTTAAAAGAACTAACCTGGGACTACAGATCCCACTTTCAAAAACTTTAAGGTTGACCTTGGCAAAATCCCTTAGGCTGGAACTTTTCTTGCCTGCAAGCAGACCTCTAAAAGCTCAGCCACCCAGCTCCCACTGCAGCCAGTGGAAAAAAGAGAGGCAGAACAACCTTTTTTTCCCCTTTTTCACAACTCAGCCAGGTAGGAAAAAGATACCAATCACTCTCTGGAGATGCTAGTTTCTCTCTACAGAGAGGAATTGGCTGCAAAGGGGTCTAATATGACATTGCCCTTAACCTCTGACAGTTAAATGATGTGAGCAAAACATGAATTTTAAAAATACACAGGTCCCACATCTCAGCTTCAGAGGGAACTGAGCTGTGCAGTCTTGTAAGCACAGGCTTTAAGAGCTCTGAAGTCATGTTTCTGCTTTGTAAAACCCACAAGTAACTTTTCCTGGTGGGGTTTAAAATGAGTAAAATCTTTTCATGTGCTGTGATGGCTTAGACACAACCCCTTGGCATTTATTCTCCCTGCTGGTAACAGCTGCACTGCACAGCTCATGGTGGTTACTGTTCACAGCAAAGGGACTACTCACCTTTCTTTATTGATGCCTCCCAAAAACTTCAAGACCATAAGATATGTTCCAGTCTCCTTCACACAGATCCAGTGCAGCTCTCTGAGCCTTCCTCATCCCTTGAAGTCCTTTGGAAAACACTTCAGGGGGAGCATGAGCAAATAAACAAAGCAGACAAAATGGAATAGGATCACAGAGTCATGGAATTGTTTAAGTTGGACAAGCCCTCTAAGACCATCAAGTCCAACAATAACCCAGCACTGCCAAGGCCACTGCTAACCCGTGTCCCTAAGTGCCACATCCACACAGTTTTTGAGCACTTCCTGGGGTGATGATTCCACCCCTGCCCTGGGCAGCCTGTTCCAGTGTTCACCAGAGAGTTATCTCAATTACCAGATCAATTGTTAAATATGACTGTGAACCTCTGGGGGGAAAGCAACCTCAGTGATAGCCAGATGCTGGCCTGGGATTGCTCTGAAGTCTCTTCCCTGCTTGTGCTGTTGACTTCAGATCCCATGTCCCTCCCAAAAATTATTGCCTCACTATTGGCAACTAATTATTGGGTGCCTCACTAGGGCACCCAGGCTGAGCTGTTCATAGGAATAGCAAGAACTTTCTGTTGGCAGTTGTAGGCTCAGATGGCCTGACTTCCACCTGGAGGTGCCAGGAGCTACATCCAAGGAATTTATGGATCTTACAAAGCCACAGTGCTCATGGGATGTAACCAGGCACAAATATGTGGTTTTCCAGTAGGACCTAGTTTCTTCCTACCTCAGAGGGATGCAAATTCTCAATATCTAACCACTGCAAATTCCTTCAGCCTAGAGGACACATGAGAAGGAGAATTCCAGGTCAGTGTTCCCTTCATCAATGCCTTCCTGGCTAGCAAGGAATAGCCAAAAATGGCAGACATCGAGGCTGCCTTTAACTGAAATGAGGGATTAGACTCAGTCTTGGGCCAGAATCAGATTACAGATCAGAAAACAAAGGGGGATAATAAAATCAGCTGCCACCCCCTCTCTTCTTTTGCTCCTTGCTTGTTCCTGCACTGAGCACAGCTTTGTAGAACCTCGAAACCTCCCTGTTAACAGCCCCATGAAACGCCCTGGGCAAGGTCTGGAGCCCCTCTGCTTTGGAGACAGGCTGAGAGAGTTGGGATTGTTCAGCCTGAACAAAGGAAGGTTCCAGGGACTGCTCAGAGCCCTGCCAGGGCCTAAAGGGGCTCCAGGAAAGCTGGAGACGGACTGGGGACAAGGCCTGCAGGGACAGGGAAATGGGGAATGATTTTAAATGAAAACAGAGGAAATTTAGGTAGATAAGGAAGAAAGGCTTGGCTTTCAGACTGAGGTACAGGTTTCCCAGAGCAGCTGTGGCTGCCCCTGGATCCCTGGCAGTGCCCAAGGCCAGGTCAAACTGATCTTGGAGCCACCTGGGATAGTGGAAGGTGTCCCTGCCCAAGGCAGGGGGTGGAATGAGTTGGGTGGAATGAGTTTCAGGTTCCTTCTCACCCAAGCCAATCCCTGATCTTCTGATTCGAGGTCTGCAGGTGTCTATTCCTTGCACAGCCACAGTTTTTCTTTGTTTCAGACCGTTTAATACCCTCTAAAATCCTCCACTGCTCGGCTCAAGCAAATGGAGCGATGCTCAGGCTTTGTTCATACAGTTTCCCACTGCAGCCTCTCTTGCCGGGGCAGCCCTCTCCAGGCTGAGGTGGGTGGTGAAGGTCACCTCAAAGGCTCTCGCTGCCGTGGGGAAGAGCTGCCGGCAGAGAGAGCCAGAGCACTGGGAACAGGCACCGCGCATCGCCTGAGCCGGGCTGCGCTCAGCAACGCGCTGCCAGGACACAGGGAAAGCAGCTTTTCGTGCTAGGACTTTCTTCTGAGGGCCTTCAGAGCCACAGGTATTTTTGCCATTTGTCCTCTCTGCAAAGCAGCCTTTCCTGCAGCCAAGCATCCCTTCCTGCTGCTGCTACAGGCGCCAGTGTTGACAGCCAGCCTCTCTGAGCCACCCAAAAACGTGCTACCACCAGAAGATGGTGCCCATATTCCACAAAAGAGGGGGCAAGCCCTTCATAGCACAGTCCTCTTTGGGGCAACACCTAGAAGAAACCCGGCCACACTTTATCAAAATCACCAGAGCAAAACCCTCAGCTGATGCCAGGCTCCCTCAGGCAGCAGGGATGTAATTTTGAGAGTGTGACCAGCAGTGTAGCTCACCACGGCACAGTGCAGTGTATTTGTGTATTTTCTTCTTAGGGTTTATAGAGTAATAGACTTTTTAATGAGCAAAGCCCTGCAAGTGTAATTAGAACATTAATAAACCTCTACTCCTGCTGAATATTCACCTGCTAACTAAGGAACACACAGCCCTGAGCCAATGTTCTTATCCTTGTCAAAAGCCACATGTGGATGCTGATTTGTGTGCAATGCTTTGATGCTGCCCCAGGTGGCTCTTGATGGTCTATCAAAGGCAGATGTGGAATGAGGAGCATCATAGACTTCTGGTGATGTACAAAAGCGCCAAGTCAAAACATCAAAAAGTGCACACACTTCGGCCTCTCCTCTTGTATTTTCTCATCCCCTACTCTCTGCTGCTGTCCTGGCAATTTGCATTGCTTCCCTCCAGCTCACTGCTGGACAAACATCAGCAGGCTCCCTTCTCAGCACCTGCCACAGTAGCTACACTCAGCCAAGCTTGATCAGCACACAGGTGCTACTCAGCTTTTTGGCAGATGTCACATCCCCTGTCTAACCCACAGCTTGTCATAGGCTGTATCAGGAGTGAGGGTGGGATGCTGCCAGACACCCATGACATGTCCCTCTTTCCCCCTGCAGCTCTGTGCCACAGCCCCATGAGAGCAGAAGAGCTCTTCCTGGTCCCCATCCCTGAGAGGGGACACCACTGCAGCACACACTACTGCCAGCTGTGGATCCAGCAGATACCTTCTCCATAAATATCCTATCTTTGATAAAAGACATCACCACTGTGTTCTGAAAGCTGTCAGAGCCTAACAAAAAACCTTCCCTAACTCATTGTCTCTGTGATTTTCAGTTACCCTTTACCATCACCCAAAAGAGGATGGAGCTCGGCGAGATTGTTGTGACTGAAAATCCCAATGCAAGGGAGTTGTACAAGGAAGAAATGCCAAGAGCCAAGGACCTGCTGTGGAGAAGTGGAAACTGGATCCACCATGGTTTTGGGTATCTCACAGGAGAAATGAAGGAATATGGAGAGTGGATGAAAAGTAAGCAGAAGGATATGTTTGGGGAGACCAGTATTGCCAACAGGACTTGCAGTGAATTGTGTCTCACCCCCTGAGGCAGAGAAGAAGCAGCATGGCCCAAACTCATTGCAAACTCTGGCCTGTTAATTATCTCACTCTCAGGAAGACAATCTCACTGCATCCTCTGGCCATCACCAGGGCAGCATGCAAAATTTGGCACAGTCCTAAGATGTGTTTCACACTTAATCAGTTACATGTCATTGGCATCATCTCTCACCTAGCAGTGCCCAGAATCACAGGATGGGCTGGGAGATGAGTGTCACCTGTAACTGCCTTGGATCACGAAACTGTCTCTCATCCACATGTGGGCTGATGGGGAATCACCTCCTGATAGGGGCTCTAGGGTTCCCAGCCTTGGGGGAGCAATAAGCACTGCGGGTGTTACAATGCCATAAAACAGACGCCAAGACTGATCCCAAAGGTTCCCTGTCCAGACAGGAGCAATGCATGAGCAGGCAATACAAGTTACCCATAATTACTGGGGATAAGGGTTTGAGAGGCTGTGTAAGACTGTGGGTCCTCTGTCAAGGCCAGGGTTGTTAACAATACAGCTCCAGCAGTGGGAGAAAAATGGGACACAGCCATTTACAGCCAGGCCAGTCTGAATTCCAGACATAGGGGAATATCTTCTCCTGCTTTCTCTTTACCCCAGTGGTCCATGATTTGTAGACAGCTTTTCAATGTTCTGGAAAGCTTTGGCTACTGTCCTCTGATTATATTTAAGCTTTTACAGCTAATATTTGTGTCTGAAACTAAGTGTATTGCTGATACCTGTTGCACAGCTCAACACCAAATACTAATTAAATTAACTCAGACGAGCCTGGTCATTTTTGTCTAAGAAACCCCTTCCTCCTTCTCCTCATTCTTCCTCCTTAATCCTGCCTGGAAGTTCCTAGGAATAAGGCTTTGCCCATATTCAGAAAGAACCCTGGCACCTTACATTGCATCTAAAGAACAATTTAATTAACACAATTTATTTCAAATCTTGAAGAAGAAGAAAGTCGCACATTGCTCGTTCATGCACATTGCATGAACATGTGAATATCCTGTACATGCAGGCAGCTCCCCTTTCCTGTCCATTCTCTTTGCATCACCCTTTAATAACACACAGAAGTTCAGAAATGTTTGCAGTTTTCCCAGAAGAGAGGCAGAAGAAAAATTCAAGTCAATTTGCAGTAGAAGAACCAGCAGCAAAAAGTTATTGCAATGCCTTCATCCCACCTTCCCCCTGCACTCATCTGAGGTATCTGTGCTTGGTGTCTGTTTACTCTGCCTAGGTTCAATAACTTTCTCTGAAGAGCAATAACTCTTTGTCCTCTGGAAATGCCTCTTTGCCCTGAGTACAGTCCAAGCTATAATTACTGTTTTCTAATTTAAGTTCTTTAGCTCTCAAAATACTTTTCAGATACCTTTGACCCCCATCTCCTATGTACACCATACCTCCATGTTCAGGATTGCTGATTTTCTCCCTAAAGCAGCAAAATTGCTTCCTTTTCTCCTATATACATACAAAGTATTTCCAGAGTCCTCCTCTGCATTTGAATTACACTCCAAAAAGAGCCTGTCTCCTTATTGAATTTATGGCAGAATCTAAAGTGATCTAGTGTGCAAGTAATCCTTTGACTATTCTGTTTCCACCATAAACAAATTACTCGTTTGTCTGTCCTTTCATGAATTTTATAGCAGAGCCCAGTTCATCTGTTAGTTCTCAAGTGCCAGATGCAAAATATGCAGAGACAACAATTAATCAGAGACTTGCTTTACAGAACTGTTAATGTATCACCTCAGTCCTGTGCCCAGAAAGGGACTGTGCTGAGATTGTGCTTTGCTAAAATGATGCCTTTTCAACTGTGTTTTGCCTTGATCTCCTCCAGACAAGCCCTTAATTGTTCAGCTGGTGGACTGGATCTTGAGAGGGACTTCTCAGGTGATGTTTGTCAACAACCCTCTCAGCGGGCTGATCATTTTAGTGGGGCTTTTCATCCAGAGCCCCTGGTGGATGCTCACGGGCTGCACTGGAACCACTGTGTCCACGTTGACTGCGCTGGCCCTCAGTCAGGACAGGTAGGTGGCACCTTATGTGCTCTCACACTTAATAAAATCTGATGGTTTAATGAAAATATTATCTGGAGCCCACTGATGGGTCACTGCCCCTTGTTAGAAGACTCAGGCAAAGACAGAGCTAGCCTGTCCCCATGTCTGTGTGTCTTCCTGAAAAGAGAGAGTTCTCTTTCCCTGACAGTCATTGTCACAACCTTATAGGTCCCTTGAGTCACAAGGATCCCCCTCCATGATCCAGCAGACCCCAAACTTTCCCCTTCCACACACCTGTGCAAGACAGTAATCCCACTGCTTTTTCACCCCTTCACCACAAGCAGGACACTCACAAACTGCATTTCAGTGGGTCCCATTGAGACCATTTGGTTTTTGCGTTTTTTTCCTTTTATATGTTCTCTATATTCTTTGCACATATATTTGTATATTTGCCTGTAGCCTACTGCACCAGTAGCTAGTTTTCCCAATAATTTTCCATGGCCTTCCTCTGGGCAGAAAGCCAAAACAAATTCCAGAGCTCCAAGCCCCAGGAGGTGCAGAACCCCAGTGCTACCTTGGTTCTTCCTGGGAACCAAGGCTGAGAACAACTCCTCAAGGTACATTTTCATGGACAAAGCAGAGCCATTGCCATGGGGGAACTCCAGAAAAGGGACTTGACCTGGGACAGAATTGCATCACCACTTGTCCTCCTAATTGGTGCTTTTTATCAATTAATTTCTAAAACCTACAAGTTTTAGGATGTACACATCCCTGTGGGAGCAGGCTTTTGTGGACACCTTCCCATAACTGCCTCTGAAGGCCTTCAAACAAAGACCCTCTTTTATTACCTCCTCACTAAAATTATCTCAAGCTTCATTTCCAGGCTGGGAAAAAGGCACCACCAGAGGCAGGAGAGCTTCAGCACACCTTTGTGCCTCACAGTTGTTTCCATCACAGGTCGTCCATCACAGCCGGCCTGCACGGCTACAACGGGATCCTGGTGGGCCTGCTCATGGCCGTCTACTCTGACAAAGGGGATTACTACTGGTGGCTTCTCCCCCCTGTGGCAGTGATATCCATGGCCTGGTAAGTGCCACCGCTCCTCCTGGGGACAATCCTCCAAGGATGAGTCTGGCTACAGACGGCTCAGAGACATTGAGGCCTGCTCGGCCTACACCGGTAACTCTGGGGTTGATGGCACTGGTGGGTTTTGTTTGTCAAAACAGAGCTTGTGGGGACGTGCTCTGGATATCTCAGATTGAGAAACTATGATTATAGCACACAGGCAAAGCAATCCCAGCCCAGTCCTCTGAGAATGGCCCTCAGCAGCAGGACGCTCGTGGGTTGGAGGTCATCGCTCCCAAAACCACAATGTTTCTTCCTCATCTATGACCTGGATCAACCCTGTGCTCATCCTGGGGCTAAATTCAATATTACCCTTCTCTGATATGCAACCGGTCATGAGCAAAATTAATTCCTCCAAGTAGCTCCAAAGGACAGACTGTGTCCTTCCAGGATTAAATTTTCGTGTTTTTAAATATGGATCTGAACAGCACTGCAAAATCTATTTAACAGCCCTAACTGAAGTTAATTTAATAGTCACATTTTAATCACTGTAAGCAGTAAGATGCAAGCCATTATTGGATTTTCACTGCTTTTAAGATAAGATTGTTTTACATTTCATTTCTTTAGTCATTCTCTCAAAGGTCATCTTATAACCATCTCTCAAAACCCAGGACATGTTGCAAGAATGTTTAGTTTGTCTTATCTGCTGGAATTCCTTGAGGCCTTTTGTTCAAAATTTTCTTCATTGTTTAGTTCACAAGTCTTGAGGGTAGAGCTGAAATATTTTAAAATCAGACACTTCAGTGATTTTCTTAACCGATTCTTTGAATTTCATCTTTAGAAGTCAGCATTTATTTAAGTGTTTCCTTTTTTCCTGACAAGATGTGTAAGTGACAGAAGCTTTGTATTTCAGCACAGAAATTAGGACACCATTTTCACTGAAGTACTGATTTTTTTTCCCCTACAGCTGCAAGGAAATCTGTAAACTCCTTTGGGAACCAAACTTGTCAAAAAACGAATAGGCTTCATCTGAGATTACACAGGGAGAACAAAGCATTTTTCCCACTGATAGTATCTATACAGAAGGACACAAGATGTGGCTTTTGAAATGTCAAATAATGTGGATGGAGTCGTTTTTTATCATAACCAGCTTAATGACCTTCTAGGGCTCGAATACAGGTCCTTGGAAAATTAAAGTCTTTAAACTGATCTTTTAAAAACATTAATGTTCACTGCTACTTGGAGTAGACCATGAGAGCTATTCAGCTTACCTATGGCAGAAGAGCTCAGCTAGAAAGAGAACACAGCCCATTTCCACCAAGGACCCCATAAAAATCAGATATTACCTTGGCAATATGGTCCCATAAAGTCCTTCATGTGGGACACACACTTCAAGTAAAAATCAGGCAGTCTGGAAATGTCCTGAGGAAAGCACATCAGACAAAGTTTTCATCCTAGGTTCTACAGACAAGAACTTTGAGAAAGGCCATGGTTCAAGGTTCACGTGTTTTTTGTATTCTGACTCTAGTCTGAGTCTCCATGCTAAATATTCAATCAACCTTTTTAAAAACGAATCTCAGCGGCACAATTTGGGGTGGTACTTGGGAAGCACACAATGACATCAGTAAAGGTCTGAGTGAAATTCAGTACCAGCACTTTTCCCAGCTCTGCTATGGTGGTGGCTTCATCTTACATTCAGTTGGGCCCCACAGTCCCAAAAAAAAGTGTCTAACATAGTAAATATTTCCAGCTTTCTCACAGGAAGATTTTCCATCCCCTTTGATCACCTCTTCTTCTTTATTCCTCTTCCAGAGCAATCTCCTAATACCCTTCAAACAGTCTAAACAAAAACAAACTAAAAAAAAAGGCAAATTGGGTAATTTCCAACTCCCTCTTGCCTCCTCAAGACAGCAGCTTTTTTAAACCCTTTAAAGTTCTCCACAGCTCTTCACATGACAATCCCAAACTTTCCTTTTCTGCTTGTTGTTCAAATTTTAAACTGAAGAGTAAGTCAGATTGCCTGTCCTGTCCATGCCCAAACACTGTATTAGATACATGCAAGGATGTGAGATTATTTTTTTCAGAAAGATGAAAGTTTTCTGCAGCTTTCTACGACTCTTTGTTTGATGAAATTAAGATACTAAGGTATTCATTACCTGGTGTTACTACAAGGAGCTGTATTGGTCTTTATGTGACAAAATTATCATTTTGTGACCAAAGAGGCAGGTTTTTCACCACTATAAGTTGTGATGAGCAAGTTATATTTATATTCCTTCTCCTGTTCTCAGCCCAGTCCTGTCCAGTGCTTTGGGATCCATCTTCAGCAAATGGGACCTTCCTGTTTTCACCCTGCCCTTCAACATTGCTGTGACCCTGTACCTGGCAGCCACAGGACACTACAACCCCTTCTTCCCCACAACCCTCATCAAGCCCGTGGCTGCAGTGCCCAATATCACCTGGTCTGACATCAATGTGCCCCTGGTAAGCCTCACACCATCAGGTTTATGGTATTTCACTGGAAAGGTGAGCATGAAGGCGTTCACCTCTGGATGACACTTTGAGTCAGGAGCAATTCACAGAAATACATGGGTTGGTTCAGTGCAAAGAGAGCAGTGTCACAGAATCCCCATGCACAGTCCTGGTGGATCCAGCAAAAAGGCTGGAGGGAACAAAGATCTTCAACCTCTCACTCCAATTAAACTTGGTGTTCCAAAATCTTGAGTATACATCCAGCACACATCTGTCTATGACCTCCTGCTGTCCAGATATGGTTAAAAAAGCATCAGCAACATAGACAGTGGCAATATGAAAATTCAGAGGAAACATCAGTATTTCAAAGTGATAATGATGCCTTTTTCCTGGTATTAGGAAAATGAAGCTAGACACAGTTAAGAGGGTTGGGGTCTTTACCTCAGTATTTTAATCAGGATCCTGTTTGGTGCATCCACTTCAACCAGGTGAAGTGTGGCAAAATGCACACCCCCCAACCCATCACATACAGCAGTTATAAACTTTTATACATTAGCATATCTAACAAGAGGGCCCAATAATGAGGTTGGGGTGGGCTAACCCCTAGTTTACAGAATCCTCCTGTCAGGAGACCTTGGGTTCCTGAGATAGTAGGAATGTTTGGTCTCCCTGGCTCTGCAGTTCTGGGCTGTTCAGTCTCAGGTCTGTAGAACACTTACAAAACAGTAAGTACTAAACTAAGTAAAAGGTTGTAAGTATGCATACTGCTAATACTCGTGAATACAGAGAACTGTGTAAAAGGTATATAAAAGAAAAGACAAACATCATTCTGGCATCAATAGAAACTCATTTATACCCAGTCCCCTTAGGTCTAGTTCTAGTTCTGAAGTGTCACCTTCCCAAAATAGAACAAGGATAACTGATGCAGAGAATTGTGGTCAATGGACATCAGGGACAGGTGGTGGCCCTGACCTGAGGGTGTCACTAAATATCTTCATTATTGACATAATAGGATCAAGGGCACCCCCGGTGAATTTGCAAAGGACACCAAGCTGACACACCTGGAGGGTGGGTTGACATCCAGAGGGACCTGGACAGGCTGGAGAAGTGGCCCATGGGAACCTCATGAGGTTTAACAAGGCCAAGGGCTGGAGCTGCAGCTGAGTCAGGACAACCCCTGGGGTCAATCCAGGCTGGGGATGAGCAGAGGGAGCAGCCCTGGGAGCAGGACTGGGGGTGCTGTGGGTGAGAGCTGGAGCTGCCCCAGCCCTGAGCCCCCTGCCCTGGGCTGATCCCCAGCGTGGGCAGCAGGGCAGGAGGATTGTGCCCCTGTGCCATGTGCTCAGGTGAGACCCCACCTGCAGAGCTGCCTCCAGCCCTGGGCAACAACAGCACAAGGACGTGGAGCTGCTGCAGCCAGGGCAGAAGAGGCACCGAAAAGATCAGAGGGGTGGAGCACATCTCATATAAGAAAAGCATGAGAGAACTAGATTTATTCAACCTGGAAAAGGAGAATTTTTGGGGTGACCCAACTAAGGCCTTCCAACACCACAACAGATTGTATAGGAAAAATCGAGGGAGTCCATTTACAAGACCCTGGAGAGATATTTGAAGCCATTCCTCCCAAGGAGAAATGGCTTCAATTTGAAACAGAGTAAATTTAGATTAGATATTAGAAAAAAAACTCTTCCCTGTGAGGGTGGGGAGGCCCTGGCACAGGCTGTCCAAAGAAGCTGTGGCTGCCCCATCCCTGGCAATGTCCAAGGCCAGGCTGGACAGGGCTTGGGGCAACCTAGAATAATGAAAGTTGTCCCTACCTATGGTATGGGGTGGAATTAGAGGATCTCCAAGGTCCCTTCCAATTCAAACCATTCTGGGATTCTAGGATGTACTCAGAGTCCAGCTCAGAGCCAGGGCAAAATGTCCTTCTTTCCCTTTTCAGCCCATAGCTCAGGCAAAATGTCTGCTGTGTCCCTCAGGGCACAGGCAGGCAATAACAAACCCTTTTCTGCCATCTGCTGCAGCTCTTACAATCCATCCCAGTTGGTGTTGGTCAAGTGTATGGTTGTGGAAACCCCTGGACTGGAGGCATTTTCCTCGTGGCTCTGCTCGTCTCCTCCCCACTGATTTGTTTACATGCTGCAATTGGATCAACCGTGGGGATGTTTGCAGGTAAGAAATACTGACCAAATCATTTCTGCAACCAAGGTGTCTCCATCCAAGCCAGATTCTCTCCAGACTTTACTGTTATGTTGGCTTGGTAGTAGTTGGGACAAGGCTCATTTTTCAAATTGTCTCTAAATTTGAAAGCTCTTAGTAAAGGTCACCCAGCATGGGTCAGGCAAGAACAGAAGCAGCTTTTCTTTAAACTTTGCATTTGTTATTAGGTGCTTAACTCAGACAGGTGGTTTGTTCCACCTTACTTAACCCTTTAGCCACTGGATGTGATAAGTCCCATGGACATCACAAGGAAACCTAGATAAAGACTTTCAGAACTGATCTCTTGCCACTACAATTGCTTTAAATTTCACCAGCAAATGTCTGCCTCAGAACTAAACAGCCAAGGAAAAGAAACAGACTTTTCTGGGATGCAGTTTGCTCATTCCTGCTGTAGATTTGTCAAAATACCAAAATGAATGCCACTAAAAATGTCCTGTCTCTCCACTAACCAGAGAGAAGCAATACTAAGAGACATGAAACAGACCCTAGAGGCTTGACAACATTAATGCCACTTAAGTGACCGATTTTAATAAAAACAGATGATGGAATACGTGTAGTCTGATTTCTTGGAAAAGGCAGTGATCCAACAAATTCTCTGTGCTCTGAAGCACTTTGTATGAGATGTGAGCTACTTACATTTGTGGTTTTTTAAAAAACTGTCCACAATTTGTGTGGCTAAGAGCATATGGCAGGTCTTGCTCAGTTGTGACATTCAAACTAGAAGGGAAAAGCCGGGGAAAAGCTTCTGGGGACAAGCATGATGGTAAAACAGAGGACAGATGAGGATAATATAGCAGGAAACACAGTGATATTACGTGGGTCATTAAGGTGGCCTGTGCACTACATACTGAGCTGTTCTTTTCACTGGTACTGCTGAAGCCTGTGAGAAATCCTGCAGAAGTTTCTGAGAGGTCAGATTTGGGGCAGACTCTCAACTCTCATCCCTGTGGAGAAATCCTGCTGCAAAGGTGAAGTGACCACCTCTAGTGGCTAGACCAAATCTCACAAAATTAACTAGGAAGAGATAGAAAACTCTGTTTGTTCCCACAGAAGGCATGCAGTTGTGTCTCTGGTATTTAAAATCAGGGTAAGTAAGAGGTTTAAACAGTGTGTGTGAGCACAGCTTTCTGGAAGGACACCTGGTGAGAAGGCTCTCCCACACTCTGGCTGGATCCTCCACCTGTGTGTGTGGATACAACACAGAGAATACACAGAAAGTTTTGTCTGAATTAAACCTTTGAGACAGGGCCAAATTCCACTGCAGGAACATAATCAGGCTTCCAAAACAATGAGCTTCCTTTCTTTTTCTGCACATGCATGCGTGAGCACAGACAAACCCACCTTGATGTCAGGAGGAAGAGACGACAGATTCCTCCTGCAGGTTCCTCTCACACCTGACCTCACAGCCCTGCCCTTTGTCTTACAGCTCTGAGCATTGCATCCCCCTTTGACAGCATCTACCTTGGTTTACACAACTACAACTGTGCCCTGGCCTGCATCGCCATCGGGGGAATGTTCTACGCCCTGACCTGGCAGACACATTTGCTCTCACTTGCCTGTGGTGAGTGTCTTTTGCATAAAGGGAAGGCAAAAAATTGTGCAGCCAGGTGGCTGATGAGGAGCACAGGTTCAGAGTCAACCATCACTCTGCCTGTCCCAAAAGCAGGTACTGAGCAAGAGCTGTTTCTCCGGTGATATCAGTGTCGGGCTTGATTGTACCGAGTACAGAGAGAAGAGCTTTAGACCCTGATAATGTAGAAGCATCTGGAAAGGGGGAAGTATTGTTTGTGAAACAAGCACAAGCTAATCCATGATCATGGTTAACAAATTAGCAACTCAACAGATTCAAAGAAGCAGCCTTTTCATAATTATATGTATCACTGAGGAAGTGTGTCATAAGAAGGGAGCTGTTGTATCAGGTCAATTTAAAATCCATTACCCAAAGACCCCACCTTCCACAGCAGCCAAAGGCAGGCACTATGGGAAGAGTTAAAGACAAGAAAGTTCCCATTTAAGACATTCTGTGAAGATTTTTCCAGGCTCCAACTGTCTTTATCTCAGTGTCCTAAGCACCATTTCTGGATTTCTCAGCAGCTTTTCATTCCTTGACTTAGTCCTTGAGTGCCTGACCTTGCCTCCTGTTCTGCCATCCCTGGAGAACATGGAGACTCCCTGCTAACCTATTGTGGTATGATGCCACAGGGCTGAGAATTTCTGAGGTCCAGCTCTGCTGGAGAATTTCTGCAGTTTCCATTTGGGCCAGGTCATGCCAAATAAAAAGAAATTAAAGGTAAAAGAAATGCCACCACCACTTGCTCATGACAAAACCATGTTCTTCATTTACTGTCCACCTCTGCAGAGCAGATGGGACTAAATGTAGTCACAGAATAGTTTGGGTTAGAAAATACCTCTGAGATCATCAAGTCCAACCATGGCCCCAGTCCTGCCAAGGCCACCACTAACCCATGCCCCCATGTGCTACAGCCACTCAGCTTTTAAATCCCTCCAGGGATGGGGACTCCATGACTGCCATGGACAGGTCCAGCCAGAGCTGGACAGAACAAATTTTTCTCTAATATTCAACCTAAACCTCCCATGGTACAACTTGAGGACATTTTCTCTCAGGACATTTCAACTAATTGTTGAATTCTAGCAGTCATCCTCACACTAGGTAGCTGGGAGGATATTATGCAGTGCATTTGGACAATGTTGCTATTTTTTATGTTTTTCTTTGGAGAATTGAACAATATTTTCCTCACCCTGAGCTCTCTTTGATCTTCTCTTCTCAGCATTATTTTGTGCCTACTCTGGAGCAGCTCTTGCTAATGCCCTCTCTGTGGTGAGTGTGGGGTTTTGTGTTTTACCTGAGTTTTTTATGTATTTGTGCATTTTGGTTTGTTCATACATAATGTTAAGGAAATGCCTCAAAAATGTCCACATTAGCTTTGACAACACTGAAATGAGAATGTTGCAGCCAGCTGGCAGATCTTGCACAAACTCTGTGTCAGCTGAATTGCTCCCCTGAAGAATTTATATCTGATAATAAGATTTCAAAGACCTTTGGAACATGATATCCACAACAGGGTTGTGCACGTATATGTGAGTTACAGCAAAAGCATATGGTTTGAGATTAAATACTTAGTTGAACATTATCTTTCTGCAATTCCAAGTGATCTAAATATTCATTTTATTCTTTCAAGGTCTTTCTCCAACCCTGCCCACAGATATTATTGAAGTTTGAACTGGGTATGAGAACTAAAATGAGGGGGAGACTGTTCTCTTAAGTACAAAGTTATTATATTTGGACAAATCAAGAAAAGAGCGATGACAGAAATGCCAGGCTCTGTTTCTTCTCTAAGATCTGAGAGATTAAAGCAAAACCATATTTTAATTAAATTGATTTACTAACTTAAAAGAAAAAATATTAGAACTAGCAGCTTCATCCACTGAATATTTTCATCTGGCACCCTCTCAGTACTATATAGGTCCCTGCATATGGGCTGCTTTAGGCACACATGCTTGTGGGCTCCATCGAGAAAAAGGACATCCCCTTTTTATCCCTGTGATCTTGCTTTTGGAAGACCTCAATTTAGGTCAAGAGGTGGAGGAAACAGAGAGGGCTGAGAGTTGGATGTGATGCCCGTGACACGTAGCCATTGGGGAGAGTGACTCTGCATGAATAATACTCTCCATGTACAATATCTTACAGAGCAGAGAGGGTAGAATTTGGCTCATTTATTAGAGAATTCAATAACACATGAGCTGAGTTTCTTGGCTTTCACTGCAGTCATCAGGGCTCTGGAACCTGATCCAGTTGCTCCAATGCTGCTGCCAGGTTCCACTGCAGCTACAGCATTGCAGCTGCATCTCTTAGAGCACTGAGGTCTGCAGTGTCGGGTGCTTTGTGCACTCTCCAGCTGAAACACAGACCTCTGTGAGGGCAGCTGAAATGGCATTTGATAGCCACAGTGTCTTCAGGGACAGCAGGGCCCTCCCAGCTTCACAAATACAAGGCAGACATGAGGAAAGACACCAAAGAGTGATACCAAAGTGCAGCCCTGTGTCTGTTCTGTCCCCTCCCAGCTCGGGCTGCCCGTGTGCACCTGGCCCTTCTGCCTGTCGGCGCTCCTCTTCCTGCTGATCACCTCGGAAAACCCGGCCATCTACAAAATGCCCCTCTGCAAAGTCACCCACCCAGAAGCCAACCGGATCTACTACCTGAGGATGAGGAGAAGGGCGTCGGAGAGCAGGAGGGAGGAGCAGAGGAGAAAGGAGCAGAAGCTCTCTGACAGCCCAAAAATAAGCTCTGGGGGCACCCCGCTGTGCACCCCCAAGAGCCGCCACGCTCACTGATTTGGGGTACAGGCAGCTGTGCAGTTTGGGGGCAGCTTTTCACCCACAAGAACCACTTTTGCCGGCAGTCTGCAGGCTGGGGATCAGCATTCCACACTGGAAAAATCACGGTTTGCCCTTGAGCTGAGCTTTCCGAAAAGCACTCAGGTAACGTAATAACAGCTGCCTTATCAATCCGCAGGCTGTTAACTTGAAAGTCACCTCTTATCAATAATAATTATAAGAATAGGAAGAAGAACATTAAAGCTGACAAGAGGCTGCATTTAATTTCAGAGGTGTAATTTAACAAAATAAATATGCTGAGAAGGCATTGGTGTCTAATAATAATAAATAATGTAAGAACTAAGCCAAGAGCTGCACTTCAAATTAAGAGCATGTATATTTGAAAGTGAAATAAACAGACTGCTCTCTTCCTTTCTTGTGTGTCATCAATGTCTAACCCTTTTAATACCTCTTAACAGCTACAACACACACAGGTAAATTCTTAAAGAGCACATTCTGTAGCAGTTTTGGTGCCATCTCCTGGCTCCTCATTAAGTGCCAAGGCAATGAATATATATGCTTTAATCAGACTAGAAGAGTGACTAGATAGCAATGATCAAACGTTCTTCTTTTCCTTGAATAATTTTCTGTCTTATAAATACGAGATCTCTCTCTCCTGCTGATTGCAGGATAGCAAAATATGAATCCCTAGAGACACATGCAATGGGAAATAGGAAAACTTCATGTAAAGAATGGGATAAACATTTAACTGCTGGTGACAGTTCTTTCTCTTCCATTCCTTGAGCTGATTCTTTCCATAAAACCATGAGAAAATAACACAAGAGGTAACACAAAACAGTCTGAAGACCTTCCCTCTACAGCAGTCGATGAAATATGAATTACACAGAAACTAGGAGAGCCTATTCATGCAGATTTAATTTAGCTCATGCACAATCTAGCTTCAGAGAAATACTTGAATAGCAGCAGTGCAAATTTACTGCAAAATAATGCTAGAACCATACAGGTGAAGAAAAACCCCAACTGCAGTTAGTTATGTCCAACATAGTGTTTGTTTTCCTAAAAATAAGGGTAAGGCCAGGAAAATATGGCTACTGGAAAGGATTTGTCATGTAAGTGCCACTGTAGGCATTAATTCCTCAGCCACAAGGAAATCCATCCCAAAATCAATTAGTAAAGCAATTCCTAGAGTTGAAGCCTTCCATAAAAGACAGAATATAAACAGCTTTTTTAAGTCTCTAGCTAATCAAGAGATTTGAGTAACTATAGTCAGTATTAATAATTCTTGAAAACAGGCAAGACAAATCAAGTGTCTCCTGCAAGGGAACAGCAGACAATAAAAGCACTAACTGAAGCTATCAGTGGTAGCCCAGCAGCTTCATACCTAGAGAGTCCTATAAAAATTTCATTAAGAGAAATAAAAAATGTACTGTTTTCAGTGGGACTAATAATTTTGAGACAGCTCCCAGAGATCTAACATGAAACAAATATGATCATTAAAGGAGAAAAAAAACAAGGTATCTTCAATAGTTAGAGCCATTACTCCACCCAGATCACCTCCACCTTAAATAGCATTAAATAAGTGTTCCAGTACAAATCAACACCTGGCCTAGCCATAACACGTGAAAAGCAAAAACAAGCCTCCTAAAAATGTGCCTTCAAAAATTAAAAATTAGAACAGGCTAAGCAAAGTGAAGGAATTGCAAGACACTTTCCCAGTGAATGAAAACAATTCTGTTATAAGTGGAGCTCAGTGTAAAAAATAGTATATACATTATGCAGTTCCAAGAAAAATGCATTGCTCCAAATATTATTTTTCTTACTCTTGTATTTGCTTCATACCCCCTATACAAAAATTACATGCACCTTTGCTCTTTGAGAGGAGTTTCTCAACTCTTCTCCTACAATAGGCACTTCTGTTGATGAGATCAGTCATAGAACTCATCAAGAAAAAGCTGGGGCAAGACCTTTAGATGTCCTGGCATGGGTATTGGTGGCTCCAGGATTACTTTCCTATTAATGGCTCCTCATGAATAATTAGCAAAGCTCCATGAAGGAAGAGTGGAGGGAAGGGATTTGCTTTCTCAGCGGACATAATTTGTAGCAGAGGTCAGAGCCATGCTGCCACATGCACTGGAGCATCCTAGCTGCTGGAACACAAATTTCCTTCCTAATTCATAGAAGCACAGAATCCTTTAGACTGGAAAAGCCCTCTGAGATCCTCAAATCTAACCATTCCCCCAGCACTGCTAAACTTGCCACTGACCCATGTCCCCCTGCCACAGCCACATGGCTTTCAAAGTCTTCCAGGGATGGGGACTCCATCACTGGGCATTGGGCAGCCTGACAGTGTTTGATAGCCCTTTCCATACTGAAATTTTTAATGGTATCCACTGTAAAACTGGTTTCCATGGTCTGATCTTCTTTGAGACCAAAGGACCTCCTCACAGGGGCCAAGAGCAGATGGGAAGAGCAGCACAGAGGGAGAGTACAACAGGAGGTGGTGACACCACGTAGGACACACAAAGCTGCAGACCTGGAAAAGCTAGTGCTGTTCTTCCAAACTGTGATGGGGAGAAGTGGCTGCAGCTTTGCATGACACTCACAGCCCAGGCAAAGCACAGTGGGTTAAAGCCTGATGAACAGATTTCCTTGTTGGCCTCTATCTCAAGCAAACAGAGATGCTTTGCAGCAGAGCCTGGGCCCTACTCCCTGTTCCATTCAACATTATTGTGAGTTTATAATAAATATTGTAATTTTTTTTCAGCCCTACTGCATTGAAACATCTCTTCTTCTCATATTTGCAAGCAATCAGTGCAGATAGGACCCTGAAATTATCAGACACAGGGAGACTATGCCTCCCTCCCCAGCACCTAGGCTGCTGGAACAGGGAGCCAGCCAGCATCCCAGCAGGCACCAGGAAACACCAGGAAGGTCTCTGTGTTCCAGAGGGGCACTCCAGCATTATGGGGTCTCCCTACAACCTGAAAAACCCAAAATTCTAAAACTTGTTGGAATAAGATAATTCCTAAAAATATCCAGCTGCTGGAGAGCTTCTCTGTTCACTGCCCATGCCAGACATCTTCAGTCTGCAATGAGAGTTATATTGTCTAACACTGCAGAATGATTTAGGTTTTCTGTAGATCATGTTTGCCAGGGTTACAGAAACCTCACCACTCTGAGGGGAAGACCTGTTTGCTGAAAGTTCTTCCCTCATTCCCTCTGCCTGTACATCAGTTTTAATTTGGGAGATGGAAGGAGTTCAAACAGGAAACAAGCCCTTGATTGCAGTTGATTTTTGCAGTTCTCAGGGGGTCTTTTACAAACTCCTACAGCTGTTGCCACAGCTGGAATTCACACATCCCAGTGGTGGGATAAGACATGGGATGGCTCTGTGGGAAGCAAAGGTTTCTTCCACCTCATTTTGCCTGGTAATGAGTTTGGGTATCTCCAGCTTCTCATTCAGCAGCTCCTGAGTGCACTCAGTAACCTCTATGCATTCAATTGCTTAAGGGCTCATGGAACTGCATCCTCATATCCATCTCCAGGGGCAGCTTTTTGAACAAACCTTTGAGGCCAACCCAAATCCCTGCTCCCAAAATGTGCATCTTGACACAGTTCACACAGCACTTCAGCCTTCAGCAGGGTTGAAGGACCAATAGAGTGCAGAAGCCCTTCCAAAAATGTCCAACCCAAAATGCACAGATGTTTAGCACATCCCAGCACCTGCAAATTAAACTGTGCTGTGCAAATTAAGCTGAATTGCAAAAGGTAAAGTGAGAGGGATAGAGGCATCCTTGACCTGTGCAGCCTAGGATGGTCTGGAGTCTTTTTCCCCCTGCACACCCTATCCTGTACCTGACACTTCTTTTCCACATTTTTCTCATTTCTACCAAGTGCTGACGGCTCTGTTGTGCTATCTTCCAAAAATCTTGGCTCTGCAGAACCACTCAGCCAGAAATCAGGTAGAGACTTCCTGTCTCTGGAGAAAACAAAAAAGTCAGAGGTGATGACAAACTGTCAGCCAGCAATGGTTTCTTACTGTAGCCAAGTGGGCTTAATTCACTTGTGCAAATTAAGTCACATTTAGGGCATTTTCCCTTCACAGAAACTGAGCTATCCAATAGATGTGACTTTTTTTTTTCTTTTGCCTGCCCCAAAATGTGCATCCTTACTGGATTCATACCCATTTGTGCTTGTGTACAAATATCACTCTGCAAAATCCCATTGCCACTGACAGCCAGAGTAACTCTCCTTCAATCCATTGCACTGACTATGAATTTTTAGTTGTTTCTACTCTCTCATGGCTCATTTCTGGGTGCTACCAGTCCTCTTTCTCTTGTTGATCAGCAGCCCATGCTGCAGTACTGCAACTTCCACTTCTATTAAGAACTACTCGGCAAGAAAGCAGTAATCACTGGGATTTATAGGTTGAAAGAGTTTCTCACTGAAAGAATTATAGTATTCTGCTCTGTGTTAAGGCCTAATACATTCATCTCCTACAACATACAGGATTGTCGGAATGGATTCTTTCCTTGGAAGCAGCCATACCCTGGGTGAGACTCACAGCCCTACCGCCAGGGCAAGGGAAGCAGAAAAGACAGGGAAGTTTATTAAGCTGAGAGTAGATGCAGGGAAGTTAAACGAATTGACTCACAAATTGCAAAAGTAAATGAAGAACTGGAAAAACACCTTGCCTTGTGTCATAAAAAAGAGGCCAGCCTGGCCAGCTTTGTCATTTCTAATAGGATCCTGCTTCCTTGAGGTAGGTTTGGAAAAGGAGCCTCTTGGAATTTGAGCTTTACTTTACAGGAGAGGTGTTTGAGGTTGAAACTTGGAATTATTTGAGTTTCAGTTTCCCATACTGAAATACAGCAACTGAGTCAACCTCGGGCTTCCAAACCCCTCCAGATTGTTTCAATGTAATGGTTGGATTCAGTCATCTCAAAGGTATTATTTGAATATAATTCTATATTCTATTCTATAATGCTATGATTCTAATATGGATGATCCATTCTGCTACACTGGAGATGACCAGAAAAACGAGCAGCTTTGATGTTCAGACTCAGGCATGATCTAGAGAGCTTCTCCCCCTCTCAGCTCCTGAGTCCCAGGGCTTGTGACTCAATGTCATCTCCACAAGCAGCCAGATCAGCCCGGAGATTTTTCATTGCTGGCAGGAAAAACGATCCAGCTGACAGGAGAAAGAGAAGGGGACACAAAACCAAACAAGGGGGCCACCCAGAATAATGCACTGGGCTTTTCTTTGACCTGTATTTCACAGGGTTTCATGACACATATGACTGTCTGGTCCTTCCTGGAGCCTCAGACACATTTCCTGAGCTGGACACCATGGGCATCTGGACACTGGGATGGTGACAGGGGGCAGGTCCTCCTCACCAAGCTGCTGAACCTCTATGCTGTCTTTGGCGTAACTTGGTCCTTTCCAAACAATTCCCCACTCCCACTAGCAGCAACGTTTTGAACACATACCCTGAAAAACTTGCAGCTGAAATAGAAGGATTGTTTTCTATCCCAGCACTCAGAGCATCATCCTGCAGGAAAAGAGTCTGCACCTCTGCCTAAAGTTGTCACCTGCCTGCCGTGACAGAGCAGAGATTTTTTTACACACTTCTCTAGCTGTAATACAACTACAACCTGCCCTTCACACATGCCTGCCCCACTCCTACCCCAGGAGAGAGACTGGTGCTCCTAATCAATAAGCTGGTTTCCAGATATCACTTATGCACTCTTGGAGCTGCATGGACTGAGGAGGTGAGTCATGGGAGCACATCAAGGTGGGCAGAAGGGACAGTGTGTCTCCAGAGCAGGTAGGCAGAGGAGGGAAGTGATGTGTGAGCATTAGAGTTGTTATCTTTGGGAGTGTACATCATCCATAGACAGAGCAGCGAGAGGCTCAGAACACGAGGAGTCTGGGCTGTGCCAGGGCCAGGGAACTGCTGTTTGTGAGCCCTCTGAAACTGGAGATCTGAATATTGGCTGGGATTTCCGCAGCTCACTCGTGGCTGTGCTGGAGTCACACCACGAGAGGGAGACGGACACCAGAGCAGACCGTGCTCTGCTCCAGCCACTTACCAACCCCATCCTACTGCCACACAGGAGAATGGCAAAGAACTTTCCCTGGAGAGCTGTCACAGGCCAAAATGCAGGGTTAGAAGCTTCCCATACTGTTGGGCCACTCGGTATAAACCCAAAATTCTTCAGCAAGCAAGTCCAAGATAGTGACAAACCCCGTGGTGTTCTGTGCTGAAACAGATTTTTCCACTCTTCACTCACTCGTAAAAGCAGGAGGATAAAAAGAAAGTGGCCACAGATGTATTGGGGTTGACTTTCTCCGCCAGGAGCCCTGCCTGTGGGACAGGGGCTGAGCACCACTCTCCCTCAGCACACATTTGGCTGTCTCCCACTCCTGCCATACTTCCATTACCACTGCAGACTGGCAATAATTCTGGAAGTAAAACATTAGGTTTGGTCACAGACAGTCCAAAGGAGCTGCAAAAATCCCTTACCTCACTGTAGCAAATTTGGAGCATCACCTCATTTTGTCATTCAGTCCCATAACATCCTCACAGAGAAGTTAAATGAAGTATGGGCTAGATAAATCGGAAGCAAGTTGGATTGAAAGTTGGCTAAGTGGTTGGGCTCAAAGGGTTAGGACCAGTGGCACAGATTACATGGAGAGGCCAGTCATTAGTGGTGTAACCCAAGCATAATTTTAACTTCTTAATTAATGACCAGGATGTTGGAGCAGGGTGCACCCTCAGCAAATTTGGGCAAGGCACAAAACTGGGAGTAGTGTTGGGTATACAAGAGGATTGTGTTGGCATCCAGAGGGTGCTCAGCAGGCTGGAAAAAATGGGCTGACAAGAACCCCTTGAAGTTCCAGCAGAAGTGCAGAGTCCTACATCTGGGGAGGAACAATTCCATCTGTACATGCTGGTGGCCATCCAGCTGGAAAGCAGCATGGCAGGAGAGGCCCAGAGGGTCCTGGTGGTCACCAAGGTGACCACAATCCAAGTAGCACCAAGGTCACCAAGGTGTCCTTGCAGCAAAAAAAAACCCAGTATTTCTGTGGGCTGCATTAGGAGGAATGTTGTCAGCATTTCAAGGGAGGGGAATCCCTCCTTTTCTCTCTCAAACACTGATTGCATATCAGATATCAAATATCCACTCCCCAGACTAGCAAAGGCAGACCAGGACTTGGGGTTAGCAATGTGCAAAGCTCCAACATGGATTTACACCATTTTAAAGCACTTGTAGGAGTCCAAGAGCTGATGTAGCTCCCTGAGCAGACCTATTCCCATCAGGAAAACCTGAGTTAAGGAGCACAGCCAAAACCAGAAGTAAAAGCCAACCTGCTACCAAGTGGTTTTAATGCACCTCTTCAAGGCTACTGAAGCTTGAAGAGAGGAGTGAAGCCAAAGTGTGTGAAGCTGAATTAGGGCCATTAGAATCTTTCCTGGCACAGCTGACCAGTTCAAGCTTTGTACCCAGCTAATGCAGCCAGACAGCTCCTGCCTGGCGAGCTAAACCAGCTAAATCATTCAGCATTTTTCTGGTGTTGCATCTGGTTGTGATCCAATGACCAGCTCCTGTTCTGACCATGTCAGGCACTGGGCTTGGTCCAAGGGATGTTCTCAGAGACACCTTCCCACAGAGCACAGAAGAAGAAACATCAACCAGCTTCACCAGCAGAGAGCTGATGAGGTAAGTCACAGATTTTAAACCTCCTAGATCACATGGAGCTTAGCTGTCAGACACCTACACCAGCTGCCTTGTCCTCAGCACCAAGTGGTCTTCACACATGCCTAAAATCAAGAGGTAACTCTCTTGATTACCTGTATTACCTTCATTCTCAATTTGCAGGTCTGGGTGACATTTACAGGGTTACCCAGAGCTGGTGGCCCACTCCCAGGCAGGTGATATGTGACAGCTACGTGACAAGCACGTGGCACATCTTAATCCTTTTGCCAAGGAATCACCATTGTTGTTTCAGTCTTCCCACCACGAGCCCCAAAGGATACCTACACCCTTGAGTGGCCAGCACTGGAGTTTAGAGATGGGATCTGGAACTGGCACTGAGTTACACCTGGGAGGTTTTCTGTCATCCCAACCTTTCTACACCAATCCCATACAGAGGGGATCTCAGACCTCAGGCAATGAGGATGGTTTTGCTTAGGGCACACAGCTGCAGGAAGGCATTCCTGCATCCACCCCTCCAATAGCTGGCTGCACCTGGGACTCAGTGATTCTGTCACATGGCACTGGAGATCTTCCCTGCTCTGCCTCCAGCCCAGAGCAAGCTCCTGCTCATTCCCACGCAGGCATCAGCAGACTGTGATCCTGTTACTTATTAACCAGCCCTGATAATCTAAACAATGCACCTCTCCAAGATATCCATCACTGACCTGCCAGCCACTGGCTTTTTTGTGTGTCACTCCAACCTGTCAAATACCTCATTAAGGCACCAGAATCAGACAGAGCAGTTCTGAATCTGGTTCCTTTGTACAAGCATCTGTGGTGACAGGACAGGTGGGAGTGGCTTCATGCTGACAGAGGGCAGTCGAGATTAGATATTGGGAAGAAATTGTTCTCTCTGAGGGTGGGGAGGCCCTGCCCGTGGCTGCCCCATCCCTGGAAGTGCTCCAGGCTGGGTTGGGCAGGGCTTGGAGCAGCCTGGGACAGTGGAAGGGGCATGGCAGAGGCTGGAATGAGATGAGCTTTAAGGTCTCTTCCAACCCAAACCATTCTGGGGTTCTGTGGCCCTAACCTTGGCTGAGTTGGTCAGAGGATGGTGTTAATATTACCAGCATTTTTAATTCATCCCCTGTATTCCATTTACTTAAGAGTTGGACTTGATGATTCTTGTGGGTCCCTTCCAACTCAGAATATTCCGTGAAATCTGTGATTCCCTGCAGGAAAGAAATACCCTATGGGTCCACAGATGGAGGCAGCACAGCCCAGGAGTGAGCCTGCCTGCCCTCTGTGCTGCACTCCTTTGACAGAGAAGCACAGATGCTGCTTTAAATAGCTCGAAGACAGGCCTGGGCATCCCTGAAACTTGAGAGGTGTGAAGTTTAAAACTCAGTCTGAACAGACTCCCTGTGAGGCTCTCCCATCCAAATCACCCAGTGCATTTCCCTTCATTGGACATGCAAGGATTCATTTCCCCAGTAAGAAAGCAAAGGCAGTCCAAGGAGAAATTAATGATAAAGGGAAAATATGTTAACTCCACTAGAGTGAAGCAGCTTCCCCTGAAAAATTTCATGTTCTACTGAATGCAAAGGCATAAGATGACAGTGTTTGGCTCACTCACAAGGGCTGCTGCCTTTTTGATCAGAGGAAGACTAGCTCTTGCATCAATGCTAAGCTGACAACTTATATCAGATGCCCTCCTCTTAGGGGAGAAAAAAATACAGTCTGCTGTTCAAAACAACTCCATCAAAAGAGGTACACCCTGGGAATGAGTGCAGTGGGAATAACATCCCCCCAGCTCATGTGCATGCTGAGGCTGTTTCCACAGGGCTGGAGAAAGTAAAGTC
Source organism: Petroica traversi (assembly GCA_025920805.1). Lineage (NCBI taxonomy): Eukaryota > Metazoa > Chordata > Aves > Passeriformes > Petroicidae > Petroica > Petroica traversi. The sequence goes on along the minus strand of JAHLSL010013815.1, from coordinate 1,604,207 downwards.
ATAATGCTTTAAAGGGTTCTGGTTCAACAATAAACCCTTCTCTCCAGCACCCAACTCAATTTGCAAGGTTTTTTCTCTCAACCATCACCGTGAAGGAGTCCTCAAGTGAATTATACCACGTCTTAAGTTAGCCTAAAAGGTCCCTTAAGTTCACCAACTTCCTCTCTGCCCTTTCTCCTGTGGTACTATTCAAGACTTCCCTCTCCAGCCTCATCTCTGTCACTTGCAGCACTTTGACAGCCTTATAAACCTCTCAAATATGCCACATTTCTGGTATTTCAGATTCCTCCAGAGAGTTAGTTAAAAAGTTGTTTTAAAAAAGGAAAAGAAAGGAAAATATCCCTTTAATTTCTCAAATAATTGATAAAAAGCAATTATACAACGAAAAGTGACCAGGTCTTTCCTTGCATTTCATTAACAGAACGGTGCTTCTGAAAACTACTCAGAAACAGAAAAACTTGACATGCAGCTGAACACAAAACACCGTGTTGGACACTTCCAGGTCAGAAGTTTGAGAGGGAAAGACGCTAACTTGTATTGGATAAGGAGGATAATGCTGGAGAGAACAAGCTCAAGTAGAATGAGAGTCCATTTCAGTCCTTTTAAGCAGTAGAGAAGGAGAAAGGACAGAGTTTAAAGAGTATTCGTTTAAAAAAGAAAAAAATATAAAAATAAAATCATTTTAAAAAAAAACAGCAGGGAGGAGAACATTTGGATAAACTGTTGGCAGGAGACCCAGGACAGAACAAGAGGAAAGGTGGAGAATTCAAAGGGGAACCTTCTTAACATTCACTTGGAGCTCACCAAGTGGGAGGAGAAACAAATCAGTAATATCAGCTCAGGAGCCATGCTAGCCTATATAAGCCGATGGGACATTTTCTTTTTCCCTATTTACCTTCTGGCCTAACCAGCAAAACCTACAGCTACTCCTGATCTCATCAGAGAGGTAAGAGCACTCTCTTCTTTCCTTTTAATGCAACCTGTTGCTTACTCACCTGGGTCTTTCCCTCAAAACACCTGGCAAAGAGCATTTGGGCAGTCCTGCTGAAGGAAAACAGCTGAGGCTCAGCAGCAGCACAAGAATATCAGTTGTCAAGTAGCTTCTAGCAGGGTGAGAATTTATTAGTACTACTTAGCCTAGGTGGCTGAACCTTAGAGGGAAAGGAGAAAAGGAATAAATAAAGGAAAGGAACACCCAGAACTTTTTAACATTTCCTTTTACTGCCCTTCCATTCCGCCAGATGAAAATGCCCAGATAGTAATAATACACAGGTTATGTGAGAGTGTCTCTGTATTTCCCTGTCCCTGAGAGACAAATCTCTGAAAACTTAATTGCATGTGAGCTTAATGAATATTTGAATCTGAGGGGTAAACTTTCTTTAGGACTAATACTTTGAAATATATCTTCTATGGGAGAACCTTAACTATTTTTTTCCAGTGAGGGTCAAGTGCATTATAATCTGTTTCAAGGATTGTTCATGTTTGTGTTAATATTGTGTAACACAATATTAATCCAGTTTTACTACACCCCTGGTAACATTACATGGGTTATGCTGGAATTAGAGCTGCTGAGAGTCTGGCCCTTTCCTCCTATTGTGCTTGGATGCAGGAATTCCTCTAAAAACAGGCTGCACACAGAGCTTGGCTGCCTGCAGACTTCACAGCAACAATTCGGAGAATGCAAGGTACAATGGCTGTGATTGTGCAGTAGCAGGTCTTTGGCTCTTTGGACAAACAAATACCTCACCATAAATTAAACCCTCAGAGAATTTTGGCAGCAAGAGAGGAAAATTCCAGAAAGAAGAGGAAGCACTAGATAACCTTGCTGCATTTTCACAGGTAGAAGCCAAATGCCCAGCTTGGAGGTTCCCATTATTTGAGAGCATTAAATAGCCAAACCAAAGACTCTGTCCCTCTCCCAGCTGCAAGCACAACACTCCTCTTACCGTGCACAGCACAAAAAGAACGGTTGGCCAGGCTTGTCTCCTCTTCAGCAGGTGAATAAAGGAGTATTTGCAGGGCCAGATGCTGCAGCCAGCTTTAACAAGGCATGACTGAGATGCTGTGGGTATGGCGTGACAGGGAGGAAGTGCACACAACTGGAAGGAAAATTGATTTAGGGAGACATGGGGTGTTGCATAACGTCAGTGCTTTGCTACAGGACATTTATTAACTCTGAAAAGATGATTTAAAAAAACACAACAGATAAGCATCTCAGCCCTGTGATGACTTTATGTTCATAAAAGAGAAACATGTTTTATGTTCTCTGCTTTGTTTCATGGGGAGCTCTCACTTCCCATGAAAGTAGTTTTAAATAGTTTTTTCTGCACTTACAGCACAGGACAAATCACTTGCACTTGCACCACTGAGATGAAAAGTGCATTCAGACTGGCTCTGCCTGGGTTTAGCTGCTGTCTCTCCAGCTACCAGTGCTGCATAGCTAGCACATCTCTCCAGAGCTTATGTGAGATGGAGGCACTGTGCTCCAAGCTGTCTGTCTGAGAACAGGACTTAGTCTTTAAAAAAAACCTTTTACCACACTAATAGAAATCAGGAATTCAAAAGAAAAAAAATTTACTAAACCTGCCCCCCTGCAGAAGCCAGGCAGTCTGTTCCAGCAGAACGCTCTTCTTGCAATTATTTCCATTTCCTTCCTTTGTGCACTAAAACAAAAGAACACTTCTAGTGAAAACTATGTGTTTGCATAACTTCAGTTGCAGGTCTTCAAAAGACCTGCTACAGATGAGCACACATGGAATCCCCATCAGAACATGTGCACTTCAGTCTGCATTAATATTCAGACACCATTGTGTTAAAATTCTCTGAACATCTTCACAATTCTGAGATAAGATACCTTCTGTGTTCTCTCCTTTATTAAATACCTGTTGTCCCCTACTTCCTGAAACAACATAATGTGTTAACAAATCATTAATCTTCGCATATACATGAAAGGCACTGCTTTGTAAAATCACTAAAATTGCCTTGAAAATCTTATGCTGGTGCCAGTTTCCAGGTGTTTGACTACTTCTTTATACTCCTATTGGACAACTAAGTAGTGCAAGTCCTCCATACTTTGTGTTTCTGAACAGATGGGACAAGGGCTGTGGTGACAAAAAAATCCCCACACACAGGGAAATCATGAAACCAGTGGGGCTGAATCTGAGTATTGTGTCATGAAAACCCCATCCAAAACCAAAGGCTCTCTTGGCCTACACCCACTTCCCACCCAGCTGCTCTGCAGGTGAGGAGGTTGTTCAATTCTGATCTTGTTCTCCCTTAGCATAAATAATCACAGAATAGTTTGGGTTGGAAGCTTTAAAGCTCATCTTGTTCCACCCCCTAACATATGCAGGGACACCTTCCAGACCAGGTAGCTCCAAGCCCTTGGACACTTCCAGGGATGGTTCTACCACAGCTTCTCTGGGTAATCTCTGACAGAGCCTCACCATCCTGACAGGGAACAATTTATTCCTAATGCCTAATCTAACCCTGCCCTCTGCCAGTTTGAAGCCACTGCCCTTTGTCCTGTCACTCACTACATGCACTGCTGAACTGATGAAGTTCCTGGGGTCCTTCTCTAGAGAGACACATCCCTAAATCAGCTGGGCCGGCCTGGGGGGTTGGACTGGATGAGCTTTAAAGCTCCCTTCCAGCACAAGGTGTTCTATGAATCTATGACATAACGAATGTGAGTTTGAGCAGCACTGCTGGACAGAAGGTAACCAGGATCACCCCGCAGCCTCTGTAACTCCAAATTTTCCAGTACCCAGGGCACTCATTGAGTATGAAGTTTGAGACAGGTTAGTGCAAGTGACTCACCTGGTCACCTGGCGCCTTTGCCATGCCAGGTGCAGTGAGCTGGCTTAATTTCTGCTCAGGAAAACCCAGAGCAGAGGAGCACTGTTCCTCTGTGTTACTGCTCACACTTGTGTTACTGCCCGAAATATGCAAGAAAATTCATCAGTTCTTGGTGAATTCATGCCCTCAGTTTCATCCATCTTTTTCTCCACTGCACAAGTGGACTGGGCAATGACTCCAATATTTCAGTCTCCCATTTTGGAGATTCCTGAGTGCAAGCAGCTCCTCAGTCAGCATGAAGGGGAACAGCCAGGACACGCCAGCATGGGTCTCATGGTATCGCTCTGCAGTGCAGCAGCACTTCATTTCACAGGTTAGCAACAGGGAATGTCAAAGCTACATAAAGACAAAGATCCTTTAAAAATGCACTTGCACCAAATGGAGAGCACTTACCTTGGCTGAAAATTTTGATTTAAATGAAAGTACATTCAACTCGCTTAATTCAGAATAAATTATGCAAAATTGAAGTTTAATGGATTAAGGTAATGTAACAGAGACAAAAAAAGCCTTCCTGTATCAACACAACATCCCTAGTAACATTCTTTCCTCCTTAACCCTTTTTTATTAAAAATCCTTACTTTCATGTCCTACAAAATTCAAACTCAACTCAAACTTTTCTGTATATACTGGTCCTGTCGATGCCGGAATGATTTTTGTCTTTTCTTTTATATTCCTTTTACACAGTTCTCAGTATCTACAAGTATTAGCAGTATGCACACTTGCAACCTTTTACTTAGTTTAGTGCTCAGTGTTTTGTAAGTGTTCTGCAGGCCCTGAGAGACTAAACACCCCAGAACTGCAGAGCCAGGGAGACCAAACATTCCTACTATCTCAGGAACCCAAGGTCTCTGAGCAGGACAGATTCTGTAAACTCGAGCCCAGCCCACCCCAACCTCATTTTTAGGCTCCCTTGTTAGATATGCTAATGTGTAAAGTCTAGAACTGGTGTGTGTGACTGACGGGGGTGCATTTGCCACGCTGTCACCTGGGTGAAGTGGATGCATCAAACAGGATCCTGATTAAAATACTGAGGTAAAGACCCCAACTCCTTTAACCGTGTCTGACTTCATTTTCCTAACACCAGGAAAAAGGCATCACTGTAATCAGCTTCTCATATGGAATCTATCTTTGCATTAGCTGGGCTCTTCCAGAAGGTAGAAAATGTCTATTTATGCAAATATTTACTTCTTCCTGAAAGATCACCACCACCCAGTACCATAAGAGTGAGAAACTGGCCAGGATTAACCGGTGATGCATTAACCAGGCACTCCCCTACACAGACTCAGAGCTGCTTAACCACACTGGAGGGTCTGGAAGTGCAATGCCCAAGGATGAAAGAGCTTAAGTACTCAGCACCTGAGTTTCTGAACTATGGGTATTCTCCCCCAGCTGCCCACAAGGCTTTCAGTGAAATTTTGAGTGAGCCAAAGACTAACACAAGACCTGTGTGTCTGTATCATCCTATTTAGACTATCAGCTCCCAACCTAAATTCATTAGTTCTTGCACTGGCTGGTACTCACCAGTGAGACCTGAAGAACCTCTGGTTCTGTATTCACACCACAACACACTCTGCCTGTGGTGTGCTTGATAATTACCAAGAATTAGTTCAGGAAACAAAACATGCTCCAAGAACAAGGTTTTTTTATTTATTTGCTGACATCATATTTAGAATTGGCTCTTGGACAAACAATGATTTGGCTATAGACACTGTTTTTTAACTGTTAGGTGCAAGCCTCTGATCCAGGTACCTGAATAATCCTCTCTAGGTTGAATGAGGTGTCAGAAATTATTTCAGTAACCCCTTATGCAAAGGGTGCGTGTCCCAAAAGGGGCCTCATCTCCCAGCCCGGCACCCCAAACACTTTATTTAGGTCTAAACACTTTTGTTGGGCCCATAATGGCCCCCTAAATTATTTAAACTTTTTATAACCACCTGCTAAATTTAATAAGTTTATTTCCATTAGTCCCTGGGGATTTCTTACTACAGTTTCCAACATGTGGTCCTCTATCTTGTCCCAGCAGAGAAAGCAACATGACTAAGGCAGAGTGCAAAGCGAGAACTGTGATTTTGGGCATGAAACTCTTGAATCAATCTGGGTAATTCTAAAGATTGGGCAGCTTAAAGTGCAGTTCAAATGAGAGGAAGAAATGTGTGAGTGCACGTGAGTAATGGAATAAGTAACCATGGACAACCCCAGGCTAAGCCCATGCTCACGAGAAAAGTTGAACCAATCTCAGTAGATAATTATAAAATTGAGTTTAGGTGACTGTTATTGATGGCTGATGGATAAACTCAAACTGGAAATAAGGGTTAAGCAGCAGAGAAGCCTAATAAATGAAAATTCTTCTTATAACTGCATGGAAGTCTGAGAGGACAGAGCACATGAAGAGAGGATGTGCTCATGAAGACATAAGAATCATTTGTTCAGAGTAAGGATTTTCCTCTTTCTGCTTCAAAGTAACACGTGGTGAGCAGTTACGTGGTAAAGAGAATAAACAGGGATCAGAAAGAGACATTGTAATGAAATCTCTTTTTTTTCTTTTCCCTTGAATTTTACCAAAGGTTCAGAACATCAACATGGAAAACTTTGTTGATGTCAAGATAGAGAACAAGGGGGAAAGGATGCCAATGAAGCAGAATCCACTGAGCACAGGTGGGAAGAGTTTCTGCAGAGCTGTGGGTTACCTCACTGGAGACATGAAGGATTTTGGAACCTGGCTAAAAGGTAAACCCACTTCATCGTGATTAATGACAGCAGATTCCAAATAAAAAGTGCATCAAAGGAGTAATAACTAACTTCTCTGTAGTGTGATTCAAGTTAAAGTACTACAGAAACTACCTCTACCCTGACTTATGTCCATTTTGAAGAGGAAAAAATCAGCTTTGTGCAGAGATCCACATACTGCTTAAATCTTGGGGATGTCTGAGATGACATCTACCTCCCAGCATGCCGTGTAGAAAGTGAATTTAGTCCCACAGAACACAGCCCTGGATGGTTATTCTGTGCTCTGCCATTCTTCATAACACTCCATGTCCTTTCAGCTGAACAGTTTCTGTCAAGCCTAATGTCACTGCGAAGTTAAATTACACATAGGTAGGTGTGTTTGGTCCCTGTAATAAATCAGCAGTGGGATACACACACGATTTGCCATCTGAGCCACAGACATCATAAATTAGCTGGTTCATATGAATCTGGTCCAGGGTGCTTTATAACACAGGGTTCTGGCAACCTCACCGTTCATCTCAGTTTTCCAGCTGTAAGACTTCAGTGTAGACCATAATAAATCCCTGTCAGGTTTTACAGCTTTGTTGATTCATTGCTCCAGTCATGGTGCCAAGTCCCACTGCCAAAACTCTTCCTGAGTTTCAAAAATACATCCCAAATCAACACCATCTGCAGACTTTATGGGGCTTGTTTTATTACTTAATTTGATCTTTTCCAGACAAACCTCTCATGATCCAGTTCCTTGACTGGGTGCTGCGTGGGATATCCCAGGTGATGTTTGTCAACAACCCCCTCAGTGGGCTGGTCATCCTGGCTGGCCTCCTGCTGCAGAACCCGTGGTGGACACTCACAGGATGTGTGGGAACAGTTGTCTCAACTTTAACAGCACTTATTCTGGGGCAGGACAGGTAAATCCATTATTTTCCCTCTCAGGTGGCCACTTCAGTGCTGATTTACGTGTTAAATGTGTGATGTGGATGAGAAGCCTGAATTTAGTGGAAGGTGTCCCCACCCATGGCATGGGGTTGGAGCAAGGTGACCTTTAAGGTTCTTTCCAACCCAAATCTTCCATGATTATGTGATCCAGCCTCCACTGGCCATGTACCTGGTCTAGCAGGACCAGACAGATCCTCCCAGCAGCTGCGGCTGGTGCAGAGGGACACTGGACAAACCTGCAGAAGGGGTAGGAGCTGACCCAAGCATGGAAATCAAATGTCAATGTGATGCCTTTTTCCTGGTGTTAGGAAAATGAAACTAGACACGGTTAGAGGGGTTGGGGTCTATACCTCAGTATTTTAATCAGGATCCCGTTTGATGCATCCACTTCACCCAGGTGACAGCGTGGCAAATGCACCCCCATCAATCACACACACCAGTTCTAGACTTTACACATCAGCAGATCCAACAAGGGAGCCCAATGCTGGGGCTGAGGTGGGCTAACCCCTAGTTTACAGAATCCTCCTGTCAGGAGACCTTGGGTTCCTGAGATAGTAGGAATGTTTGGTCTCCCTGGCTCTGCAGCTCTGGGCTGTTCAGTCTCAGGGCCTGCAGAACACTTACAAAACACTGAGCACTGAACTAAGTAAAAGGCTGCAAGTATGCATGCTAACACTTGTAGATACAGAGAATTGTGTAAAAGGAATGTAAAAGAAAAGACAAAAATCATTCTGGCATCAGATGGATGAGTCCTGCCATGTCACCCCCACACAGAGACACAGCTGGGTGGGGAGGGAAAGATGATTAGAGCAAAGCATCCTTAGGAGAGAGACTTCAAGAGAGCTGTTCCCTCCACACAGATCAGCCATAGCAGCAGGCCTGCACGGATACAACGGGGTCTTGGTGGGATTGCTGATGGCCATCTTCTCTGCTGATGAGGACTACAACTGGTGGCTCCTCCTGCCAGTGGCACTGGTGTCCATGACCTGGTAAGTCAGATGGCTCCTCTGCTTCTCCTTCCAGCCCCAGAGTCACCACACATGAGACTGCGCTGCATTTGCATGCATTTGCATTTCTATTCAGATGGCAATGGAAAAGGAACACAGCTAACACATATGTACTGCTAAATCTGCGTTGTTATTTACACTTCTAAACTCAGATGTAATCCAGAAACAAATAAAAATACCCAGATAATCACAAATAATCCCAGTGGGGAAAACAAAAATCAGTGGCTGATGATGTGTAATTCAATATTCTGAATGTGAGTCATATTGCTGTGATGCATCAATTCATTTCTGTTTCAAGAGGAACATTATTTTCACCATTTCCTACCATCATCAACCACAAGTGTTTCATCTGTTTAAGTCACCATATAAAAATGTCATGAAAATTTACTTCTCCAGGCACAGAAGCTATTCAGTGGTCCCAAGACATGACGGCTGACACTAATCAAAACAAACAACTAATAATATTTTACTCGTATATATGACACCATAATCCGCTAGGTATTTGGACAGAAAAAAAATTTGAAACCTGGATTTTGACCCCAAAATGTCTAGTTGCAGATTGCTAAAACCACATATGTAATTTGTCTGCCTGAAGTTCATGTGGTGTTAGGGTCACTTTGATGTCAGCTTTTACTGCAGATCCACAGCTTGAACAAGGGCACATGGACACATTCACAGTTCACTCAGACCCAGCATGGGTGTCCTACTCTCAGCCCACTTCAGGTGTTAATAAAAAAAGGTAAACACTGAGACTGAGCTAAGGAATAATTCCATTAAAGCATTGGATCCTGTCTCCTTTGTGCTCACCAAATTCACTATATATATTGACATAACATGGCAAGAATTCATATTTGATAACTGCCTTTAGAGGGGCAGGAAATGTATGGAGTGAATTTATTAATTTTATTTATTTATTGAATTTATTAATTTTCTTTATTAATTTTGTGTCTCTGACTTAATCAGAAAGATTGAGGAAATGAAAGAGTTATGAGGAGGGGAGGGTTTTTTGGTTTTTGTTTATTTTAAATAGACCAACTTTGCTATGGCTGTGTTTATTGGTTGGATGTGGTTCTACTGTGGTTTCTGCCTAGCTGACAAATCAGACCGTTTTGTTCTTCTTTCAGCCCTATTTTCACTAGTGCTTTAAGTGCAGTTTTCTCTAAGTGGGACCTGCCTGTTCTCACCTTGCCTTTCAACTTGGCCTTGACCCTCTACCTGGCTGCTTCAGGACCACACAACCTCTTCTTCCCCACAACTGTCATTCATCCTGCCACGGCAGCACCAAATATCACCTGGGCAGATGCTGAAATCACCATGGTATGAGTTTGTCACAGTGGGTGTCTTAAGGATAACAGTTCTCCTTCATTTGCAATTTAAAAGACTATAGAAATTAAGTAGCTTCCTTTATAAATTCCTATGGTTTGGCTTGGATGGGACCTTAAATGACCATCCAGTTCCACCCCCTGCCATGTGCAGGGACACCTCCCACTGTCCCAGGCTGCTCCCAGCCCCAGTGTCCAGCCTGGCCTTGGGCACTGCCAGGGATCCAGGGGCAGCCCCAGCTGCTCTGGGCACCCTGTGCCAGGGCCTGCCCACCCTCCCAGCCAGCAATTCCTTCCCAATCTCCCATCCATTGCTGCCCTCTGCCACTGGGAAGCCATTCCCTGCCTGCTGTCCCTGCAGGCCTTGTCCCCAGTGCCTCTGCAGCTCTCCTGGAGCCCCTTTAGGCCCTGCCAGGGGCTCTGAGCTCTCCCTGGAGCTTCTCTTGTGCAGGGGAACAGCCCCAGCTGTGCCAGGCTGGCTCCAGAGCAGAGGGGCTCCAGCCCTGGCAGCATTTTTGTCACCTTCCTCTTGACTCACTCCAATAGGTCCAACTCCTTTGTTACTGCATTATGGCCTGGTAGTACAAAATTTGATTTATAAGATGGCTCTTATCCAAAATATAGGGGTTTACTCTAGTAATGAACAGTTTTGATGGCTTGAAAATGAGAATCTTTTCATTTGCAGTTGGGTCTAAATGAATATATTATAATCTTCAAACCCTCTCTTGAATCTAATTATCTGTTTCTATGCATATACTGATCATCTCCCCTTAGCTACGGTTGTGCTGAGAATTCCAGTTAACTCACAGGGTAATTTTAATTTTTCAGATACAGGCTGTTTATAAAATTGCTTCTTTCTGATTAGACATGAGCAAGCAGATATTACTATGGTAGCATTGTTACAAACTTGGGTGCAGGTACACATTCACATATTTTAAATTTATAGTCAAGTGGGACCTTTCCAAAGAAACATTTTATTCTCCTTCATTACACCATAAAGAACACAGATACCAGAGTAACTATTTTCTCCCAAGGTTCAGCTGAGAATTTTAAGGGGTTCCCCGGGAGTGATTAAGAAAGGAAGTTAATTGACACTAAATAGAAACTCCCAAGTGATATTTCTCAAGGAACATTTACCATGGCGCACAATTTTATGGGGTCTTTATAACGAAAAATGCCTCAAAACCATATCTAAGCTGTGACCAAATTTGGCTCTATCCCACCAGCCCAGCAACTCTTGCTCATTTTCCTGGTGAATCCCAAAGGAACCATCCCCTAAATTCACTCTCATGGTCCATATGGAGATGTAAAAATGGTCAAGTCAGCAGCACATGCAAAGAGGATGATTAAACCCTCTCACAAAATATTTGCCTTTGATCTTAGAGCAAAAACCTGGCAGAGGAGCTCAGGGCTAGGGAACATGCCATGACTCATTTTCATTGAAGGGGAAACCCTGTGGAAATGCCCTGCTGTTTCCCGAGATGTGTCCAAATGTTCCACTTAGGAAAAGACTGCATCCAAGAAATGCCAAACACGAGCCTGGCCAAGAAAAATAGGTTTAAAAAAAAAATGTTACAAAACTGATCACAAATTGTCTTGTTTGGTTTGGTTTGTTTTTTTAATTTCTACAGCTCCTGCAATCCATTCCAGTCGGCGTGGGCCAGGTTTATGGTTGTGACAACCCCTGGACTGGGGGAATTTTCCTGATTGGTTTATTTATCTCCTCTCCACTCATTTGTGTCCATGCAGTGATCGGCTCAGCAGTGGGGATGCTGGCAGGTAATGATTTGGTTTGTTTCACAGATTTATATAAAAGCATGGAGAATAAAACAGGAACTACAATCAGTGGAGCACTTAAAGTCACAAGTATTTCACACACTGGAGAATGGCTGCTTGTAAACAAAAATACACTAAGACTTGTGTTTTAATAATTCTTTTTACTGATTTCCCCATTCTCTTATCTTGTTTTACAACAGTGGAAACCTTCCAAAGAAAGAAGTGTCTTTTGTGCTGAGATTAATTTTTACCATGAAATACTTAATTTCTGAGTGTATCCTGGTGGGTTTAGGGGCAGATCAATGAACATCATAGCCATCAGCCTGAATGTGCATTTAAGGTTCGCATGTAGGCTCATTTACTCGCGTTTGTTCTGTTGAAATCAAATCACCAAATTCAGCTCAGCAGCAACATGAAAATCCTGCCATGATTCCCTTAGACCATTACAACATGACTACAAACACCTCCATGTACAAACGCTGGCTGCAACCCTGGAAAATCTGGACTCATGCCACTTCTCCACTGCTTTCATGTCTTTGACCAAGGAATGACACCTCTCTGACTTTATTTTCCAGGGCTGAGCTTAGCAACACCATTCAGCCAAATCTACTCAGGGCTGTGGGGCTACAACAGCTGCCTGTCCTGCGCTGCCATCGGGGGCATGTTCTTGGCTCTCACCTGGCAGTCACACCTCTTGGCCATGGCCTGCGGTAGGTTCCCACTGGGTTTTCACCTCCCCTTGAAGTGAGACAGGATGCCCTTTGCAGTAGAGGTGGGCTGGAGCCAGATGGGCACCTCCAGGCAGGCAGATGGGTGTAGGTGAGGCTGATGAGCAGTGGAGCTGAGTGTTGGAGCCACGGCTTCTAAATGCTTTCATTTTCGGCCAAGGGTTGTGTTTAAAGCAAGAGCTGTGATCAGTGGACACTTAACCAAGGTCTTTGATGCTTCGTTTTGAGTCGTTAATTGTGTTTGCTTGTTCATTGCTGGCTGAACCACATTGGTTTTTTTCCAGCCATAGATACCAGCTCAAATTCCTTCTTTGAAGAAGGACATGCCTAATCTCTGAGAAGAGTGGAGCTTGAGATCTGTCCGCAGCTGTAGTTAGACAGTACACATTCCCCATTCTCTTGGAATGGATCAAAGGCATGAGCTGGGCAACACAGCAGGATTGGAGAATTATTTATAAGGCAATTCCATATGAAATTTCAATATCGGAGCAAATTGGGAGTGAAACTATTGCTCATTCAGTGCTCATATAAGAAAGATTTAGCTCTGTGTGTCATTGACCCACCTTCAAGCCCTGGAGGCAGGACAGATGAGGGTGGAAGGGTTATTTTCCTATTTAACTCCATCCATCAAGATACATACTTTCCATCTCAGTGCATTTTTCAAAAGCCTGTGATACCACAGCACATCTTTCTTAACTCTTGTTTTGTTTATTTGTTTGTTTGTTTGTTTTGCCCTTTCCATAAGCTCCAGGTTGGAAGGGACACTGTTGGGAAGGGTTTAACAGGGTACTGTCCAGACAGAGTCATATTCATTGATTGAACTACCCAAGGCAGAATGAGAGATGTTTGTCCTTGCTTTTCTACTCCATGAATGACTGAACTCACCAGGAACTACCTTTCTTTTTCACAGCACTCTTCACTGCCTATCTGGGAGCAGCAGTGACCCACATGTTGTCTGTGGTAAGTAGTGTTTCAGCTAAAGGCTGATTTCCAACATTGGATTTTTCCCCTAATTGTCAGACAAAACACCAAAACATGGAAAAAAATTCATCCAAAGGCAGAAACAGTCTGGGAGAAGAATTGTTGTCTGCCCAGGGGTTGGGTGTGATTCCCACTGGAACAAGCCACTTGGAATCATCACTTACCACTTTCCATCCTCGGAGTTTGCATGAACTCCCACAGCTCAGCTCTAGACACTTGTGAGATCTCAGAATCACTGAGTGGTTTGGGCTGAAAGGCACCTTAAAGCCCATCCAGTTCCATCCCCCATGCCATGGGCAGGGACAGCTTCCAGTATCTCAGGCTGCTCCCAGCCCCATCTATCCTCAAACAATTCCAGGGATGGGGCAGTCACAGCTTCTCTGGGCACCCTGTTCCAGGGCCTCACCACCCAAACAGGGAAGAATTCTTTCCTAATATCCCATCTAAAACTGCCCTATGTCAGAGGAAATCCATTCCCCTTTTTTCTGTCCAGACTCTTTCCCAAAATCTCTCTCCTGGACCCATTTTAGGCACTGGCAGACCCTCTTTCAGATATTTACCTCATGCCTGAAGCAACTGAAAAATGTCCCTATATGTGTGTAAAGAAACGTTAAATTTGGGTTAACCTCTTTTCCCAATTGCCAAAAGATTGTGAGTACAACAGCCCAGGGAAAAGCTGAATGTTTCTGGTACCCACTCTCCTGTCTCATCTCCTCCCTCTCCCACTTCATGTCCACCCAAAAGCCTTCACCATTGGCAGATGCACAAAGGGCAGGCAGCTCTCTCACCAGAACTGGCAGATGTTGCAGGACAATGCACAATGTCAAGACTACATAAAGAAACCCAACCAGCCTAAGGAAAGACTCAGTGCAAAACAAGAAACCTTGTTCCAAGGTGGCTTGCTCTGAGTGTTTCTCAAGTAAAAGGAAGACACACAGTAAATAGGTGGTTTGTTGTTTTTCTCTGCAGTTTGGGGTGCCATCAGGAACCTGGCCTTTTTGCTTGTCTGCACTGACCTTCCTGCTAATGACCACAAACAACTCTGCCATCTGCAAGCTGCCCCTCTCCAAAGTCACCTACCCAGAGGCCAACAGAGTTTATTATCTGATGATGAAGAAACATGAGACATCTTGCTGTGAGGCATAAAGATCCAGGAAGAGAGAAACTTAGCAGATTTTAAGGCAAGAGCACGAGGTGTTTGCCCAACAGACTGTGATTTGTGTGCTACAAAGTCCAGCACCACCCTCTGCATGGAGAGACTTTTTCCACCTCATCTGTTTGTTCTATTAAGAAGATTTCTATTAGAGAGAACTGTGCTGTGCTGGAAGGACCTATTCCAAGATCAATCTGTTGTGATTTTAAAGCACATATGTCTGAAAAGACACTTGAATTATAAGTAATGGGAAAATGGCTTATAAGCTGAAAAGAAAAATCTCTCTGTGAAATTGAAGACACAGCAATCAGACATAAAGAAATAAAGAGCATCTTTCAGCATCTGAGAGGACTTCAAATTAATGGCTAAAACCAGCTTATGACAGCAAAAGGAGGCGTTTTAGAGAGTTTTATTGTAGCAGAGAAATAGAATAAAGAGCACTTTTGCCAAGTAGAAAATAGGTTGTGAAGAATTCTCCCTGGAGGACCTCTCAAACCCCATGGAGAGAGATGCTCATTAGTAATCATCAAATATAAGATGGACATGATTTCTGTGATTTTTGTGTTAATCTCATGATTTCTCTTAATACTTGAACTTGGTGATGGGTTAGCAAAGGAGGGGACAGAAAGAAAGTAATTGCTGTCCCTCTCCTTCACAGAAAAAAAGGAAAAAAAAAAAAAAAAAAAGCCCTGTTCAGTGCACAAATAGAACTAATTTGAGCTGACCTTCTCAACTTCTCTCCCTACACTTCCCCCCTCAGCCCACAATCAACAAACAGCAAAATGCTGCACTGTCCCAGCCTGCTGCTGAAGCAAAGGAGGCTCTGGGGGGGACTTGTGGCTCTCCCCAAGTCCCTGACAGGAGGGGAAAGCTGGGGGGAATCAGGATCTGCTCCCAGGGAACAGGGACAGGAGGAGAGGAATTGGCCTCAAGTTGTGCCAGGGGAGGTTTCAATTGGCTATTGGGGATAATATCTTCATATAAATGGTTATCAAGAGGCTGTTTGGGCAGTGGAGGGATTTAAATGCCTTGTGGATGTAGCACTTGGGGACATGGGTCAGTGGTGGCTTTGGCAACAATTCTGTGATTCTGTGAAGCTGCTGCTCTGCCATTCCTCTCTGCCCCACAGTGGGAAGGGGATGTTTGGGGACCAGACCAGCAGGACTCTGCAGGACACCAGCCATTGTCACCTCTGCCCAGGCTCCCAGAGTCTGCATTGCACCCAGGCATTAACTCAGCCACCTTTCTTCCTGGCTCACTGACAAACTCTGTCTCATGTTGAAGCTGATATCTTCACCAAAAATATTCCATGTGCTCAGGTCATTTGGTGGGCAGGAGCCTACTTGCAGTAGCATCACACCAAGAAAAGCAAAACAAAACCTGTTTTGCTTGTAGCAGATGAAATAAAATCCAACATGATTTTTGAGTTTGGGAAGGGGAAAAAAAAAACCCAAACCATGTATTTTTGCAAGCATCGCAAAGATCTGAGTGCAAAATATTTGTAATGAACTGTTGGCATATCTTCTGGTGAAGTTTTAGATTTTCAGATGTTCAACAGTATTTCTGTATGGCTGACACTCACTTGCAAAATGTAGCATTTCCATGATTTACTTAACAAATATCTACATAATATGCTGTGGAGTTAATTTGTAAAACAAACATCCATGGTTTTTTGAGTTTGGTAAAAGTTTAACTCTATTTATTATCATTACATTCTTCCAAAGATCAGTTACCTCTTAAACAAGTAGTGTAGAAGACATCGAAAAATAAAATTCTTAAATCTGTGTGTGTGTGAGAAACTTTTAAATTCTGCTCATTGTGCTTATCACAGAATCACAAAATTGTTTGGCTTGAAAGGGTCCTTGTTCCACCCCCTGCCATGGGCAGGGACACCTCCCACTGTCCCAGGCTGCTCCCAGCCCCAATGTCCAGCCTGGCCTTGGGCACTGCCAGGGATGCAGGGGCAGCCCCAGCTGCTCTGGGCACCCTGTGCCAGGGCCTGCCCACCCTCCCAGCCAGCAATTCCTTCCCAATCTCCCATCCATTGCTGCCCTCTGGCACTGGGAAGACATTCCCTGTGTCCTGACACTTAAGAATTGGCCAAAATGCTCCTTCAGCTCTCTTGGAGCCCATTTAAGCACTAGAAGGAGCTCTAAGGTCTCCTCAGAGGCTTCTCCAGGATGAACAGCCCCAGCTCTCTCAGTTCTTCAGTAGTTTGCTGCATCAAACCTCCTAAAACATACAAGTGCAAAGTCTGGTTCTGCACAGGAGGCACAATCAGCCCAAGGCACAGCACTGGACCAACAGAGCTACAAAAACCTCCTCAAGACCAGGCAGTGATCTATTCCTAGGGGTTATGCTGGAAAAGCCCCACACTGGGGTTAGATGAGGTCATGTTCTCTCTAGAACACACCTGGAGCAGGCTCAAAGGGCCACAGGGATGTCCTGAGGGCTGGAGCCTCTCTGCCCTTCAGCCAGGAGAGCTGAAGTTGTTCACCTGAAGAGAAGGCTCTGTGAAGGTCTTTCATAAAGATCTCTTTTATGAAAGATGTGGACAAAGTTTTTATGAGGGCCCATTGCGACTGGAGAAGGGGTGATGGTTTTGAATTTTAAAAGGATCCATTCTGATCAGATAAAAAAGAAGAATTTTTTTATGGGTAGGCTGGCGAGGCACTGGCACAGGTTGCCCAGACATATGGTGGATAAAGTCTGTAAACACTGAAAAAAAGCTGGAAAAAGTCGAGGTCCAGCTGGACAGGTCCCTGAGCCACTTGGTGCAGTGGAAGATGTCCCTGGTCATTGCAGGGGGTTGGACTGATGACCTTTAGGTGTCCAACACATCCCAAACCATTCTCTGGTTCTAAGATTTATCAAACTGTGATGTGAAAGGGTATTTTAATGTCTGAACTGAGATCTCCCCGCCCAGGACCATGACTGCCCCAAAAAGGCAAATCTACAAAGGCTGCTTTCACTCTCATGTCAAAATATGCACTCGAGTAAGAGAACACAATTTATGTCCAGTGTAAATCAGCAGATTTCCTCTGACTGGTGCTGTTCCAGCCTGCTGTTGCTGAGCAACAGGGACATTTTGGCAGTACCATAAAGAAATCATATGCACAGAACTGAAAAACAACAAAAGATGAAGGCCATGTCCCAGCCATTTAGAAAGATTTTGCACATCATTCAGAATTAATTCTACATTTTACACTATCCAACAAATTTATTCTTCCCATCACCCCTCAGAAAATAACAGCTATTTGGAAATTTGACATGTAAGTCAGTCAGAACATGCATATTATGGTTTTTTTCCCATTATCGTTCAAAACACTGTCTTTGCTAACAGAACTAATTTATCTTATTACTGAAACTGTTCTTTTTTTTCTTTGCCTTTACATCAAATAAATACTATTCAGATCACCATTTTTTTCCAAGAACTTTTATTTTACTGTTGTTTCTGATACACAGGTGATACCAGACTCATAAGAAACATTTATGCTGGGCAAAAATGTTGTGTTTTTTCCTGGACTACCTCCTTCTCAGTGCCAGCAAAGAGATGTCACTGTGTTTACAATCCTGACAAGAAATACATATATACATAAAATAAGTAAATACTATTTAAAAATAATTCAAGGGGGAAAAATTAATAAAAAACAAATAAACAGAAAAAACATAAATGAAAAAGTAAAATAAAAAAAATAAAATGAAAAAAAAAGCAAACCCTAACCACTTGGAAACATCTGCTTGGAGTCACATTTTATCCAAAATTCTAACTCAAATGAACTGCCCAACTGCCCCTTCCTAAGCCACTCTCATTGATGGTGTCTGATGTGCTTAATTCTCCCCAAGACTCCCAGTTTCATCTCAAGTGCTCAAATCTGGGGAAAAGCAACAATGCAATGTCCTTTATCTGATCCTCCAGGACTTCTGCAGGTTCTGTTTGGTTTTACCGTGTTGCACCTGAAATATAAACAGTGTAAGGAATGCTGGTGTTGATAATTATCTAATCTTTTGAATCTTGACACTTAGTGTGAAGGAATTGACTCAGAATTTGGCTGTAGCTGGGAATAATTCACCCGCCAAGAAGGATGCTACCCACGAGGAAGTGGGGCTGTGCATTGAAAATATTACTGCTTGAGTATTTCTTTATTGTTTCCCTCTCCCTCAGAGTGCCAGGACTCCATGACAGGTGAATTGTTAGGCACAAATAAATGCCTTTCTGAAGATTTCTCTTTGTCTTGCCATGGAAAACTGCCTTCAGGTAGTAAGGCTTATATTGTTATTACCAGTTGATATTCCAGATTTGGAATGAGATGTGGAAAGAGTATAACTCTCAAAGCAAATACACCTCAATGACTTAAGACCCTCGCTCTCCATGTTCTTGGAGGCACAGACAGACCATGGCAATTAATTACACATATATTGAAACAAACTGTTTAAACAGGAGTTGGAAGACCTAATATTTCAGGGACATGGGTCAGAAGGATCACTGTAGGTCTGCAAAGGTGCTTTAGTTGAAAAGGGGCTGTGCAGGTTAAATTATTTATCTTGAGGCTGAGACCCCCCTGACTTGCTATTGCACTCCAGTGCATGGCAGAATCATAGAACAGAATCACAGAATGCTTTAGGTTGGAAAATGTCATTGAGCTCTCCCCAGCACTGCCAAGGCCACCACTGACCCCATCCCCAAGTGCCACATCCACATGGCTTTTAAATCCCTCCAGGGATGGGGACTCCACCACTGCACTGGGCAGGACCAGCCAGGGCTGGACAATGCTTTCAGGGAAGAAATTTTTTGCTTAATATCCAATCTGCTCTGGTAGATCTTGAGTCTGTTTCCTCAAAGCAAATTAAAAAAAAAACTCTTTCACCTTCAAAGTGTTCCCATGTACCTTTAAGATCATTGGCATGAGGATTTCCCACAACAAATGCACATTCTTAGAAGAAGCAACAAAATCAACCCTCTGAGCAAACAGAAGCACCTGTGAGGCAAAATACAGCTCAGTTGTTCTCAGAACATTGGAACAATTGCCTCTACTTTTAGGACCAGTGATGTCATCAAGAGTAATTTTTGAGTAAAAGAAAACTACGTATGCATAGTTGCAAAAACAGGAGCTCAAATGCAAACACTTCTTCAGAAAGTCTGTATTTTTTCCTTTTGCCTCTCATGAAAATATATAGATTGGAAGAAAATGGATAGGAGTCATGGGCTTAGGAAACTGACTAACTACAAATCCCCTCACTTTAGATTAAACATTCTTGGATTGGTCGTCAGTTTAATCGGATAAAGCTGAGATCGGTGGGAGGTTAAGGATCAGATTTGCTAATTAGAACACTTAGAGAAATAATTCCAGGAAAAGTGTGCGCCTGGAATGGTGCTGGGAAGGAAAAGAAAGAATTTCTTCAAGTGGAATTTTCCAGCAAACAGTTCTGGTGCCTCAATCGCAAAGCAGCTACAAAACTCATGGTTTATGAATAGTTTTGATGGGGGAGTTTTGGTGTGACTGTAGGAAAGTGCAAGTCCAGAGACGACCATGGAGCTGCTGCCAGGGCTGGAGCCCCTCTGCTCTGGAGCCAGCCTGGGACAGCTGGGGCTGTTCCCCTACACAAGAGAAGCTCCAGGGAGAGCTCAGAGCCCCTGGCAGGGCCTAAAGGGGCTCCAGGAGAGCTGCAGAGGCACTGGGGACAAGGCCTGCAGGGACAGCAGCCAGGGAATGGCTTCCCAGTGCCAGAGGGCAGCAATGGATGGCAGATTGGGAAGGAATTGCTGGCTGGGAGGGTGGGCAGGCCCTGGCACAGGGTGCCCAGAGCAGCTGTGGATATCCCAGTGTTCCCATTGGAAGTGTTCAGGCCGTACAAGGATCCAGGATGAAAACTCCTCTGGCACACCCCTCCCATTCACTCCAGCATGACCCAGCACGTCACTTACCTCTAACTCAACTTTATTTAAATTATGTGATCACTCAGCCCTGCCCACATACAAAATACCTTAAAACACAAACTGTCCCTCCCTAGAGGGAGAAATCCCACTCAACAGCAGGTGTCTTGTGGTGGTGGCTTAGCAACCTCTGTGTAGCTTTTCTGCCAAGAACTTTGAGCTGTGAGCAAGCTTCCTACACAAATAAAACAGAGTTTTATCCATGGAAAAAACAAATCCTCTGTGGGATATTGAATTTCCGTTCTTTGCTCCTGGAAACACCTCCTCTTTTTGGATATCCCATCATGAATGGCTCCCTGAGCCCTCATTCCCTTTTCCATTTCCCCAGTCCTGGTTTGATTGCACTGTGTTGGTGATGGTGCACATGGTCACTGACCTCTCTGGGAAAGAATTCTGACTTCTCCACACTGCTAAACATTTAAAATTCACTGATTCTTGACATTCCTTAGCCACAACAGCCGAAGTTATTCAGTGTTCAGCTTCCTTCATTGCCCATGAGCAGTCCTCCATGAGTAGGACCCTCACTGGAGTTCACTCCACCCCAGCTGCCCTCAGCAGCTTCTTGGAAAGACATTTATTTATCTCCTGAAAAAACCCTAAAGACACAGAATTCCATTTCTATGGGATGCAGAATGATAAAAAACATGTAAGCTGCCAAAAGGCTCCACAGCACCAGTGACTTGCTCCATCCAGGTGCAGAATCAGCACCAACAATCTGGGAAATCAACAAAACTATCACTGAGGCATTCAGGAAGCACAGATTATGTCATCTGACCACTTTTCAATCTCATGGTACAGAAGATGTTTTTGGATTACACTAGTCTAGCTGGAAAATACCCAAAAATCGATGAAAGAAAGAAAGGATCCACACAGCAGTGCAACAGAAGACTACAACACAGTGGGGTTTTAAATAAGAGAGCACATGATTACACATAGCCAAAATATGAGTGATACAGATTTGGGATGAACTTGTCATGTTTCAGTTTTTTATTTTACTAAGACTAAGGTGAATGCAGATTCAAGGCAGAGAGAGGAGACAGAATAGTTTTGAAAAGGCAAATTCCCCTAATAAACAAAATGTTTGACACAGCCTCAGGTTGTGCCAGGGGAGGTTGAGCCTGGATATTGTGAAATTTTTCTTCAAAGAAAGGATGGTCAGGCACTGGAACAGGCTGCTCTGGGCAGTGGTGGAATCTACATCCCTGGAAGTGATGAAAAGCGTGAGCCACTTGGGGACATGGTTTAGTGGTGAATTCAGTGCTAATTCAGGTTAAGAGTTGAACTCTATGATCTGAGAGCTCTTTTCCAACCTTAATGATTCTATGGTTTTACATTGAGAACTGTAAGTTCTGCTGGGGAATAAGAGCAGGATAGCAGGACCAGAGCAGAAAAGGAGATTTGTGCTTATCCCTGAGGGGTGTTGCTGAGAAGCAGCAAAGTGGGTGTCACAAAAATGAGTTGCATCTAACATGGTTGAGACACAGGCTGAGTGAGACTGAGACATCCAGGCTTTCCCCTCTGAGTATCAAAGGCTTTTTTCATTATTAAAGAAGAGCTCATTGTTCCATATTTTGCCTTGCAATGAAAATTCCAGAAGAACATTTTCTCCCAGATTCCTGAAAGCAGAAGTTGTCTCTCATCTTCAGCACCAGCAGGCACCAAAAGAGGAATTACACAAAAGGGATGCAATCTGCACAGCTCCAGCCTAAACTCTGCTGAGACTTTGTGGGATGGTCCTTCACAGCAAATCAAACCATCCATCAGATCCTCCCCAGTGCTGGAAATCTCAGCTGTAAGCACATCCCTGCCTCCCAGGATGGGAATTCTGCATGGAATCCACCAGGCTCACATACACAATTCCAAGCAAGAGCAGTGCCACCCTTCAAGCCAGAGCACGTGGCAGGCCAGGGAATTTTGAAGCCCAAACAGCTGAGGAGGAATGTCCACAAGAATGTCATGCAGGAAAGTCACATTGTCCATAACAATGCTTCTCCCAGAGGAGCCTGGTAACTTGCATGCTGCAGGTTTAAGTAATAAATCTAAGGAGGCAACAGAAGCCCCATTTATGATGTGACTGATAATCATGCCAGCAATTTTTGCACATTCCTTTGTTCCATTTTCCTTCCAAAGAATGATGGCTATTTGTAAAACTTGCAGAAATATGTGATTTTAGATGAAGCTGTGAGAAAGCAACAAAAGAAATACACCCAAACAAATTTACTCAAACACATGGAGCTGTTCCAATTCTCCTCATGTACACATAACCAGATTTTCCACTGGTCACAGGAGGGGTAACCACAAACCATGCTTGGAGAAGACAGCTGCCTACAGGCATTTTACAAATCCATTCAAGATTTAAGTTCTCCTGGGAACTTATCCAAAAGCATTCAAAAGATAACTCAGAATTGTTTATATACTCAGAGAAAAAGGGCAAAATCCTTGACTACTCAAAATAACTGAACCTGACAGAGAATTGAGTGATTGCACCTCAGAGGATGTACATGTCTGCTCTTCCTCTCATTGCTGAATTATGGGCTAATCTTTCTACAGTATGATTATCTGTAACAATGCTCTTTGTCTACAAAAAATTGGCTCTGTTTCATCAATGTGTGCTTAACACAAATTTCTCTCTGTGACAATATGGGCATAGGGTGCCAGAGCTTCTGTGGCTGTCCCATCCCTGGCAGTGCCCAAGGCCAGGTGGGACAGGGCTTGGAGCGACCTGGGACAGTGGAAGGTGTTCCTGCCCATGGCAGGGGGTGGCACTGGATGAGCTTTAAAGGTCCTTTCCAACCCAAACTTTTCCATGATTCTATGATCTGCATTCTGCTCCTTCAAAGCCTGCCTGTGGATGGCCTTAGTCACCCAACAGAAAGAGAAATCTCCTTTCCCATGCTGGGAACTTCAACAATTTTGGCAATCCAGGGCCACATGTTTTTAACCCTTTGCATGCTTAAGGATGCACTGCAACATGGTGGAGTGATTTTCAAACACCCCAAAGTGACCCACACTCAACCCAGAGGACTCCTCCAGGGACTGCAGATCCTCTCTGATTAATGGCACCAAGGTCTCTGAGGATGTCACATGAGAAGCAGAGCTCTGTGAGAAACCTGTCTGCCAAGAAGTGCCATTAACTGCTCTCTCCATCCATCACGTCCACTCCTAACCAGCACAGGCCCTTCGCCACCTGCTTTACCTGACCCCAGCTTTGGGCTACCAGTATTTTATCTACCCTGCAGCGTGACCAAATTTCATCCTGCTGATGCCCTGGCTCCATTCTACTGTGCTTCAGGCACAATCCATAAAGGGGGCTCAGGACTGGAGAGAGGAGAAATGACTCTGTGGAAACGGCAGGCAGTGATCTCTGCTGTCTGTGAGCAGGGACAGGACCCAGGGAATGGGAGGTTTGGGTTGGAGATCAGGGAAAGGCTCTTCCCCCAGAGGTGCTGGGCACTGCTGAGGCTCTCCAGGAAATGAGCACGGCCCTGAGGCTGCCAGAGCTCCAGGAGAGTTTGGACAATGCCCTCAGGGGCAGGGTGGGATTGTTGGGGTGTCTGTGCAGGGTTGGGAGCTGGACCAAATAATCCTGTGGGTCCTTCCCAGCTCAGGATATTCTATGAAGCATCCTCATGCAATGGTCCATCCTGCCCTCAGCTCCCAGGTCCTGCTGTTCTCTGACACTGCAGCATCACCTCTGCCTCAGCTTCTCTCAGTCTGCCACCTCTGTATCAAGCATTCCCTCCTCTGGCGAAGCTTCCCTTTCCAATCCTGCCTGGACAGGAATGCTGGGCTTCCAGCAAGGTCCTGCCAGTGAACCAACAGCCACGTGCTGTGAGCAGGGAGCTCTGAGGAATGTAAATTATCTATTGTTTGCTCCAACCCACATGAGGTGAGAGTTGATATGAACAATGCACTCCCCATAGCACTTCTCCTCCACCTTATCAGCCTCAGATCTTAATCCCAGGAGTCAATGCCATCATCCATCACTGTTAATGAGAGGGAGCTCCCCTAGGCAGGGGCCTTATCTCACTCTGTATCTCAGGAGCCACATGAGGTTATGTCAGTCGTGCAATTAAGTAAAGGTTACACTGGCCTGAAAGGGTTAGCACCGGCTTTTTTGGGAACACTTCTGTGCTGTCAGAGACCAGAGGAAGCAAAAAAGGAAAGTTGTCTCCAAACTGAAAAACTGTAGGTTTAGATAAGATATTAGGAAAAAAATTCTTCCCTGTGAGCCCCAGCACAGGCTGCCCACAGAAGCTGTGGCTGTCCCATCCTGGAAGTGTCTAAGTCCAGGCTGGACAGGGCTTGGAGCAACCTGGGATAGTGGAAAGTGTCCCCATACTTGGCAGGGAGGTTGAAACTAAGTGATCTTTAAGGTCCCTTCTAACCCAACCCATTCTGTGATTCTATAAATTCATTTACATGCTACAAGTCACATGTCAATTCCATTTTTTGGGATATTATGATCTAGCAGATCTCAGTATCAACAACACAGAAACAACTGGTTTTGGACATTTACTCATATTTTGCCACCTATTGCCACTAAATGTTCCATTTTCAGGCAGAAATGTTTCCTGAGGTTAAGGTAAAGAGTAAGCACATTGGCAGTAACTCTGAATCTGTGATTCTGCATTTCTGTGATTATGATGTAATATGTAACACTGCTGCCTGCATCAGTCAGAAAAACACATCAACTAAGAACACCAAACTCAAAGAACAACCCCAAGGAAAGTTAAACTGCAAGAAAACCCTTCATCAAACTACTTTCTGGGGAACCCATGCCACAGGGCAAAAATTACTCCTTCTCTTGGCTCTGCCTGAGGCAGATCACTCCATCAGGGCAAGGGAAGTCGCTGCCTTCATCTCTCTCATCTAATTCCTGTCCCAGCTAGAAAGGAGCTGATCTTGCACTGGCAAGCTCTGCCAAGAATTCAAGTCAAGGTCTCCTGTTTCAACAGCAGTTCAGAACACTGCTCGCTCTTCACCCAGGTCATGTACTACCTACAAAAAAATATTTGTTGTGGTCTCCTTAAAGGCACAAGTATCCACAATGCCTTTAAAACACCTTGCCTCTGCCTATAACTCAGCTGCAGATTTAACTGCAGATTAGACAGGCCTGGGACAATCAGGCCAAGGCTGTCAATGAATATTGCCTCAGGACACAGCTTACGGGGAAGAGAGATCACTCCGCCTTGCCTCATCTATTATCTCCAGGTCTGCAGCTTTCCTCCCACGCTTGCTCAGTTAGGGCTGTGAGAGCTGCATCCCTCACTCCTTCCTACAACACATGGAAGCTCAGCTCTCAGGTAAAATCCAAGGTTTGAAATTCAGTTCAGGAGAAAGTGGATGAAAACCTTCTATACTATGCTAGAAATTACACAGCAGAACAGATTAGCAGATGCAGTGGTGTTCTCTGGCCTCTATTAGCTTCAAACACATGCTGGGCCATATTTAAGAGTACAGATGATTGTGAGGTAGCCTTGCAAGGTGAGAAAGCTGTGGATGATGCTTACAGATGCTGAGGGGTGATCAAAACACTTCTGGAGCCACACAGCAACAGGTAATACCAAGTGGAGAAATTCAGATGAAGTTAACCAGCAAGGGGAAATGGCTGAACAGTCCAGGTTCAAAAAAAAAAAAAAAAAAAAAACCACCACCCAATTCCAATAAAAAATACACAAACAAATAAATAACAAAAAAAAACAAAAACAAACAAACAAACAAACAAAAGCATGGCAGCATTCTGGTTAGCTTTTGCATTTAAATCAGTGAAAACACTACAGGCTATCAGACATTAGGAAGGACAAAGGACAACAGGATGGAACATTTCTCAGAGAAGATGTCACAATAAATGTCACTCCAAAGGGCACAGGATCTGAGGCAAGGAAGGGTGTGGGTGAGTGAGTGACAACAAGAGGTGTAGAATTAATCTCCAGAGGCACATCCTAAAGAGGTGCTACATTCATCACCACAGACATAATTCTGAGTGCTTTTGAATCTGTTTGGAGCCTGTGAAGTGAGGCAGCAAAGCTCAGATCATGGATCAGACCCACCCTTTCACTGGCCAAGAGTGTTCTGTCAATTCAGGATGTGCTTCAGATATTGTGAGGCCTGGTGGAGAAAACCAGCCCATGCTCCTTCCCAAAGGAGAGCAGCTCTCATCCCAGAGAATGGCTGTGAAATCTACAACTAGAGGAGATAAATCTCTTAAATCACCAGCTGTGCCCATTCAGCAAGGAAAGACAGAGCACATAAATCTCCCAAATCTCACTTTCAGTAGCAAGGGAAGGCAGGGATCTCTGGTGTGGTGGCATTTCCAGTGCCTTTAATCAGACACATAATTTGGGCTAGTCCAGAGGGATGTGCAGGGTGTCTGTCCTGCCAGCAGGCTCAGGTTAATCCCACAGAGACTTAGTGCTTGTTTGGGTGGCAGAATGGCCTGAGCAGGAGAGAACACTCAGTGGCTGGTAAACTGACAGGGGTCTGAGGAAGGCTGGGTTCACTCCTAAAACATTCCTAAAACATTAATACCATTAAGCCTGATGCAGATCCCTTGGGAGTCAGAGGTCTCTTGGGGTTCCTGTCACGAGTGGCCACATCAGGCTTGTCTGCACAAAGCAGTGGTAAGAGGAGGTTTATCCACACTGTTATCTGGGCTGGGGACCAAGACCAGTCTGTCATAGCCCCAGGATCATCCCCTTACTGGCTTTGACTTGTCTTGGTGTGGGCAAAGCAGAGACCACCACAGCTCTGCCTGCCTGCAGGTGTTCCGTGGTCAGAGCAGGGCAGGGGATGCGAGCAGGAAGCAGCAGGGGTAGAAATGCATAATTTTGGGAGATTGAAGCTGTTCATCCATCTAAGTACATGGATGCAACTTCAGAGTTAACAAACAACTGAGAGAGAGACACTTCCTGTGCCTTCTTCCACCTGCCACGGTCTACCCATAACACAAGTTGTTTTTCATGCAGTAATTGCCCACTAGGTGCAAATTACCCAATTGTACACTTAATTTCGTTTGGCTGATGCTCCGCAGAGGCAGCAAGGGTTCACCAGAACCTCTATTCCAGCTCCATCAGCCTGCCAACACAGCTTTGGTGATGGAACAGCCCCAGACTTGGAGCAATGGGATGGCAGGCAGGAGAACTTCCCAGGCCAGGAGCATTGGTGAGGGGCTGAGCAAACATCACAGGCAAGTAACTGAACCTGCAGACTTCCAAACTAGATCAGCAAGAGCTTGACGTAGTTTGTGTGTCCCGCAGCAACACTCAAAGCCAGGGAGCAGGATCAGTGTCACCAAAAATAAATGGTGCCTGCATCTGACACCCTCCATTCCCTTCTACTTTACCTGCTCTGTAGGTTTTCCCATAATTTCTTTTTCTGCCTCTAGCTTGGTGAGGGTTAAGTGGACGCAGACAGAAGATGGGCAACCCACAGCAGATTCCCAAAAAGGGGAGCATGGCTCCACTTTCCTGCTGCTGACAGGGACCAGATGGAGGGAGAACCCCTCTGCCTCCCAGCTTCACTTCCCAGAGCCAATCCCTTCAGGGAGGAGAGCCAGATGTGACAAAAACATGAGGCTCTTGCTTCAAACATGTGCAGATTGGGACTCTCAGAGGACTAGGAACACACGTGATGCTGAAGTAATTGAAGTAGAAATCTTTGGAGCTGAAGCTAAGACCTAAAGTAAGGGAGGGGGAACTTCATCCTGAGTAAGTGGGTGCATTGTCAGCACAGGTAAAGCTACACAAATAACTCTTTGCTTTGGTCCTCAGTGACAAACCTGGCACCAGGAGGGACAAGCTCTGCCATGCTCATCTCCAGCAACACCTTGCAACTTGGGTGCAGATCATCACCACCCAAGCACAGAGCCATGGAACCATTTAGGCTGCAAAGTCCTCTGAAACCACCAGTCCAACCATTCCCCAGCACTGCCAAGGCCACCACTGACCCATGTCCCCAAGTGCCACATCCATATCATGCTTTCAAATCCCTCAGGGATGGGGACTTTTGCCCTAAGCAGCCTTTTTTAAAAGATATTTTCCCTGATATCCAATCTAATCATCCCCTGGGGCAATCCCTCAATCATTAATCACAAAACACTGCAGGAATTTCTTAGGAAGGCAGGAAAAATGTCATTATATGCAGCCTTTAAATTTACCAGTACCAAAACCAGTATTTGGTAAATATGGATGACTTATTGGTTTTAGTATTGGACCAGAATCAGGCTTTCATACTGAAATATTACATATTATTTAAGCACAGACCAGGGAAAGAAAGGTCACATATTCTGTGGATCATATAGCCATGTATGATTTTGTTCACACAATTTTTTGGCTGATTCAAATAGTGGTAAATCTTTTCAGCTATATGTTATCAATTCTGTACCTTAAACACTGAAATGCCTCATTCCAACAGCCATAGTCCAAAAAGAAAATCAGTCCACAGATAAAACTCGAAGGATTTGTAGTTCTGCTCTGATTTACTGGATATTTTTCTAGGAGAAGCTGCAGTAAAACATTAAAGAGGGAGAGGATCATACTGGTGTTAACTGCAGCTATTCTTTACATTAATCATTTATGCTTCACTGTAACAAGATGTTTTTAACATGGATTTCACTTTAATCTTTTACTTCAATCCACTGAGTCCCACTGTGCCATGAGTGGTGAAATGCTTAAAAAGAGTCACACCACCAAAAACTTTACATTACAAAGGGATAAAACCAAACTGCACATAAGAGGAAGAAGGGGGAGGCACACAGGAAAGGTACACATGGGATAGGGATTACAGGTCTCTTACTTGCTGCTTCCACCACTTTTACCCTCAGGTTTCTCAGCCCCTGGTGGCATGAATTTTGCTTTACAGACACCTAGGACAGTTTGTAAAATAATCAGACCACTGGGTCCTGATGCTCCTGCTCAAGGATGACATGCATAGGGGCAGGGCAGGGATCTAAGTCTGTATTTGAAATTACAATACCAGTGGCTGAGTAACAACAGGTCAAACAACAATAAATAAGAGCTGGATACTCTCAGAGCCTCCTCCAAAACGTCTGGGGGAAACAAAAATCCCTCTCTTCACACGCACTACAGACAGAAGAAAGAAAGGGATCAGAACGCTGCGAATGCGCTTCACACAGCTAGACAGGAAACAAACATACATCTCAGGTCCCTTTTCTAGGAGATTTTCCTGAATTTGGGAAGGGAACAGAGGTGGGGAGAGCCAGGAGCAGCCGAGGGGAGCCTCGGCACTGCTCCTGAGGGTGGGCGCTGGCTCTGGGCTCAGGAAAGCGGCAGCAGCGGCTCAGCAGCCTCTTACCCTGGCTCTGGGAGCCCTCCAGCGGCTGCCGACAGCGGGAATCACCGAATTGTCTGGGATGGGAGGTGCCTGGAAGCTCATCCTGGAAGCTAGGAGCACCTTTACTAGACCAGGCTGCTCCAAGTCCTGTGAATCCTGCGGGTGCTGCTGGCCCTGTCCCCAGCCAAGAGGGAGGCAGGGCCCTACAGCAGCACCCCAGACAAGGTGAGATTATTCAGGCACACATCTACACTCCCTGCCTCTGGCCTGCAGCAAAGGCAGCAAAAACCTGAAGCTGAACCCAGACAGGGAATTCACGCCCCGAGGTTAAACTTGGCCCCGGGGTCACCGTGAGGGGGATGGTGAGGGGGAAGGCCCGGTCAGCTCCCCACAGGCCTCAGGCTGCGTAGATGGGCCGATTGCACAGTAATTCTGCTTAAAGCTAAGCCCAGCAGGAAAGTAGGGAGCATTTGAACAAGGATTCTGGGCAAAAAGCTGGGATTTATCTTATTTCAAAGGAGGGAATGACTCATCAGTCATCGGGACCATGTGAATGTGGACAGAGCAGGGTGACACCACACCACTCAAATGAAGTGGGACTTCAAATGAAGAGTTGTTTGAAGCTATTTTCAATACCTGGGGATGACAACATCCAGTGAGCCCAAGAGGTAAAGCACTGTTGGTTTGCAGGTTCAGGAGAAGGAACTCCCTCAAGCCAGGAGTCCTGCTTGTCACAACCTCAGGCAGATCGCAAGGATTTTCTCCAGGCTGGTGAATGGGTTGCCCTGCAAAGCCATCCCCTCTTGCCCCATCACACTCATGGTGTGGGTGTTTGCACCTCCAGCCTGCAATTTTAGCTGGAAAATGGTTAATACTGTGATTCCTTCTGGTGTAATTTTCATATGACTGACCACAGAACTATTAATATCTGAACCCAGTGCGGGTTCAGCTAAACAACTCATTCCCTCCAAGGAGAAGAAAACCACAACTTCTTCTACCCCTGGAAAAACGTTTTGTCACTGCAAGACCAGCAGCTCAGATGCAAGGAGATGGTTCTGGTTTGCTGATATCCCCTCAGGGGAAAGCATTGAGCAGCATGAGAGAGCTCGGCTTGGTTCTCCTGTGCCTCCTTCGCATCTCCAGGAAGGGTGAGTTCTGAGCTTGGTGTCAACCTCTGTCTGTTCACATCTTCTCTTCTTGCTCTAATCTGGGAGTGCCAGGGTGCTGCCTGCTGCCACAAACTCCCCGAGAATTGCACCCTCCATCACATTGTTCAAAAGGATCCTGAAATTCCAAGTGCACGCGACAATGCTGGGAAAACTCAGACATAGCAATTGTCAGTTTCTGTGGGGGTTTGTTGCAGTTTTTTGTTTTTCTAACTTGTGCAGGAAGTTCATCTAAGTTTTCCCCTGCTTTGTCAGGCGGATGCAGTGTCTTCATCACTGCCCTGCTTCATATTCCTCAGGAGTTATTATGCAACAGACACAATATTTTCCAGTTCCACTGAGCACTTAAGCTCACATTTAACTTCAAATATGCACTTAAATTCCATTAAACTCCGCAGAAGTTGCTTAGCTCCACTGTCAAACAGCATTTGCCAGAGCAAGGGTAGTGCTTGGGCTGGTCCCCAGCTCTTGCTGTTGTCTTCATGACCTTTTCCACTAACAACTAGCAGAAACACTGACCTGGCAACTCCTTTTGGGAGTTATCTCCTCTAAACTGTGCAGGCTATTGCCTCTCTTTTTCTTGTGAGAGCTTCAGTTCCAGGAGCAAATGGAGGCTGGATATTAACAAAAGGAATATGGAAGACCTACCATGCTGAAGCTTTAGAGTTAAGGGTAAATTATACACAGATTGCTGACAGCTCCCTCCACTCATAACTAGGCAAACTGTGTTTCCATGGAAATGGGTGGAGATGCTAACATTAAAACCACTTATTTTTAACATTATTTTTCATCTGGAAGGCAAGGGGGGGGGCTTACGTGCTAAAAAGAAATAAAAAAGGAAAAGTGTTCTTTGCTGAGATTGAGAACAAAACACAAAAACTAATCAAAGGGGTGGCAGAGAAAAGCAAGTCATACTCAAAGGCACAAAATCTACAGTTCTCCTAAAGTAAAGGTTGCAGTGACATGCTGCAAAATAACTAAAACAAGAGCAAATAAGCTAGAAAGCAATAGCAATTACTGTTTTCAGTGCCAGGTCCTTGTGTTCAAAGCCCATGAGTTTCATGAAGCTCCCGCAGTGCTGCAGCATTATTTATCAGATTACTTAGGCTGGAAAAGGTGCCCATATTCTTATTGTGTATGACAGGGCAGCACGACTCCAGATCTCAGTAATCAAAATACTGGCTTGGAGCTGACTCCATGTAAATATCTGAACAGAGAACTGGCCCTAGGATGGCCTTTGTCCATTGTGTAACTCACAATAGGTTAATTCAATCTGCACTGCCACAGAGATGTTTGTCAAGTGTTATGGGCCACAGATACAGGAACAAAAAACAACTCTTATCTTTGAGTCTGCAGGATTAATCTGACAGCTGAATGGTGAAGCCAGCAAGACCAGGGATGGGTGGAACTTCTTACAGGATTCTTTTACATTTTACAGGTATTCTCACCTACTGAGAGCCCCTGATCTAGGGAAATGAGTCTAAAAGACAGGAGGGTAGGCACAGATGTTTCTGGAGCCACAATCTGCTATTATAGCTGTTTACAGCAGCAGAACAGTGGGTAGGTAGACATGTCTATATATTAAACTGAAAGAGGAGAGATTTGGATTAGATATTAGGAAGAAATTCTTGATTGTTGGGGTGGTGATGCCCTGAACCAGGTTGCCTGAAGATGATGTGGCTTCTCAGTCCCTGAAAGTGTCCAAGGCCAGGTTGGCCAGTTCTTGGAGCTGTCCTGTTAAATTGTAGCCCTTCCTCTGGTTCTTTAACAATCCCAGCGCCTCGCCTGCCCTGTCAGCTCCTGAATCTGGTAGCCCAGGAGAGATCAGTGCAGGCAGTGACACTGCTGGCCAGGTGTTTGCCACAGATCCCAAGATGAGCCACATATCAAGAATCGGGAGGGGTTCTTGATATAGGGTTCCAGGTATTTTATCTCATCAACCCCTAGAGAGGTCCCATCATCTAGGGGGATTCCATACCTGAAGGGGTCCAGTGACCAAGAACAGCAGATAATGCAGGAGCATAGACTTTTAACTGAACAGGGGTTCAGGGGCAGAACAAAGGAAGGGCAACACCAGAGGGTCCAGCCACGGAAGACCAGGGAAAAGAGGAACAGACCAATGGGGCATCGAGGAAAAGGGAACTTTCTAGAACTTAATACATATGTAAACATGGAGGGGATTACAGGCAACCAATCAACCTAAGGGAATTAACATAACTGCAAAGTCATTGGGGTAACCCATGCAGGAGATCAGGGGGAGAGCTTACTAGAACAGACACATTATAGGGGAGAAAGGGATGGGAAGGCCAATGGGCCAACTGACAGGGGAGGATTATCATAACTGGGTGATGTAACAGGGGGACAAACCAACTAACAGCAACATGGAACTCCTTCCAATGGAACTCATCCACCACAACATGGAGCAACCTGGGATAGTGGAAGGGATGGAATGAAATTAATTTTAAATCCTCTTCCAGCCACACCATTCTTCAATCCCACAATCCCTTCTTGCTTGTAGGTGTGCAGTGCAATGGCTGGTCTGTGCACGTCCCCTCTGACGTTACTGGAGAGCTTGGGAAGATGGTTATTCTGCCCTGCACCTTCACACACCCGTACAAAACATTTGACCGGGCCCTGACGGCCATCTGGAGGATCAAGGAGCCTTACAATGGCACGGTGGTCTTCAAGTGTGTGAGCCAGAGCAGCAGTGAGCTCTGCAAGACTGCCATCAGCCACAAGAACAAGTACAAGCTGCTGGGCAACCCCAGGCACAAGGACTTGTCCATCAGGGTGGACAACCTGACCTGGAGTGACAGTGAGAGATATTTCTGCAGGGTGGAGCTGGCCGGAGACAGCCACGACAAGTATGAGAGCAGGAATGGGATAAAGCTGCACGTGATTGGTAAGAGGGCATGGGAGGCAAAGGAGGCAAAGCCACCCTCTTGGGAAGAGCCACAGGGTGTGGGAAATGGCAAATGGTAGCAGAAGTTTAGCTGAGATGGTTTTTCAAAGGATTGAGGTTTTCTTTCTCCATTATGACAGGGAATGTCCACGGTCCTCCTCTGTCTTCTGACATGAGGCAATGAGCACATGCAGAGAAGGGAAGGCAAGGCTCTGCCAGTTGGGGTGAAAGCCCACCAAAAGCTGTGCATCCCACTTTGTCCCTGCAGCACAGGATCAGGGCAGGCAGCAGAGGCAAGCTGGGCTCAGCCAAGCTGGGGTTAAAGATGTCCCCTCTATCAGAAGCCAAACTGGACAGCCCAGGTGCTGAGCACAAGGTCATAGGTGTTAGCACAGCAGGGCCTGGGTGGTAACAGGGGACTGTAAAGACAAGATACCTGGTACCCAGGTGCCATAAATCCAAAATGCTCTGGAGCATGAAGCACAAAGCTTTTCCTGGAAAACCAGCTAGGGACAACAAATGTCGAATGCTAATCCCACTAATCCCACTTATCCCACTTCCCAGGGCAAGCTCACAGATTGAGGAGGAGCTAGGACACATAGAAGGCCTCAGAAGGAGGCTCAGATCTTACCCAGGCCATGGATGATGGGATGTTGGATGATTTTGCTTTTGAAAGGGAAGTTCCTTGTGCCTGCTGTGCAGTGTGGATGTCCAGATGGGACCCAAGGATGAGCTTGGTTGTTTCTTGAGAAGTTCTGCACAGCTGAGGCTCTCCTTCACTTGCACCAGCTCCTGAACACCCACACACAGCAGGACCAGGACAGGATGGCAGCAAGACCTGTCTCTCAGGGGCTGCCTGGATTTTAATATCAGGGGAATGATAACACAGATACCCTGCTTGGGAATGGGCCCTGACACTGTGATTGGGAGGGGTTAATTAATGCCTAAAAGCATAATTTAAACACCAAAACACACAGACCCATGACACATAGCGTCAGATTCCTCTTGCACTACATGGATGAAGGGGAAGACATGCTGCAGGTTGTTGCAAACTCTGTTTATTTTTTTTTTGTCTAGTCTGAAAGAAAAGTAATTTCTTCTCTTCTTCTGTGAGTGCACTCATTTACTGCCCTTCACTTTCCAGAACACCTTTTTGGACCTCCAAGGATGAGGGCTCCATCTTCTCCCTGGGCAGCCCCTTCCAATGTCTAATCACACTTTCTGTGAAGAAATCTCTCCTAATGTCCAACCTGAAAGTGACCTGGTCACTCTGGGGCTGCCAAAAAAATCTAGAATAGGTTGTGGCAAGAAGCTGAAATTTTTCCTATAATTAACCTGCCAAATCTGGCAAGCCTCAAGCACTGAGCAAAGGGCTCACACAAGTGGTTCTATCCACATCTCTGAAGGTCAAAGGAACATCCATGAAAAGCCTGTGCAGAACACTGTGGGTGACATGTCCTGAACCTTGTGGACAAAGTCCAGAAAGGTCACCAGCTCAGATGTGCCTGCAATGGTAGGTGGCATTTCTCTGCCTTCTGGGGCACAGCAGCTGAAGTTGGCCTAAGTTCAGGAAAATGTGTGAGCCATTTCTGGGACTAAACAAACAGAGTACACATCCTTGCAGCCAGGCTTTGCTGGGTGGCTCCTTTTGCCCTTCTATCCAACACAGGGAAATCTAGGGGAAGAAAATGTGAAGTAGAACAAGGAAGGAGAAGGCTGATCCCAACATCCATAAAGTCATAAAATAGTTTGTGTTGAACAGAATTTTTAAAGTTCATCCAATCCCCTTTCCACTAACCCAGGTTGCTCCAACCCTTGTTCAGCCTGACCTTGAACGCTTACAGGGATGGGGCATCCACAGGTGCTCTGGGCAACCCTCTTTTCAGAAAATTTACTCCTTACATCAAATCTAAATCTGTTCCCTTTTGATTTTGAATCAAAAGCCCTTATCCTGTTCCAATAAGTCCTGCTAAAACATTTATCCCCATTTTTCTTGGAGCCCCTTTAGGCCCTGCCAGGGCCTCTGAGCTCTCCCTGGAGCTTCTCTTGTGCAGGGGAACAGCCCCAGCTGTGCCAGGCTGGCTCCAGAGCAGAGGGGCTCCAGCCCTGGCAGCATCTCCGTGGCCTCCTCTGCCCTGGCTGCAGCAGCTCCATGTCCTTGTGCTGTTGTTGCCCAGGGCTGGAGGCAGCTCTGCAGGTGGGGTCTCACCTGAGCCCAGGGCACAGGGGCACAATCCCCCTGCCCTGCTGCCCATGCTAGGGATCAGCCCAGGGCAGGGGGTTCAGGGCTGGGGCAGCTCCAGCTCTCAACCCCCTGTATCCAACTTTTCCCTGCCAGAGCAATGCTGAGGGTCCACCAGGACCAAAACTTCACTCCAGGTGTTTGCCTTTGCAGCCTGACCCACTCTCCCTCCCCTGTTGCGATCCCCACAGCCGCCCCCAGGATCATTAACATCACGGTGAGCTCCAGCAGGGACCACACCTTCCAGGCGCGATGCACGGCCGAGGGGGAGCCACCGCCTGCCCTGAGCTGGACAGGGCCCCCCAACAGCAACCTGAGCTCCAGCAGCAGCTCCGGCCACCGCGTCACCAGGGAGCTGCGGTCCCTGACCCACGACGGGAAATACACCTGCACCGCCGTCAATAGCCACGGCAGGGCAGAGGGCGCCGTCTACTTCTACAAGTTCAGAGCCTCCGACAGCTCCTCCTTCATGATCCTCATCTTTGTGCCGCTGGGAATCAAGGTGGTCCTTTTGCTGGTGATTGTGAGCTTCACGGTTTTCTCCAGAGAAGGTCAGTGTCCTGACTGCCCTCCATCCGACTGGCAACCAGGGATGGGTGCAGCAAAGTCAGGCAGGAGGGGACGGGGTTTGTTTGGGTGGGGGAGAGTGTTAATGATGTTATGATTTTCTGCCCTAGGAGAGGACAATTCTAGCAGGAAACATAAGAAGAGCCAAGAGCTCTGTCAGCCTGCAGAGGGGGCAGGAATTTTCCTAAGCCCAAGAAGAAAAATCAATAAACCAACAGAGGAGAAATTAGCAGAGAACTCACTGCCTACATAACGAGATTTTTTTTCTGTCCTTGAAGCAGGCTAATTACTATCTCTTTCCCTGTTGCCCACAGCCAGGATTTACGTTTTCTGCATCCCAAGTTTAATCCCCTGGGATGGGCATCCTCATTTTACAGACCACCCCCAGGGCCTCACTGCCCAGTACTTGCCCAGCACTTGTGAAATCTCACCTTACAGCCACAAGGCTGTGAGATCATGGAGCGCCCAGCTTGCAGGAGATGAGGATCAGCCCATGGACTGAGGGATACAGCATCCCAAGCAGCCAGCAGGCTGCAGGTCCTCAGCCTTCCAGTGCTGCTGAGTGGTGGCATTGACAGGAGGGGAATGAGAGGAATGAGATGTCACAGCACTGTGACTCATCTATAGGGACAGTCTGATGTCACACTCATGGAAGCCACCACTTGTCTTGAACAGTAGAAGCTGTCAGACCAACCAAAAATGCTTATATTCTCTTTATATTCCAGTGCCCAATTCCCAAGCACGTGGAGAGGGCCACACACCTGACATCAGGGCTTCTTCCCTTTCACTGGAGTGTCACAACCACCCTCCAGTGCAGCTTCCCAGCAGCTCTGGGTCACTCCTGGCCCTCCAGCCCACTCTGACCACATCATCATTTCCATTTCACAGGTCCCCCCTCTGCTCCATCCAGCCTGGCCAGGTAAGGATGTCTTGCCTTCTACTCATGTTATCCTGCAGGAGAGTGAGGATGGCCAAGGTGAGAAATGGAGCAGGTCCTAGGTCTTGGTTACAATTTTCTGGCCTCAGAGCAAGCTCCTGGGGTGAGGAGAGAGATGAGATGAGCCAGTGTGAAGGAACAAGGATTGGACACTTCTGGGAGGAGGTTTTGGCTTGGGCACAGCTGAGAGAAGACCCCAGGGGAGTGAGGAGAAGGAATGTGCAGCAGTTTGGAGAGCCCACAGGACGTGGCTGCTGTCCCAGCAAAAGCATGACAGAAATTTAGATGTGCCCAGGGCAGGGCTGGAAGGCTGCAGCCAGCCTGGGACAGCTGGGGCTGTTCCCCTGCACAAGAGAAGCTCCAGGGAGAGCTCAGAGCCCTTGGCAGGGCCTAAAGGGGCTCCAGGAGAGCTGCAGAGGCACTGGGGACAAGGCCTGCAGGGACAGCAGCCAGGGAATGGCTTCCCAGTGCCAGAGGGCAGCAATGGATGGGAGATTGGGAAGGAATTGCTGGCTGGGAGGGTGGGCAGGCCCTGGCACAGGGTGCCCAGAGCAGCTGGGGCTGCCCCTGGATCCCTGGCAGTGCCCAAGGCCAGGCTGGACATTGGGGCTTGGAGCAACAGGGAGGTGTCCCTGCTCATGGCAGCGGGTGGCACAGGATGGGCTTTAAGATCCCATCCAACCCAAATCATTCCATGTTTTTTGTGATTCCACATTAACAATGGAGCATCCACCCAAGGGAAAGGTCAGGGATGGGGTCTGTGCTGACACTTGAAACTGAAATCTTCCCCTCCCTCTGCACCCCAGTTTGCAGTGGAGCAGAAAAAGTTGCCACACCAAAGCTGATGAGTTCAGCCAAGTGTGCAGGGAAGGTGTGGAGACAGCAAACAGGCCAGCTCAGCTGTGACAGGGCCTCATTCTTGGGTTGGCATCCACACCGTGCTCTCACAAACCCCTGGCATTTCCCATTACCCAGAAAACACTGATCTTGGACACTCTTGACAGCGGGGGTGGCCAAACTACTGGGAAAAAAATAAACAAAAAATATACAAACCCAAACAAAAAAAATCAAATCAAACCAAACCAAACAAACAAAAAAACCAAAAGGCCCCAAAAGCCCCAAAAACTCCTAAACCAACAAACAAGTCACAAAAACAAAAGAGAAAACAAAGAAAATCAAACCAAACAAACCCCACCCAAACACACACCCCCCTCAAAAAAAAAAAAAGAAAAAAAAAGAAAAAATTCCACCAAAACCAACCCTTGGTCTGCATATCTGAAGTCAAGGATAATTACATCTGCAGGGGCCTGCTCCATTTCGAACTGGTCATTTATTTGTGATACCTCCTTTCTGAGTTACCCCTGCATGTCTCCTTCCCTGACCTTACCCAAGAACAATGGCCATTCCTGCAGGACAGTCAAGAGTACAGGGCACAGCCAAAGAAACAACAAGGAATTTAATCCTATAAATTTGTAATCACATTTTTTTAAAAAGCATTAAAAAGCAGTTTTGGTGATTTATCAGGGTCTAAACCACATTGCACACTTGGTTATATTTGCACAGATGCCTACATAGGTAAGAAGGCTTAAAGCCAACACTTCCACGAGAAGATCCTACTCAGGAGAGTTTGTCAAATCCTGAGGCTCTGAGCAGGACAGTAGCACAGGGGATGCTAAGAGTGGGTGCAGGAGATTGCTCTGCATGCTTTAATATTCAAAAGCTTTAAGGTGTAGAGCAGTAGTTGCAACTCAGACCTTTAAAAACTACTGTTAAGTAGAAAAGGATGTTGTTGGAGTGTCACAGATGCATCCTCTGTCCTCTGGGGATGACTTGCAAAGCCCAGAGCAGCCTGAAATGTGCCCTGACCTTTGCCATTTTCCCTGGGGTCCCTTGCAAAGCCCAGAGCAGCCAGAAACGTGCCCTGACCTTTGCCACGTCTCCTCCTGCCAGGCCCCAGCTGCCCGAGTGCACCTACGAGAACTTTGACCGCAGACACGGCGGCAGCCAGAGCCTGCCCATGGGAGGGGCAGCACCCAGGCACAGCTGAGGAGCCATCCCCATGGTGTCCTTCCCCAGGGAACACAGAACTGGCACTGGCTGGGGCACACAAGGTCAGACCAGCCTCGGGGAGGTTGGAACTGGATGATCTCTAAGGTAACTTCCATGATGCTATGAGTTCCAGCCCTGCTGCTCTTCCCAAGTGAGGGCAGCCTTCATGGGGAAAAGAGAAGAAAGAGAAAGAAGAGTGGAGCTGGAAGAGCAAAACATGGTCAGTTTTAACCAATCTGTGTGTTTTATAGCCTGTATCAGATATTTAGCAAGCAGGCAACAGTATAAAATTGTCTCACAGCTTTCTGCTTTGGTATTTTTCAAACATCACTCCAAAAAGCTGTTTTTACCACTCCACTTCTCCAATCACATCCAAGTGGGCTACTGACAGCATATGGATCTTACCTGTGGCAAAACACTACTGGAATTTCTGATGGGGATTGTTTCTTTTCTTTTTAATTATTATTTCTAAACTTTCGGAGGAGTTTATTTTAGAGTTTAAAGGAAACATTAAAGAGGAGCCCAAGCAAAAAGAAAAAGACATTTTCCAAAAACTGGTACAACTGAAAGCAGGACATGAGAAGTCTAAACTAGTCTGTGTTCTAACTCTGCTTCAGCTCCTAGTTACCAGGAAACTCAGAGCTTTGTGATAAATGTGCTGTGAAAATGCTGTTGGGGTTTTTCTTTAAAGATAAAAAAATATTTCTAAACCATTTCCATCTCTGTGTTACACAAAGGAGTTTTTTAAGGTCTGACTATCCATTTTTTAAATCTCTTCTCTTCTGAGGTGAAGTCACAAAGGCCACAAAGTCACAAAGGCCAACCACAGACAAATCTCTAACCCAGCTGTAAACTGATCCTCCAAGATCAGGTGAACAGATCCAATTTATGGTATAGTGTGGGTCAACCTGGAGTCCTGGAGAGGCAGGCAGAGGCCCAGGATTGGGCTGGAGACAACAACAGGCTGGCTTAGAGGAGGAGGAGAAAGAATTAAGAAAGAGCAGGTGGCTCACACCTTCTTTCAGATTTATACTGCTGGATTTGATGCTCTGTGCAACCATCCCAGTGCAGCAGCTCCAAAACTGTTCCCCAATCAGTCCTGCTCCTGGTAACAACCATCAAACTGCTCTGAAATACCACCAAGCTTACATCAACCCCAGGCTGGGAATCATTATTTAAAGCTCACCTCTTCATAATATGTGGGAAAACAAAGCAGAATTTTAATTTACTTGGTTAGGATGATAAGGGAAAAAAAAATAAATGCAAGAATATACTTGAACCTGATATTTTAAATCCCAGCTTAAAATACCAGCAGTGACAAAGCCAGGTTTAATAAAAATAAAGAGATGCAAAGAGAAAAGGAAGTTACAGCAGTGTAGTCACAGACCTGCAAGCTCAGTTTTACAGGAGTCACAGAGGAAAGAGACCTCAGAGATATCAGTTGGAGAAACTGAATTGGATTTCTGAGCCCTTCTGATTTACAGACATAGAACAACGAGAACCCACTTCTACACGTGTATGGGACTGAGGCTTGGCTTTCTGAATTTTTCTCTCAAAAATTACTTTAACTCATGTAGTTTGGGTCCAAATAGAAGCATCAGACCTCGTGTCCCAAAACCAACTCGTTCCCCCTGGTTCTCATGGGAGACTCAAACATCCACTCAAACCAGTATAAACTGGAGGGACAAAACACAGCAGTGCACACACCAGGAGGCTTCTGGCATTGAACTCATCCAGGAGATGCAGGAATGCCAGTCTTTCCAGGTAAAAATGGAAGGAATAAAAAGCCCATCTGTTGGGCACCAGTTGGAAAATAAGGCCCCAGGCTCTGGAGTTCACATGTGCACAGAGAACTACAATACTGGGTCACACTTCTGCCACTGCCACGCTGTTGATGAAGCCAGAAGACTGGACATACAGCAATTATGTGTTACCTCATGTGGATCCTTCTACCAAGTTGAAAATACCACAGTGTCCATCACAAACTGCTTGATTTTCTGTTTTTATTTTGCATGGTCTTTGCAGACAGAGCATGTTATAAATACAACATTTGTAAAAACTCACCAGCTGAAACAATTCCTCATTTTGAAAGTGCATGTCAAACACATATTTCTGACTTCTTCACATTTATATGCAACTAATCAATAACATTGAACCTAATAAACCCAGTACTTTTAAGTCTTTGGGGGGAAGAGCAGCAGAATGAATTCCTCCAGACATGAATTTTCCAAAGGAGTCTGTTAAAAACCATGCTGCACTGGTATCTGGTTTCTATACAGAGGGATGTACATATATATATTTATTTATAGGCTCGCAGATAGAGCAAAGAACTCTAAGACCACATTAAAATGACGGTGATCTAATGACCCAGCTGGCATAATTAGCAGAATCTGCCAAGAAAGAAAGGATGATCTGTCCTCTAGCACCAGAACCATGGTTTAAGAGCAACAGCTCAAAGCATCATTGACCAGACAGTAGGTAGCACATTTCTATCCCCTATAGACCAGAACTCATGTTTTAACGTGCAACCATGTCATAAACACAAAGGCACAATTAATGGAGGAAGAGAAAAAGCAATCATTTCCTTCACACAGCTGTTGGGACTGGGACTGCAGGTACCGTGGGCCAGCTCAAACAGATCAGTGATTAAAGGGACATCAAACAAGCACCGGGGAAAATCACCTTCTGCTTTTCCTAAACAAAAGTGCATCCTATGATCAGACAAGGCAACAAAACCAGTGATCATTCAGCTGAAACAACAGATTTACAGGTTCATGGTTCATGCTTTGGCAACAGAACTTTAACAAGTGATCACCAAATTTAATACAACAAAAATACCTCTTCACAGTGTCATCTAAAATCCTGTCATGTCATGCCCAGCTAGGCAGAAGAAAATAAGCTAAAGTGGTGGTTGTTGAGCATTTCCTAAACAACCAGACTTTAGGAATTAAGGAATCCTATTTAACATGATTGTAAGTGACTGTTCCCCTCTCAGACACTGGAGATCCAGAAAATAAGATTCTGGATTTAAATCCCCTTGAAAGTGGCTAGAAGTTACTTGCATTTAATCAAGCAATATAGATGCAGACACACTAATATTTAGAAAACAGGAAGAAACAATGTTCTTTAGTTCCTGTTTTTGTTGATATTTACAGAAGTGGGTAAAGATAATAGGCATGCCTCTAAACTACAGACTTCTGTGGGATAGCAAAAAAGTCAAGATTTAAAATACCATCTTTTCAAATACAGGGATTTCACAAAAATCGCTAGACACACACTCAGGTAAGACTCAGAGGTTATCCTGGTTAAGAAAGTCAAACCTCTTTCACACACAATCCTCCACTCACTTTGAACTGGTCTGAGCGATGACACACTGGAAAATAAAAAAAGGCACCAAGCAAAATCTTCAGACACTACAGGATGAGCTGTGCTGACTAGTGATTTGTACACCTATCCCCAGGCACCCTCCTCTCCAAAGGGCACCACACACAGAATATATTCAAGTGCTTTCAGTCAAAAAAATAAAAACCAAGAAAAAACCCAAAACGCAAACCATTAAGCAATTCCACAGGCCTAAAAATCAAAAGGAAAGTAAGAAAAACCTTGAAGTGGAGAAAACTTGACAGTGTGCAGTTCTTATTCATGGGTCTGACTTAATTAAAGTGGAACTCTGAAGGTAAAAATCATTTGTGCAATAAGGACACTCTTCGTAAACCAGAGCCACCACCGGCCCTGCGAGCCCGGCGCCGCTACCGAATGCTGTCCAAAAAATGCACTTCTGGGTACAGCGTGTTCACCAGGAGGGACAGGAGGTTGTTGCCATCCCGAAGGCAGTGCTCAGGGTGCTTGATGAACAGAGAGGCCTGGGAGAGCTGATCTTGGTAATCCATGTATTGTTTGTTGGATGACATGGCTTCGAGAGCACTCAGTGCCTACAGGGACAGGGGAAGTTCTGTTAGCTGAGTGTATTTTGGCCTGTAACACACCACCATAATCACAACTCCCCCAAAGGATCCTCAGCTCAGAACAAAACAGTAGTGAGCTACAATCTCACCAC
Organism: Petroica traversi; assembly: GCA_025920805.1. Lineage (NCBI taxonomy): Eukaryota > Metazoa > Chordata > Aves > Passeriformes > Petroicidae > Petroica > Petroica traversi. The sequence continues at coordinate 1,560,570 of JAHLSL010013815.1, read as the reverse complement.
AGTGTTTCAAGTCAACTTGTGTTTTCCAAGCTGTTCTCTCCACAAGATCAACATAAAAACTGCCCTATTAATGCTTCCTAGGATTCTGTAACCCAAATGTTGTCAAATATTTACCTCATGAACTCAAGGCATGGTTTCACAGAAATTATGTCAAACTACAAGCTGCAACACACTTAAGTCTTCACTTTAGGTTGTTCTTATGAATATAGTGACTTTCTTGAAAGTTTTGTTTGTGCCCATTACTAGTATTAAAGTTAGATATTAACTATCAAGTTAAAAATTGTATGTAGAGAAGTCTATATTGGCAGGATTAGCAAGGGCAAATGTAGAAAATATGTCTGAACAAGTTTTGTTCTTTTCTTAGAGAAACAAGTCGTGCTGAGCTACTTTGCTTTGGTTTCTAACCAACTCCTCATTCCTCTTCAACAGGAGCTTATTGAAAGAACACCATGGTCAGTGCACATGCTAAAGGGGGAATGTTTATTTGTCACAGGGCTTTTAAGCCCTGACCTCACATAAACAAATGTCAGTGTGAATGCAGCCCTGCTTTATCACCGAAAAGCAGTGCAAACCACAGCAGCACGGTTTTTTCCTGTTTGTTTTAAATTCCTCCTACCTGCTATGCTCCAAACTTTCTGAAGTTGGGCTTTACACACATAAGGTCATCTGCCCCTTTTAAGTGTGTAAGATTAGAAAGTGGTACCTTCATATTAATGCAGAATCCTGAGCAAAGTTTTACCCTTTAGGACAGAGTCAAACTCACAGTCCTGCTGCCAAAGCTTAACAAGGTGTGAGCAGGATTTACCTTGAAATGCCCGCAGTGACTCTTAGAAAATTCACCCCAAAAGCTAAACAGGCACACAGAGAGGGCCTGTCAAGCAGCCAGAGATGGGCACAGCTCACCTGCTGAGCTTTCTGGGACAGCCTGGGCTCCGAGCCGGCCTGGAGGCGCACCTGGCTGTCTGCAGGGATCTGCACCAGGAGAAAGGCAGACAGGCTGCGGGCAACCACGCGGAACCTGGGGAGAGCACAGAGGGACAGCGTGACACCAGAGCTGCAGATAAACTGTAACATCCACCCAAGAGGAATCTCGTGCATGAGGAACAATGTAAAGGCTTGGGAGGACCTATTCCAGTGCATTAGAAGCCACTTCAATATCACAGAATCCCTGAACGGTTTGGGATGGAAGGGACCTTAAAGCTCATCCCGTTCCATCCCCCTGCCATGGGCAGGACACCTTCCATGAGACCAGGCTGCTCCAAGCCCTGTCCAACCTGGCCTTGGCACTGCCAGGGGTGGAAGGGGATCCCAGCTTCTCTGGGTATCCACACACTAGGACACAAAACATACCAGAAAATAATGTAATATCCTTCATAGGAAATGTTGCATCTATTTCAAGCCTAGCTGAAATATTCCTCACCTCACATCTGAAATACTCCTCAGGTGACAGAATTCAACTTTCTTATCATCCAGTCAAGGGATGAGTCGAATGGCACCCAAGAGTTCAGGGCAATTTGAACAGCACTGCATCCCAGAAGGTCTTTATAAACAGAGTTATGTTTAGTTGCAGGGTCGAATTGGTGTTCCACAAACATTTATGGGTTTTTTTGTCAGCATTCTTTCCAGAGTGAACTTGATTTTGACATCTAATAATCAAACTTGTTATCTCTCTTTAGAAGGTAGAGTGAATCACAAGCAAGCACATGCTCCTTTGAGCTTCTCTTAACATTTTCAACACCTCAAAGTCAGGACAGAAAATGCAACATGTCTGTTTATATATAAAATCTTGTGAAGTCAACAGAAACAGTTTTCTATAGACCAGGTTGGAGCACCTTCCTCTAACAGTCTGCCTACAAACTTAGCTTGAGGTGGGCTTTAAGTCAGGCTTAGAACTGCATTTTCTTTTCTTTTTCACATCTTGCAGAGGTTCATGCTCCCTTCTTAACCTGATAACACCCTCACTGTGCTTATTCTGTGACAGGCCCGAAGTACTTTATATATCTGGGGGCAGCATGGATTCTGATCATCTTTTAACACAGAGCTGGACCCAGACTGGGCATTCTGAACCCAGGCTGCAGTTTCTTTCACACCATGACTCAAACAATGAATTCACCACAGCTTCAGCCCTCACCTGGGTGACAGAGGAGACCTCCTGCCTAACCCAATAGCACCAAGGATTCCAGAAGTGAGTCTCTCTTCAGCCAGCTGGCTCTGCCGGCCCTGGATGGACAGCAGGGTCCTGATGACAGATTCAATCAGAATGGGGTCATCTTGCTCCAGCTGCACCAAGGATAACTGCATGGCTTTATGCCACCACAGAAACAGCTTTGCCTCCTCCTTAGCTGAGCTTTACAGAAAAACGTAAGAGAAAATAAAAATTAAGAAGTCAGAAGCACAGGTTAAGAAGTTTATTTCTCTCCCCCTTAGGTCCATGAAGAATTCAGGTTGTTAATCAGTAACAGCTAATTTTATTACCTGAGGATAGCATAACTATACTACCCCACCAGTTATTATACTGCTGTAACTGCTACTGTTACAGATTTGATCCACCAGCTAGCAGGTTTTAAGGGCCTGTAAAAGGACAAAGAACAGTGCTTCCTTTTAAGCTTTACAGCTGGAAATAAATGATACTGCAGTCGTAAGTGGATTTAAACTTGCCTAAGACTTGGCACAAAAGGAATGAAGCTGTATCTCTACTTGTTTGCTCTCTTCTTTACTTACCAATAAAACACTATAGGAAGCACTGGATGTTGTTACCACAACAATTTAGATTTTTAATGTGATCCCTTGAGAAAAGGAAACATTGAAGTTTGTGGTTGAGTAAAGCCCAAAGTGAAGTTCCCCCATGCTATTTTTAATCTTTCCCCAAACACTTGGCAGTTTAAGTTAACAAGCTCAGATTTTCCACATAAAGCACCAGCACGAGTTTCCTGCATCAGACTATCCTCACATTACTCCTCCCAGTCATTTCCCATCCCAGGCAATCTCAGATCTCATGTCTAGAGCAAGGTCTAATCTGCTTTATATGGTGGCTTTGCTGTCTCCTTCATGTCTTGGCAATCAAATTACTACAATACCTACCACAATGAAAGTTATTTTGCATTTCAAGAAACAGTGGGAACACACATTTTTCCAAATTGTTCTTTTACAGAAAATATGAACATTATCAACACTAACACAGAAAAATAATAATCAGGTTTGCTAAACCCTGGCAATTTCAGCAGCAACTCTAACTACAGTTGTTACATACATTAAGTATTTTTATTTTGACCCCAAGGCTATGCATCCTTTCCTGTCAGACCCAGTTAACTAAGAAGTTTTACAGCAATACAGGCCACTACCCCTGGGCACTCCATCAGATCCATTGGCTCCAGATTTGATCCAGGGTTCCTGCACAGTCCCCATCCAGCAGCTTTCAACACAGGTCTCTCAGAGTGGCAGACTGAATACTCAGCACATAACTCATCCCACCTTGTGGACACTCTGGGAAGTGGAACCCAGAGTGATCCAGGGTTTGCTTTGTGTAATTTTAACTGAGAACAAATCCAGGCTGCCATTGAAACCAAGCTCATCTGACTGAAAATATGCTGAAGCTCACTGATTTTCTAGCAGATTAAATTTCTTTTCCGTTTTAACCATCACTACTTTCTGTTGGCACTGCAGATGGACAGACCCTGTATTAGAAGATACAGAAGGACAGGCAATTTCATCCAGCAGTAGAAATTAACTTAATTACCCAGGGCTACCTAATTACACCAGCTATGCAACTCTAAATAAACATTAATCTAAATAATAATAATCCACAAGTCCAGGCACATTCAGAATCTGCAAGCTCCATACCTGGGGTACACTTGCTCCAGCCATTTGCTGATGGTCAGCAGGATTTTCATCTCATTGGTAAGGGTTTGGTCAGTGTTCAGGCACTGCAGCAGGTAGACATAGAGGGTCAGGTAGCTTCCTAAAGACAGGCACTCCTGCAGGAATTCTTCCATGGTTAGCTCAGGAACTTGGAGGGAGGCAAGTATAGGGCCCCAGCCTAACTCCTGGTGGTGAGGGGAATCTTTGAAGAAAGCAGAAGGAAAGAACAAAAAGCATGTGAGAAGGCAGCACTTGGTAAAACCTAAGAGCCAGGACCACTGGTTAAGAGAATCTGGGCTGGTTTAGCCCAGATTATCAGCAAGTCATGCAACTCAGATGGCGAGAACAGAAAAATTCCACTATCATAGGGCACCTCCTGGAGGTCAAGGTGAGGTATTTTCCCAGCATTGAGCCAGGACTAAAATTTGAACATTTCAGCAATGGAATTAGAAGTATTTCCCTCGAGTGTACTGAAACTTTCCACACAGTGAAAGAAATCAAAATGTAGCTCCACAAGGATTATGTAAGTAGAAAAAAGAAGAAAAAAAAAATCACGCACCCCACACTTTCAGAGTTTTACCAGAATATTTTTTTCTTAAATTAGCCTAGAGAACACTAGAGAAGGGGAAAAATGTCTTTTGTGGTGATTTTTTTCTACAAAATGTTTTCCTGGGGTGAGTTTTTTTATAAAATCCTCCACTTTAGCTGGAAAAATGATAACACTACATAGGGCAAATTTGTTTTCACAGAGACAGGTATGGATATTAAGAGAACACAATTCAAGCAGCTGTAAAACCCAAACCACAAACACAGAATCCCAGAATGGTTTGGGTTGGAAGGAACTTAAAGACCATCCTATACCACCACCTGGCATAGGCAAGGACACCTTCCATTAGAGCAGGTTGCTCCAAGCCAAGCTGGCCTTGGACATTTCCATGGATGGAGAACTCACAGGGAAACCTGTGCCAGGGCCTCCCCATCCTAAAAGGGAAGAAGTTCTCTCTGATATCCCCATGCCAGAGTGAAGCCATTTCCCCCTGTGGGAGAGGGGCTGGAACAAGGTGATCTTTAACACCCTTTCCAACCCAAACCCTGGGTGACTCCAGACAATTTGTGCCCCAGCCTGAGCAGAGGCTGTGAGGCAGAGGAGGCTCCTACCGTGGCTGAAGTAGGAGGTGATGCAGGCCTCGGTGGTCTCAGCCATGTGGCGCACGGAGGCCAGGCTGTGGCAGGCAGCTGTGAGGAGGGGCATGGCCAGCAGCCCCTGCACCCTGCTGTCGATCCACCTGTGCAGGCTGCCCCGCAGCGACTCGGCCGTGGTGATACTGGAGTTGTTGAGCATCATCAGGGTCTCTGTGAACAGGCTGCTGAGGGCCAGGTGGCGTGTCTGCAGGTCCATGTCTGCAAGCCAGAAACAGAGAGCCCTTTCAGAGAACAGGCACTGCAGCCCAGATCCTGCTGCGCCACTGGACACTCCCTGTGGACACTGGGAAAAGCCTCTTCCTCATTACACAGCCATGGGCAGGAAGAGACATCACCCCTCACAACCATTTCTGGGGAGTACAACACATGGATTTCCCCTGAACTCACAGCTTGGCAGAGGAACCTCAAGATGGTACTAGCACTAAAAATGAGATCTAGATAAATCCTGTGTGTCTGGACACATCATACAAGAGTACACCAAGATACCTCTTCAATACTGTCAAGTTTTCCCACGTTTACACTTTAGAACCCTGTCATAGAATCACAAAATATTACAGGTTGGACGAGACCTTAAACATCATCCAATCCCAACCTTCCTGCCATGGGCAGGGACACTTCCACTAGACCACGTTGCTCAAGGCCTTATCCAGTGTGGCCGGGAGCACTGCCAGGGTTGGGGCATTCACAACTTCCCTGGGCATCCTGTCCCAGTGCCCCACCTCCCTCACAGTAGAGAATTTCTTTCTAATATCTAACCTAATTTTCCCCACTTTCCGTTTGTACCTGTTACCCCTAATTTCTCAGGACCAGGAGAATGGATTTGTGCCCTTCTTCCCTTTATAAAAGAGGTAAAGGACAAGTAAAATAAAAATTAGAAAAAAATCCAAGCCACAAGATGACGAATAAATTAATCACTTAAGCTCCCGTATATCAGCCAGTTTTACTCACAAACATAACCCCTGTTTTTAATGTTGGTTCTGTCATTCTTTACAGCTCTGTAAGGGCAAGATTCATACTTCTGCTTTTTGCTAATAGATAACCTATATATGCATCACCAAAGCACCATGCCCTGCTGCCCGTAAGGACGTAACGCAAATAATGAAATAGTCACACATGTTCATCAATTCTCTCAGCAGAATAATGGATTTTGACAGCTTTAAAGTAACTTGCCATTTCCTCGACACAAACCTGGAGGATTAAAGATGACTACATCATCTAGCAGCTTGGCCATTTCTTGTTCCAAAACTGCAAGGGTTATCTTTCCACTTTGTTCTAAGGTGCTGAGGAACTGAACCACCTGGCGAATGTACGCTCGGCACTTGAGTGTTGCATCCTGGCAAACAAAATCAAAATCAATTTAGGGAAAAAAAATAAAATAAAATCACACCTAGAACTCTTCCATATTCTGTAATACATGCATGCAGAACTTTGCAAAGGCCAAGAACTGCACGGAGATACTCCAAAATGAGGTCAACTCACAAGGTGGATGTGACTATCTGAAGATGCCCCAAAACCCGCTGAGATTTTCAGGAGCTTCAAGATCAGTTCAGCTCCAGCATCCTTAGCAAGGATTACGGAGGGAGGGTAGTGACTGTTGCAGTAGCTGATGATGCTTTCATAAGATGAAATGCCCACAAGCTGCCAAGGAAGGGAGCTGGTCTGTCCAAGGAGATTTATGAGTGGAGATTCCTAAAGATTTAAAGACATCCGTTTAAGTTACACCTTCTTTGCAGTTTTCAATTTATACTCACAGTATTCAATATCAGAAGGAAGATCTGGCTTCACAGTTTGATGGAGAAGGAAAGAGATGACAATTGGGGGTCTGTCTGAAAAGCAATTCCATATTCAAGCACTAAGCTAACACATGTGTTTCATCTCTAGCATTTGCAGAACTGTATTCAGGCTGTTGCAGCAGCTCTAACCAAGCACAAAAGTCACTGAAAAATGTTAAAATTTGACATTTAAACATGTAAAGAGAGCCAGAAGGATATGGAGACCCTTCAAGTTAAAGTAACTTCAGTACAGGTTTAAAAGAGGCATTAAAATATATTTTTTTAAAAATAAGTTTATGTAAATTAACAGGAGAAACTGTGTCCCTAAATTTTCCATTTAGTGAATTACCCACATGCTTATTCTCATAAATTGCACCCTGAACAGCACAGCAGCCCCACAGCTCAAATATGCAGTGCAGGTCAGCAGATGTCTCTATGTTTATCTCTCATCTGTTCTTAAACATCTGCAGTGAAAGAGAGTCCACTGGACACCAACTGGCATGGAGCTGTGTCAGGAAAAGTTTAGACTGGTTATCAGGGAAAGGCTCTTCCCCCAGAGGGTGCTGGCACTGCCCAGGCTCCCAGGGAATGGGCACAGCCCCGAGGCTGCCAGAGCTCCAGGAGAGTTTGGACAATGCCCTCAGGGATGCCCAGGGTGGGGTTGTTGGGGTGTCTGTGCAGGGCCAAGAGTTGGACTCAATGATTACATCCAAGTCAGATTATTCTATGCCCTACTCTACGTTTCTACAGGTTTTAGAATGAACAAACACTAGAACTGTGCTGACAATCCACACCTAACCCAAATTACACTGCTTCTACAGGTATGTGACACTGGCACAACAAGTACTTCTCAGGTTGCTCACGCCCTGGAACACAGGGCTGAGAAAGTTTGAGATTTAGATCAAGGTGTCACGGCAGAGCTCTGGGAGGCAAAAACCTCCTGACAGTGTGTCAATTTAACAAACTGCTGGAGGGAAAGAGGGAATTCCTGAGGCTGACTCACACCATGTGCAAACAGCTATCTTCTGAAGCTTGAGGAGCTTCTGATAAGCACATACGTTCAGGTCAAAGCACGTGAACTCTGGTAATTTTCCTAAACTGAAACACAGTGATGGTCAAAGGCTGCTGGTGACATCTTGATGCAGCATCTTGTAATGCCTCAGAGGAAATGGGGAGCAGAAGCTAGTGCAGGTGGGAGAAAGCTCACAGATGTGAAACAGGACTTCTTGAAGATGATCACAACCCTCTGAAGAGTCCTCCAGAACCAATGAACTGGGTTTAGTCACATCTCATGTCCTTTCTAGTAAAGGATTATTTTTCTTTTAAGAAATAGGTATGAACTATCACAAAAATTACCTCTTCGCCTATAAGCTGCTCCTCCTTTGCCAACAGGACCATCATATACAGCAAACAGACAATCATGTGGTGAGTCTGAGGGTGAGGGTTGGGATTCCAGGCATCAGAGAGGACACTGACCCAGTTAATTTCACACAAAACATAACCCAAGAACAAGAAACAACTCTTGGGGCTGCCTCTTTCGATCTAGGAAGGAGAAAGGGAAAAAGACAGGTGCATAAAACAATGTAAAATATAACTACTTTTATACTTTTCAGTTCCTTAGCCAACTGTAAATCTACAGCAGCATTTTAGGTCAGCAGAGGAATACATAAATGTCTTTTCTCCATCATTTTGTTCCCCCTCTTGCAGCTTTACCATGTCTCAGATGGCAACATCATCTGGATGGTGATGTTCTCACTTGGAAGTGAGAACAATATTGCAATAGCAAAATACATTAAATCTAGCTAAAATATGTTAAATACATATGCAATAAATGAGATTCCAGGCAGATCAAAAAATACCACTTTGTCTAAGACTCAGGAGCACTCCTTCACAAAAATACATCACAAATTGAGCAGCTGTGAATGCTAAAAACAAACTTTAAAAGCCTCCTTGCTTAAAGAACTATCTCCTGCTCTCCAGCTATTTTCAAGGGCAGCATTAAGTACGAACTTAATTCAACAGATGGCATGAACTCACTTTAAAGAACTCTTCCATCAGCATCTGGTCTGGATGCATTTCCTTCCATGGAAGCTTCCTGAACTCAGTGTGGAAAGCATAAAGAATAAACTCTGGCATTTTGGGGGCTGTGCAGCACTCACAGTAATGCATTAGATGTAACCAGAGAGCCCCATGGTGGCTTGGCAACAGCTTTTCTAGAATCAAAGAAATTAGCTGAATTAACAACAGAAAAAAACTCAGATAAAACTTGATTTCAGAAGAAAGTCAATTTTTAAAGATGAAAAACTTGTAAGTTAAACTAAAACACACTCAAAGAAAAAAATGCACACTAAACTTTCCAAATCAACGAGTGGGGAGTCTTAGGATTTCGTGCTCACCTTTAAAGCTCTCGTGCAAAAGCTTGATGCAATCTGCAAACAAAGAGACCATAGTGGAGGCTACAGGAGTGTCACTCTCCAACCAAGGGTAGCAGGGCTGGCTAGTGAAAAGAAGCACAACACAAATTTCAGTGTTCAGTTACCTGAGCAAAAACATCTGCAATTTAAATAATCTAAAGCACTGATGTACAGATATCAGCAGTCCTTCCAATTTCAGCTTTTTGGGACTCTCCTTCCTTAGAAGAGCTGCAGAGTTCACTGCTCCTCTGAGGATCCACTGAGTAAAAAGAAATTACTTGTTTGAAACTTCATAATGGAATTGAAACATCAGAGTTTCTCAATGACATCATTCACTAACTGCAGATAACCTTTTAAGTTCAGTGCTGAAGGAACACTCACAACTCCAAAAGCATTTAATTTTGAAAGAAAGCAAAATTTGAATGTATCATAGCACAACTAACTTTTCATGTGAAGACAGAGGTACACAAGGCAAGAGATCACCTCAGCATTGACTCAGTCTGAAGTTTCTTTATATACCATTGGCATTTGTGGTTGTATTTGTTTGGCTTTTTTGGGGTTTTTTTACATAGGTTTTATAGATATAATGGCAGCTAAATAAAAGGAATCCAAAATTCAAGTTTCGGTGTTTTTGAAAATGAATGAAATCCCTCACGTAATCAAGCCTTGCTCAGAATATAATTACAAGATATTTCTCAGATCTGAAATAATTATTTTATCCAAACCTTGGAAAATGTTATGTATGTCATGTATTAGTTCTGTAGTTATTAAGGAAATTACAAAGTGAGAGCTATTTAAGTGAGAGGCAAGACAGTTAGAAATTATTAAAGAACAGGTAATAATGAAAGCCATTCTTACAGGACTGAAGTCCTTACTTTAGCAAAAATTAATTTAATTTTAAAATGCAACATATACCTTGCATCTTCTTTCTCCAAGACCAGTATCCATGGCTTAAAGAGCCCAGCAATGACTGAATACAAGGACTGCAGTGCTAAAAGAAAACAAATCAAAGTTGCTTTTTTCCCCTCAAATCAACAATAGTGAACATATTATACTTTTCTAAATTTGCATATAATATCCTTTTCCCATTCTAACACTCATGGAATTATAGAATAATTAAGACTGCATGGGACCTCTATGACCATTGATTCCAACCATTCAATCAGTCCTTTCTGGTCAAATAAAAATTTCAAATATAATATGCTTAATAATAACTCTGGTAACAAGGATGGTTGTTAAAACAGCCATATAAGCATTTTGCATTGTTAAGATGTTTTATTAGTGTAACTTTTAAATCACACCAGAGATTGTGGGGGTAAGGATGATTCACACTTTAAACCTGCACATACTAAAATGTGTGAATTAAAATTTAAATTAAAATTAACTAAAAGTTTAAAAAAGGCCAACTTTCTCCAGATCTAAATCATGCATGATGAAAGTCAGTGATGTCTCCTCCAAACCTCTGCTCAGTGCAAAAGACTTTCTTTTTCTTGAAGAAAGTACAATTACCTCATAAGATCATTTTGAAGTAAACTCAAATATAAAAAAGCTTTCTCTTAGATTATAAAGCATAAACTTCTACATGGCCATGAAGTAGCAGCAACATTTCCCATCTGTGTTTAATATTATCATTATTGCACAAATGTAAGAAAAAATAATTTTTTACTGTATATTTAAATGCCCCTTAACAGAGGGAATTAGAGAAATTAGGTGTCTGCTCTTTAGTAATTTGCTTTTACAACACATTACCTGCTAAAATTCTGCAACTGCCAACAGGCTCTTGGGCTAAATTGGCAACTTCAGTGTCAATCAGTCGTTTAATGAGATACTCCAGGAATGTGTTCACTTCAGGCACATAAGGAGTCCACTTTGAGAACAGGCCAAAAGTCCTGAAGTCCACCGAGGCCAGCCGGAGTTTGCAGAAGGATGTAGAAAGCCACTCTATTGTCTCCCTGACCTGGACAAAGAAGGAAGTTATTAATCAGCTGCAGAAAGGCTGCACAGCAGCATTATCTGCCACTGGAGGGCTCTGTGTCATCTGAAAATCACAAATCAACCCAAGAGGCACCCACCTGTTCCGTGGAGAGGAGACTTTTTGCAGCATCCCTCACCACAGGGCCTTCAGCAGAATCACTTTTCTTAAAGCTGCCCTGCTCAGTCACTGCTGAATCACATCCCAAAGCTTTAAGTGAAGCCTTCCAGCAGTCAGGGCTTAGCAGCTGCTCTGATGAGCCTTGGGAGGAAGAAGAGAATGCATTTGTGAAAACCAGAAAGGTGTTAGTCCCCTTCTCTCAAAAAAGGTTGAAATTAGAGCTCCCTGCAACATGAAAAATTAGATAACTTATGGGTTTGAAAGCTCCAAGTTTAAGAGTGAGAGATTATCTCTGACTTGCAAATGTAATCAACATTTCCTTCTGGCATCTACAGGTTCTCTTCTTAGAGAGCATCCCAGGCACTCTGAAATCCCTGGCTGCAAACACACATTAGAGACAGCTGCTGCCTCAGGAGGTATAATTTGACAAAGAGAAGCACTTTTGTTCTCATTTGTGGGGCACATCAGAATATGGGTGGCATCAAATGTCCACCAGGACATTTTCAGATTTCAGTGCCAGTTCCAGGTCTTCGTAATTCCATTTCTCTGCCTGATATTGATCAAAAAAAAGGGTTCTGCATTACAGACTGTGGCATAACCATAATTAATAGGTGCTTCCATTAACAGAGGACTCTCCTCCATCCTTCTGTTACATAGGCTGAAAAATCTGTTGTCACTGATGTGTCTGCCTTGACTCAAGACAAAATACAGTATGTCTTATAAAAACTCATCACACAGTAATGCACACAGAAGAAACCTAAGGAAGTGTAAATCATTCTGAATTTGTAGTATTTTACTCCATGTTTTCACACCAGAAGGGTTCTGCACAAAGGCTTAGGATGCATCACCTCAGATACTCACTTTGCACGAACAACCTTAAGAAATCACTGTAGTGGTCAGGGAACTGATACTGGAGAAGGTTAGTCCAATGCTTGCAGAAGATGTTAAAGGGCATCAAAATATCTTCCTCAGGCTCCAGGCCACAGGCATTGAGAGCCAAGTGAATGGACTCCAGGAGCTGGGTGCGTTCTGAGAGCGGCGGCTTGGCCACGCTCAGCCACTGCAAGAGGTCAAACTGCAACAGACAACAGGGAGCATTTGTGAGCAGCAGGTTCAGACACAACACCTTCAGGAGGAGGGAGAAATTGCCTGGGGAATAAAGTCATGACATTTTTATGTATTTAAAAAAAAAAAAACACATGGAATTGCATCCTAACTCCAAACCTCACTCTCCAAAGGCTATAATTTAGCATACTGCAGAGGTCTCTAGATCCACGAAACAGCCCTTGGCAGGGGGGCTCAGATTCATGAAAATCTGTCTGAGATCCCACACAAGCATTAAACTGGACTGATGCCCACAGTTCATAAATTTTCAGGTGGAGAAGCAAAGCCTCTTGAGCACCTGCTCAGCAGGGACAATACTGGCCACTGCCATCCTGGACAGCTCAGAGTCCTGCCCAGGACAGACTGCCTGCTGTTCTCAGCTGTCTCCCTGTAACTAAACAGGAGAATCAGAACAACATCAAAGGCCAAGTGTTACCCTAATTTCCCCACTGGCAGTATCAGGAGTCACAGGAGATGTGCAAATCACTCACTATTACCTTACTCTGTTTTAAGACAGAGCTGGAAAATGCAGACACTGTCCCAAATTTTGTTTTGATTGTTAAGATACCTGGCATTCATTGGCTATTGTGGAAAATATCTTTGCAGATACCAGGCAGAAGTCATTGAGGGATGGCTTTAATTTCAGCAGTAAGCTCTGGAAGCACATAGTGATCCTATCTGGGCTAGAAAAGACTACTTAAGCTATTTCTTTTTACTCCAGCCCATCAAGAGCTTAAATTCAACACCTACCATTCAGTAGGACCAACACAGCTCTACAGAAGCTGTCAATGCTATTTGGAAGTACCAGATTTGCACCTCTTTCCTGTTTAGGTGCAGAACACCCACAGAGCTGACTTTACCTTTGTCAGCAGCATGAAGACAACATCGCTGTTATCCTCACTCAGAAAGGCCACGACTTTTTCATATAAAGCCACAAATTCACTGGGAGAGGCAACAGGAGTGAAGTAAGGAGAAAGGAGAGTGCAGAGCCTCCGATTCTGCAGGATTGTCTGGAGCAGGCGCTTGCACTCTGATTTGGTCCCACTGATGAACACCTAAGGAAAGTGGGAATGGTGGAAAAAACAACAGCCAAATATGAGTCCACTGGCAAATACACCTCTTAAGCTTGTTGCTGAGATACCCACAGTTTTAGCCTTTTATAAAAAGGGAAGTTCTTCTCAAAAACAAAAGACTGTATTGAGATTAACATCAATTAAATGCTGTTATTCCACAAGATGTAACACAAAACAAACATGTCATCCTAGCTTGCTTTAGAATAGCATTTGTGATCACATATTTGGCCTAAAAATACCTAGATATACCATTTTTTTCTGATGGAATAGCATAAGAAAATGAAATCCTGATTTCACCAGCCTTGCTTGATAAAAGGAAAAATTTAACAGAACTACAGCTGTAAAGAACTTCTCAGCACTTCAGCTGTTAGAGGTGCTCAAGGACATCTGCACAAGGAAATAAGCTGCATCTAAGACAAAAATAAGTATCTGGACCCAAAGCAGAGGCTAATGATTTTTCCCAGAGCACAAACACAGCAAATAACATCACCACCAACAAGCCCTTATCTTCTCTACCAGCAAACTTCTGATATCACTCACTACACAGAGAACACTGCAAGGCTGTAAGAAAAAGGTATCTAAATACAGAGGTTGATAAGATGTGCATCAACCAGACAGTGACAGGTAAAAGCAAAGTCTATGCTGAAACACATTTTTATGAACTGAAAGCATCCAAACCTTTGTTACCCGCCTGAAATGCCAGCATTTAATTAATACAATGACAATTTATTAACACTAAGCAGGCACCTCAGAGCAACAGTTTTCATTTTGCTTAAATGCAAACTTCACCTCTGCTAAACACTGTGCATATTACACAATTAGCTGAAAAGGAAATGGGATAGAAGCTTAGAAATTAACTTTCAGGCTTCAGAACATGCCAGACCTCCCTCACCTGTAACAGCAGTGAAATCTGAATAAGAATAGGCATCAAAAATAAAATTTAAGAAATTTAGAAAATACTTACTTATTGAGGAAATAAACTCACCTGGCCCAGAATCTCAATGCAGGATGTGAAGAACTGCCTTGTGGGAGGGTTGCGTTGAGTTTCATCACACACATATTCCACCAACGTAAAAAACAAACCAATTCCAACTTTCTTGATTGCAGGCATAGGCTGCACCTTGTAAATATTTATCAGGGCCCTAAAAAAATTTAGTTAAAAAGGCAAATTAAATTTACATTTGGAGAATAACCAGCAGCAAAAAAGAAAGGTTTCTTGCCAAAATATAGCCTTGAGATGGGTATTTGGGATACTCTCTGAGTATCTCTCCTTCTCATATTCAGGCTGAAAAGCCAGATTTAGCTCATGTAATGTTGTTGCCTGAAATGGATACTTCTAAACCTCAGAAAATCTCCATAATCAGACTCAGAAAGTGAACACTGGAATACTTCCACAGCATAGTTCCAGTGAATTATTTCTCCCCCTAATCATTTACTCATCATATTCTGATGGCACCTAAACTTCCTTTGTATTGCAAGAAAAACTACCACGTTTTATTTCACAGGCTCAACAATAACAGAATTAAAATGGAACCAATCTTTTCTTGTGTATTGCCAAGCAAATGTTTTGCTGAGATCAAACCCCTCTCTTCACTAAATCTGAATTAAAACAGGTGAAGATGCAATTTCACAGATGTAAATTGCAAGAACTAGCTCATCCACAGAATTTTTCAGATTAATGATCAAGAATGAACAAGTAGAAGTAGTAAGTAAATCTTTTTACTTGTACAATCATTCCACTCTGTTGTAAACCAGCTACACTAAGAGAATCCCAGCAGAAATCTGGAAGATTGAGGTTGAAGTTGCAGAAGTGAACTTCTGGGATGAACTGTAGAAGGTCTTCAAGTGAGGAAGAGGGCCTCATTTGATGACCCCATTTTATTCACACACCCTCAAAAAAGTGGTATTATCTAGCCCACTTCTACTGCACCATTTTGTTTCACAATTTGAAGAACTACTTCAAATTACAGCACTCTATTAAAGATTTATGCCCTACACTGTAACAGAGAAAAACCCATGGAGAGTCATACTGCAATCATATAATTCAGCCTATGGCTGAGGCAGCTGTGGTACCAGTTCGCCACTTCCTGAAGTTTAGCACAGCATCCCTGTCATCACTCAATGTGCTTTTGCAGGATTAGGAGGGCTATTATAATGCACAGAACAATAAAAAGAAGTAGAAAACAATAAACAGAAGTAGAACACAACACTATGAGCTCTGCTGAGCCTGAGCGACCCTCTGATAATGAGAATTACAAACACACAGGTCTCAGGATTCCAGCTCTGCTGCTGGCCCGAGCTGATGAGCATGAGGACAAACAGCAGCAGGTTCCACATTTTAACTCTGACACACCAAAACACAAACACCCCTACACCCAGAGCAGCATCTGAAAAACCTACGTTATGAAATTCTCCACGTGCACAGCTGCTTCCACAACACCCAGGGCAGGTGGCTTCATGGCTTCTGCCTGCAGCTGTCTCACTTCCTTACGCAAAGCATGAAGCTGCTGGCTCACTGCTTCATTTTTGTGCTTCCCTTCAAACTAAAGGACAAAAAGACACATACTCATTTCAGAATTAACACCTTTTTTTGCTAAAACTCTTCCATGTTGAAGTTATTTGTAAAAACAAAGCAGAGTCCAGTCAGAGAACTCTGGATTTGGATAGTTTTCCCCCTGGGAGCTTTGATCAGATTTAGTGCATCCTGCCCAAGCACACGTCCCTGGTCATGTTCCTAATTAATTATCACACACACTAATAGAATTCATGCCTTTTATCTAAGGCTTTTAATCCACAGAGACAGAAACTTAGAGGGGATCAAAAAATTAATTTACTAAGCAACATGGGAGTATTTCTATAAACATTTTCACACTTCTTTCAGCAAGCAAATTCCCACATCCATACACTGAGAAGCAGTTTAGAATGGATGCCACGAGCAAAACAAATGATGTAACAACTTATTCTTCAGCTGTTCATCTGCTTCTCCTTTTGAGCATTACACATGAGGTGCAATCACTGCTAATAAGTGTGTGGATTTATTTGTTCAAATGCTACCAGTTTAATAATATTTCAGCCATTTCTCATGCCCTATGCCCAACAGCCCCAAAAGAGAGGTTATATCATGCCTCTAACCTGAATGGTGAGCTGAGCTGCTCCCTGGCAGCCTTTATTTGAAGTTCCCCTGCACTCCAGGTGGAGAGTGATCTGCTCCTCCCTATTGATGTACAGCTTAGGCACCGTGTCCAGGATCTCACTGTTCAGAGCAACATGCTGAGACTCCCAGAGAGCTGCAGTTCTGAAAGGCATTTATTAATAAATTTACCAAAATCTGTCCTGAAAACAGCAGGGCTAAGAATTTGTAAGAGAGGAGACTTCAATTGAATGTGCTGTACAAAGACTCATGACACTTTCCTGGAAAACATGAAAGGTTATTAAATGAAATTGAGCTAAAACTTCAAAGTAATAGCACTTCAAAGTAATAAAAAGACAGGTTCATAGGAACAAAACTAGTCAAGTATGTGTCAGTTCTTTTGAATAACTTTATATGACAACCTGGAAGGAAACTAAACAGAATAATCTCTGTAGGAAATGCAATTTTCCACTGGACAAAAAAAAAAAAAAAAGGCTGGAGTGTGATGATTCAGTCAAAAGGGAAAAAAAAACATAAAAGAAAAACGAGAATTCATGTAAAATTGATGCTGGAATTGTTTAGACACAGCCTCTCAAGGGCTTAGTAATTTTTGTTCTGGTTCACAATATTATTATTAAATTACTACACTGGGTAAGAACAGCTATAGATTAACCAGTTGTGATTGAAAACAATTCAGATGGATTATCTGTGCAGTAATATTAAAACCAGAAAGTCTCTCTCATCCACAAAGCTAACAGGAGAGAAATCTGATTCCTGGTTCTGAGTGCTTCATAATGTAACTACTACCTTAGTGCAAAAGAGTTAAATAACTCATAGTCAACAAATCTAGCCCAAAAGGAGGCTTTATTTCAAGAAATATGCCAAATGAGACATTAGATGCCATCTGATGTAATCTCAGCCATTAGATAAGACTTGTGCACTCTTATCTCAGCTGAAGTAATAACTTGATAGACCAAAAGAAAGAGAAAACAAATGGGACAAGAAGTAGAAATCAAGTGTTGTGATAACAGCACAAACGAGGCTGATGTGCAGGGTATCTTTAGAAGAAATGGTTCCCTGGGAGGGTGGGCAGGCCCTGGCACAGGGTGCCCAGAGCAGCTGGGGCTGCCCCTGGATCCCTGGCAGTGCCCAAGGCCAGGCTGGACACTGGGGCTGGGAGCAGCCTGGGACAGTGGGAGGTGTCCCTGCCCACGGCTGGTGATGGATGATTTTTAAGGTGCCTCCCACCCCAAACCATTCTGTGATGATTTTGAGGCAGAGCTGGGCACACAGGTGAGGCACAAGGAGCACAGGCACGACTCACCTGGCGTGCTGCTGCAGGATGTTCAGGTCCCTGCGCATGAGCTGGATCGCGTCCTTCTGGCTCACGAGGGTGGCAGAGGAGATCACTGGCACAGGAGCTTTCATTGTCTGCAGTGGCAGAGGGGGCTTGGGAGTGTCCAGCTTCTTCAAATTATTCATGATCCTCGCTTTGGCTACCAAAAAAAAAAAAAAAAAGGCAGAAGCATTAATTTTTTGCATGAAGCATTTTTTACTGCGGATGAGATTTCTCAGGACTCCCACTTTTAAAAAGAAAAACAGATCACTCAACTGATCTTATTTTTGTCAAAGTTTATTTTACACAGAATTTTCATGACCAGCTCTTCCATCACACAAAGATTAGGATGAAAAGATCCACTGGTTTCCTTGTTTTCCCCAAACACTCCTACCTGCCAGTTTTCCTCTCACCCATTTATTTTTCTCATCTGACACAGGCACCCAGACAAAATTCTAAGCAAAATTCATCTTCCTTTCCCTACAACTCATCCTCACCCCCAGTCTTGTCAGTGCCAATTCCTTCTCAAAGCACAGCCTCTCTCTGGGTCAGCCCTCTCCTCCTGATGATTTCCATTCAGTTTCTTTGTCCAAACAGTGCCAATTCACAATTCAAGTTGCCTTCTATTCACTCACTCCTTTCTCTTCTTCGGATAAGCCCCAAATCCAATCTCACCCCATCCTTAAAATCCCAGCCACAACTCTCATCCTTTCTGTGCTAGAACAACCATTTTACTATGCCAAAATTCCATGGAAACACACTAGGAAAAACAGAGCTAAACAACCCACAAACCAACAAACAAAAAAAGAGAGAGTACTTTTTAGGTACAGTTGGTTTTACCTTTGCTTGCCACTGTCTCTGTCTAAACTTTGAGAAAATGTCTGGAGAATACTCTATATGCAGGGGAACTTTTGGGGAGCTGGCCCATGACACCCTAGCTCTGCTCTGTGACGTGGCAAACTCGGAGTGAAAAAGCATCAATATTAGCCTCTCACATGAGGAATTTAGTGAGAAAACCATGACAACTTCATGGAAAATACATAACCACAGAAAACAAACTGCATTAATATGTTTATTGACAGGCATCATCAAGCTCCTAAAAAGATCAGGGCTTTGACATCCCAGTAATTCTTTAAGGTGCAGTACCCTTAACAACATTTTAATCTCTTACCTGATAAAGGGTTGGTGAAATCTGTTTGCCCTGCAGAAGCAGAGGTTGCGTGTGATTCAAGCTGAACCTGCAGCCAAAGGTTCAGAGCTTCCTGAAACTCATGGTGGATGAGTTCCACATTGACATACTCCATCCACAGATCCTGAAGCAGAAAAGAATTAAATTACGAACCCCATTTTGGTCAGTAACATGTGCTGTCCATCCACCCTAGTAGCTGGGGAACTGAAGTTAAGTATATAAAAATTTTCAGTCATAGGAAATTTGTTATTAAGGGCAAAACATCTAAACTGAAGGAAAAAACCTGAACTGTTTTCATTCCATACATAGAGATCTACTGAAAACCATTTGTGACACTTAGAGATGAAACCTGACACATGGCATAATTTCTAACACATAAGAGACAAAGGGAAAGACAGATTATTAAAATCTGTTCCTAAGTAGGGAATACAAGAGATCAAGATAGTGTAACACATTATTAACTGCAGCCAGGCTAAAACAGGCTGCCTTTCCAGCAGTCACACTGGGGGAGAGAAAACAAAGCAAGCATAAGGAAATGCCCTTCCAAAATATCCCCTCTTGCAGGGTTTTGCTTTTACTAAGTCTTTAGGCTTGAATAATATAATAATACACACTAACTTATATTTGAATCTGACATTTTAAAGACTACCAGCACAAGCAGGTTTTGGCTTTCAGTGTTTTGTTATTTAAAGCTGCAACTTAAATAATCTTCTAATACTAACTTAGAGCATTAAAAGAATTACAGAGCAGTACAGAAAAAGGATTGTCTTGCAAGAAATGTCAGATATGCAAGGAATCCACACCTGAATCCTCTTTCAAACACAAAGGAAGGCAGTTTGGGATAGCACAGGATTTTAGAAAAAAGGTTAGAGCCTTAAACTATCATATGCTGTGTGCATATTAAAGACCAGTGACACAACTCTCCAGCTGATTTCAAAGACTCACTTTAGCAAGTGGACTTTAGATTTCAGATTGTCAGTGTTATTAGCAACTCACCTGTTGATTCTGCATGACTTTAGCAAGTCTATGTGCATCATACTGCTTTGGTAAAGAGGGAATGTATGTATCTCCTTTCTGGAAACTCTCTTCTTCCAACCACAAAATTAAAACATTACAAAGCCTGAGGGGGGGGAAAAAAAAAAGAAAAAACCCAAATCGGTGTGAATTTGATTGTTCTAAGGTTTAGAATTAAGGCAACAAATAATGCTACAATGTGACATGGTTAAAAACAGATACTTCAGTTATTTTGTCACTCATTTACAGTCAAGTTAAAGACCAGGGGTGGAAAGAAGCTACTTAGAGATATATGAAGAGAAAATATGAAGGGTAACAACAAAGAGTAAGAAATAAATTTTGAAAAGAAAAACATTTATGCAAACTAGTATAAGACCTAAGGCTGGAATAGTCTCTTATGTCAGGAAGTATCACCACAATCCCATTCAAAAGACCAAAGGAATAAACAGAGTACATGTGAGCAAGTTTGACTTCTCACCACACAACCTCTCTGCAGTGCCTGCTCCAGAAAGTCACACCAGAGTTAAGTCACATCTTTCAATTTCTTTTCAGAGTCCCATTTATGGCTAGCTCATTCTCATTTCCTTCTCTGTTAAAAATTTAATGTAAATACACCTTGTTCTTCAGCTGACACCATTCCACCAACAGGTACCACTTTCACAGTCACACCCTGCAAGCCTTCCTGACAAGGAAGCACTAGAATGTCATTAAATCTTTACACTGTGGTATTAAATATCACTAGCAAACTCCTGCTTCCTTCATCAGTGTCATTGGTGAAAAAATGGAAGGAGACCAGTTCCAAGAATCAGCTCCTAAAAACCCTACCAATAATTTCCCTCCTGTCCAGAAAACTAGACAGGTCATTAAACTTCCTGAGCATAAGATTTATTTGGGTGTAGAGCAGTCTGGTTTTCTGTTGGAGTGGAGAACTTTGAAATGAAAGACTGAAAATATTAATCAAGTTCACCCAGTGAGGATCTCTGGCTTGTTTTTCACAGACGACCAAGTGGGATTTATGACCTCCCTTGTTTGTTTGTACAATACCTACTGATTGCTGAGGGGAGCATGGAGCAGGAGCTCAGATTCCACATGTCCAGGGCCACTGAACAAGGGACTCTTTTCAGGTATTTCAAATAATCCTTTCAACTAGTTCCTGGGAATATGGACATACTTCCTCAGGTTTATTGTACATGACATACAGGTATCTCTTAGGACCTACCATCCCTCACAAAAGTGGGCATTCAGCAGCTGAGTGGAAGTGAGTGACTGTGTCCCCCTCCTTAGCCTACTCCATCACAAAAAGGGAGTTTTGTGGCCAGGTTTTGGTAAGCAGATTTACCATTTTTCAGGTGGCTCAGAACACACGTGGCAGAGCTCACCTTGAGACTGCTAACCAAGCACAAACATGTATACATCCCAAGAAGCCTTTTACATTTATAGTTAGTGATATACATACAGATACACCTTAAAAATAAATACTTTGCCAGTATGGGGCTACCATTCATTAAAAAGCAAAGCTTTTCCCTTAAGGGGAGTGACAAATCTATCAAAAATGTTTTATTTTCAGTAGAAAGACCAGCTCTCTCTCAAACTAAACAAGTTGTGCAAACAGAAGAATGGATTTGAGCACAACTATGCACTTGGGGACTTGGGTTAGTAGTGGCCCTGATAGTGTTGGGTTAAGTGCTGGACTTGATGATCTTGGAGGGCTTTTTCAGCTGAATGGTTCTATGATTTTATGCCTTTAATAAATGCCTGCAATACATACATTTAAGGTCACATCCCTTCATTCCTCTCACAGCTGTGACAGTGCTGTAGCAGTTGATTAACAAGGAACTGGGCAGGCTTTTTTTACCTGACAAGTTCCTTATGCAGCTCAGGTGAAGTCAGGTAATCAGGTGAGCAGCTGGCCTTCTCTGGTGACCTGTCACTGCCCTCAGGACTCTCCACTCTCAGAGCTTTACTGGCAGCATGGTGGAAGTCTGCCACTTCTGTCAGCCTCTGCTTCATCTCATTTAGCAAGTTAAGGTGAGCTGCACTCTGGAAAAAGCGTCTTCCGATACAGCCATCTACAGGTAATCTAAAAATGAATGAAAAAGCACAACTAAATCTTGTTGCAAATGTCAAATCAGCATCTCTGCAGATAAACTGGCTCACTGGTACCCACTGCTGCTACCCACTGCTTTTGGGTGCAGTCAGTGTAATGCCCTCTCAGTTGCTGGGCACTTAATTAGAGCTTGCTAATCTGCTGGAGCAGGTCAGACTCACCCATACTGTGGGCCTGGTCGGTGAAGGTACAGGAGGAAGAATTTCTGCCAGATCAGTGGCAGGAGAGGATGATCAGCAGGGGTAGCAAGTGCCTGGTGAGCCCAGCGGTAAATCATGAGCCTCTGAAGGGAGGGGACGATGGGCAGCTTCAGTTGGGTCTGGGCTTTCTGCAGAAACAACGTTTCCAGACAAGTAACAGGCTGTCACAGGTTAACTGAGCACGTTAACACAGTGTGAACACTCGGAAATTACAGAGGAGGAAACTTTGGAAGCAGTGGCACATCTGTTACAGGCCTTGAAGGATGAGCTGCCCCTCTCACAGTTATGTTGGAGAGCACATCTACACCTCTGATGCTTACAAAAACCGAGCTTGATGGCTCTGACACAAGCCCAACATATGGGCCACTGGTGCTAATTACAGTTAATTACTGTTCTTCCTCACAGAAGTAGATGTCCCCAGTTTAGATCTCCAGCATGCTACTTTTGGCTTTTCCCAGATTACATTTAATATAGCTCTAGTGAAATTTCAAAATGCAAAGTATAACTAATGTGAAGAAATAACACAGAAGCCAAGGCAGAACAAAGACAAAACAACCTATGAGTAGCAGCATCCCATTTTAGGAACACCACAGACCCACTAAATAATTAAAAAGTTCCACTCCCAGCTCCCCTGGACTGTGCCTGAAGCAGTGGAATGGGAGGCTTTTTTGAGTTCTCAAGTCTCAAAGCAGACCCTGGACTTCCTCACTCCTACACCAGACCTCTGGCATCCTTTTCCACACACTGCCTATTTGTTTTCCAGGTGAATCAAGCCAAAGAACAAATGTTCTCCAGACCAGCTCCAAGGATGCAAGACATGTACTGGACACACCCCAAGCAAACCTATTTTCACAGAGCTACCTCCTTGACTGAAACAGACTGAAACAGATAAAGGATGGGCCAGGAGTTACACTTTGAGAATGGACAGCTTTGGTTTCCACTTGCTTCACTTCAGAATTTCTAATTAAATTTGGGCAAAGAAGCTGGAAAATGCTGCAACGTGGCCTGATGTACAGCTGGTTAAGTGCCTTGTTAAAGGAGAGATGTAAACAGTTATGAAAGGCTTGGAAAATAATTCAGAAAAGTAAAGGCCAGTCTTCTGCATAATTCAGGTAATCTCAGAAATCATCTATTTGAAATACAGACACATTTTCCCACCTGAAAAATAAGCACTCCCCATATCAGGGGTATAGAAAAAATCCACTGAAGACTGTGAAGCATTTAGATGACCCAGAAAATCATACAATGCACAAATTAGTTTTCTGTAAACGCTGATATAGTAAAATCAGGTATTTCCATGGTAGCTTTTAAATGTAAAAGAACTCAAATATACTCAAAATGAAAATTTTCCTGCAGCGTATTTCCTCCTGTACAGCCAGGTAAAGCATTATTTATGCATTTAACTTGGTAAGAAAATACTACATAAGAGAAAAATTAAATGACACAAGGGAACAGTTTTCTCCAGCAGTTCTCTCTCATAAAATAGCAAAACGGGATGACCAGTTCTCTCACCTTCAAAGCTTGGTCAGGAGTTAAAGCATTGATAACCAGCTCCCCCTCCACTACTCTGCGAAGCTGTGAATCTTCTTCAAATATGGACTCCATATTTAACACAGTCCATGCAAACCAGACCTGGACAACACAGAAATAACAGAAATATTGGTAATAAAATGGGAGGGGGCATGCTCAGGAAGCTAGATGATTTCTTAAGAGAAATAGGTGTTTAACAGATTCTCATTGCAGAGTTGCAAAAAGCATTATCACATCTCACAACTATACCTTTTTATCCTTAAACTCAAACTTCCCCTTCGTACGATCTTGGGATAGAAGGGGAAAAGCAGAGACAACTGACAGGATTACCCAGAGAGTCCTAAAGGGAAAAACCTTCTCAAATTCAGTAAAATAAGATCTCTCTTCCAGTTGCACTACACATCTCTGTCTGGGGTAGTGCAAGGTTGTTTTTGTTTTTCCCTTTTGCTTGAATAAGGAGCTCACTTAAGCAGAGAGAAAGCAACTTGAATTTTAAGTACTTATCAGATAAAGACTGATCTAATAGAAAAGTCAGGCTTTAGAGACTTTGTCTTGTAAAACAGATCAAGAACCATAGTAGATTAGAAAAAAATTAGAATCTACAATAGTAGATAAGAAGAAAATTTAAGTGATAAATCCTATTATATGAGCTCTTGGATGCAGATTAGACAAAGTCTCTCTGTGCAAAATATCCGTGTTCCTTTTAGTGCAATAAACCCAAACCCACAGCACTCTCTAAGGCTAAACTGGGAATTTATGACAAGAAAACTCTGTGACAGGAAGAAAAAGTGACCAAGAGAGAAATCTGGAAAAAAAAAAGACCTCTAGGCCAGTGTGCTGCTTTTCCCATCACACAACACCCTGATGGCACTCACCTGAGAGGAGTTGGCACTGCCCTCCACAAAGGATGGTGTGACATTGCCTGCCACGATCCAGCTGACAAGTGAGGACAGCATACCTTTGTCACAGTGATAGCCCAAAGCATTCTGCACAGAAACAGAAAACATTCGGGTTTTTTTCATGAGGAGGTGATTTAGAAGCTACAAGTGTATCACTCAATATTCATCCATGTTCCTGTTACTACTTTCCAACCTCAGCTCAGCCAGTCACCACTGAAATGCCTGCTTGGACTTTCTATTTCAGTGAAAACATCCTGCTGCAGATACTGTGTCTAGTTTTTTCAGGAGAGGGAACTCCATTTTTGTCCTAAACACTCCCTCAAATATTTGAAATGCAAAGACAAACTACAATAGAACTCACATGAATGAAAACAGTGTTCCAAATTGCTTTTAGTAGTAATTATGATCATTATTATTAAAATATCAGACAGTATTATTGACCCACGTAGAAAAAAATTTTCTTGACCAACTCAGAAAAGAATCAGACAACCCCATCATCACTCATGATCATGACTGGCTGTCCAGAGAAGCTGTGGCTGCCTCAGCCCTGGAAGTGCTAAAGAACAGGTTGAACAGGGCTTGGAGCCACCTGGGATAGTGGGAGGTGTCCCTGTCCATGGCAGGACTGGAACTGGAGGGGCTGTAAAGGTCCTTCCCAACCCAAACCATTCTGGGATTTCACAGTCGCTCTGGCTGCACTTCAGGAAAACACATTCACATCCAAATCCAACTGTGCAACACAAGAGCTGACCATTTACTCCACACCAAAACACCACAGCTATTTACCTTGTGCTGCTGGTAGAGCAGCTTTTGCACGCAGTCCTCCTGGCTGTACTGAAAAGCAGCTTTGCACAGGTCATCCAGCAGGCAGAGCGTGGCCCTGTCCCTGTGCCACAGCTGCTGGCTGGTGAGCACCTGCACCCAGAACTCCAGGACTGCAGCTGGCCCCACTCCGTTCGGATGGTCACTCAGAAAAATGTGAGTCTGACAAATTGAAGGGTAAAATGGTCAACAGATTGCAGCTTCAAGTAAAGCTTAAGAATTTATCACAGAGCTGTTTAACTTGCTTGGGGTTGTGGGCCTATCCTTAAATTATTTACCACAACACTCTCTATACCAAGTAAAAACAGCTTTGTCATCTTCAGCCTCCAAACTTCTGCAGATTCTGGAGCCTGGAGAGCAGAGCACCTTCTGCACTCTGCAAAAACAGACACAGAAGCCTTAAACAGGATCCCTGCAGGCATAAACAGCACCTATTTTCAAAGTCCAGGCTGCTGCTCCTGCAAAAGGCCTTCACAGAGCAGGTCTGTTTCCATTATCCCTCTCTAATGTTAGATGGTCTTGGGTTTAGACCTCTTCAATATTTAAAAAAATACTACTGTTCCCTAACTCAGGAACATTTTTCCATTCCAGAGCCCTAAATTAATGGTCAAAAGCAGAGCTTGCAAATATTAATATTTCTGCTGCATTCCTCAAATAACAAAAACAAGGAAGCAGTGCTGCATATTACATTTCCTTTTTTTAAACAGTTTTGACCTGGTATTGAAAAATGAATTTTCTAAAAGTCTTAAAGGCAAATATTGCTGTTAGTGTCACACACATTGCCAGATTTAGGCAAGTTTAAGCAGGAGCATTTCAGGAAACCAAACCCAACTACTAATGCTTGATACAGTGTATTCTGTGACTGAACTGCTAGGTTCAGCGTCCTTTCTAACCTTTAACACTAACTCGGCCAAATAAGCTTGATTTTAAACACTTTCTCTCCCCCTCCCCTTTTTTTTTTTTAATAATCTTTTTACCTGTATCATACTACTGAGCAGCTTAACATTTTCTCCATAGTTCACTCCTGTCAAGTGCTGTGTCACTTTATGGGTAACCTGCTGGGTCACTCCTTGAGGGACTCCACTATCCAGACGAAGGAACAGCTCAATGAAAGACAAAAACCTGGGGATATCAACAAATGAAATTAAAATATCTCCTACTGCATGAATAGAAAGCCTTCTTCTAGAGAATTTAAAACTAGCTCAACTGCACCAGTAAAACACATATAGGAAGGCTTTGATTCACAACCACAATGCAGATTTAATTGCTCCAGTCTGGCCACACAATGGGCACAGCATGAACATTTCACAGCAGACTGTAATTCCAGGCAGCTCATCAGGACTAAATACAGTTCTTCATCTACATCAGCACCACAACAAATCTTACTCAGGACGTCTTGACCAAAATATTAACTTTTACGGGAACTATGAAAAAATTAAGTAAATAAATGTATAACATTTAAAAATTAACATATGAACATATAATGCTTACTGTTCATTTTTCAGGAGGTAATACTGGCAAGAGTAAAACAAGGGTAAAATTTTATCCAGCACGTGGACTACTGTTCTCAGATGTCTAGACTGGACAAGTACACCCAGAAGAGGGATCCCTTCAGCACAGAACTTCTCGATGCTGTCAGAAAACAACAAACAAACAAAAAGTTAAGAAAAACATTGACTATCAGAAAAGGAGACAATGTGTTGGTTTAATTTTTATCAACTAATAACAAAACACATTCATAACTTTACACTTTATCTTTGAAAATCTAAATAGCTAAATGCATTTTTTTTTTCTTTGTAGGAATCAATTGCTGACAGATTTGCTAAAAACTTATTTCTCAAATATTTACTAAGTATCTCCTTCCTTCACAAACTCCTTTCTGGGGAATCAGTGTGTCCCACCTTCCAAAAATCACTGGAGATACAAGTCTTCAGCAAGTTTCTACCACTTTAAAGTTCACTATTCTTGCCTAACTATGCTGGCCTCTCCAGGGAAAAGAAGAGCCAAAGACCAAACAGAGAAAGTGCAGGGGAACAGACTAAAGAGCTTCTTTGGATTTTTATTCCATGCTCAAAGTTATGGAAAATTTCCACTCTCAACCCAAAATACCTTCATACCAGTCTCAAACTACTCTAGTGTTTTAAAGTATCTATAGCACAATCTCATAATGAAGCAATGGCTTCCTTGGGGAAGCAGAAGAAAGTCCAGATAACTTCTCATTAAAAGAGTAACACAGTATTACACATAGAAAACAAGTTAGTGAAAATTCTGAATAGCATAACACATAACCAAAGGGATCACAGACAGGGAAAACAGTTCTGGTGAGATCTGATCAAACTTTGTGTGGCTCTTTATCTCAATGCACAATAACATTTGATTACGTCCAAAAGCCTTGCCTACAAACCAGCTAAAAGTACTGGAAAAGACTCCGTTGGAACACAGTCATGGCTAAGAGGTTCACTGCTCATATAATGCTCTTTATTTATCATTCCCAGTGTGGAATGGGCTTTTTCTCTTCACTATTCTCTGAATGCTGTACTGCCTTGATAAAAGAAATCACCTCTAGAACAACCCTTTCAGTAAGCATGGTTGAAAGTTACTCCTGTCCAGAGAAATTATGTTAACCCCTAGTTTCAGTACTATTTATTATGACTGGACCCTAAAGTGCAGAAGGAAAAAAAAATATTACTAGCAAAATAAAGAAAATAGCATGTTGCTTGAAAGAATTCAGGAAGGATTTCTTCACAGAAAGGATTATTAAGCATTGGAACAGGCTGTTCAGGGAGGCAGTGGACTCCCCATCCCTGGAGGTGTCCAAGGAATGACGTGGCAATCAGTGCTGTTGGTTGGGTGACCAAGTGGGGATTGGTCACAGGTTGGACTTGACCTCGGAGGTCTTTTCCAACCTAAATGATTCTGGGATTCTGTGAAACTACAGTCAGAGAGTCACAGAAAGTTGGGGTTGGAAGAGGCCTTGAGATGATCCAGCCTTAACACCTCCAGCTTTGTCTCCAGAGCAGGAGACAAAGGAACGAGTCCAGGTGGATTTGGAATGTCTCCAGAGAGAGAGAATCCATGACCTGCCTGGCCAGCTGTTTCAGGGCTCTACCATCCTCAGTGAAATTAAGTTCTTTCCCGTGTTGAGGTGAAATTTATTGTGTTTTAGTTGTGGCTATTGTTCCTCATGTGGTTGCTGGACATCACTGATAGGAGTCCAGCACCATCCTCTGGACACTCTTTTGAGATGTTTACCTGCATTAATGAGATCCCCTCTCATTCTTGTCCTCCTCATGAGCTCCTCCTCATAAGAGAGATGACAAGCTACTCAATACCTTGCATCACAAGTCCTTTACTCTTTAAACAGGCACAAAGCTGTTAACAACCCTCAGCTCTGCCTTAGGGAGACTGCTCAGTCCCTGGGGCCACCCACCCAAGGCAAACACCCAAAAATCCCTCACCTGTGGCCCAGGGTGGTCATTGCCAGTGCCAGGTAGCAGCCGACGGGGATGTTTGCCTTCACAGCCTTGAGCAGGGGGTGCAGCGTGACCGACTCGGCCGTGTCCAGCGCGCTGTCACACAGGGGGACAGCCAGCCCACTCTGCTGCACCCCACGGTCATTCCTGTGCAGCTTCAGCCTCAAAACCAAGCTCCAGGCCCACTGATTGAAGGAAGTCTCTGGTGTTTCCCCGTAGCGAACGATGCTGGCCAGGTAGGAGACCTGGAACAGAGTAGCAGGAGCAGGAATGAGAGGAAGAAAAAGCACATGTGGAACTGGTCTGGGACTTGGTCCATGGAAGGGGAACTGGATGATCTTAGGATTCCTTCCAACCCAAACCTTCTAGGATTAGACCAACAGCAATTATTTTTTAATTAAACTACAGACCATGTAGTTTATCTGAACACTCTCCTCTACAGCCTCGATTTCTACCTCCCTCTCCTTCCCTCTCTTTCCCTTCTGGAAAAGGCTATCAATTTACATTGCCTGCTTAAATTTTCCCAAGCTAGAAGCTGACCTTGAATTAAATTTTAATTTTAACAGTGAAAAAAAAAAGCCAGACAGAACCTTCAATAATACTTCTAAACATTTAAGACTGCTAATGAAAGGAAAGAAACGTGTGTGAAAATATTATCTGTCAACAAAAAGCCTAAAACCTGGCAGTCTCTCCTCAGAAAAAAAACAGCTTGTATGTATATCCAAAGCCTCTGACAGACAGAGTCACATGTAAATGTGTCCACTGTCACAAAGACCTTGTCTAGATCACAAGGAATTATAAATCTTTGGGGGAAAAGAAAAATGTACTGCTCTGACAGAGCAGTGTAAATTCCAGAGCTGGAGGGCAATGCAGATAATTCATCCTCTCTGAGGGTACAAGAACATAAGCACAGTTTTCTCTCAAATTCTAGTTATAGGCCCATGCAAATCAAGACAGATTCACCAGCACACGTGGCAAATAGGGCTGACATGGGCTTAAAAATGAGAACTCATCTGGCTGGCACAAGACAACAAATGATGGCTAAGTCATTTGCAGAGAAGCAAGCAGGAACAGAGCAGAGACAACAAGAAACATTCAGACTGTGGGAAAAAAAGGCTGGGGGAAAAAAAGCACAAAGGAGGAGAAAACACTGCACAAAAAATACTGAGAAGATGAAGCCCTGCACGATGCCAAAACCTCTGAATAAATAAAAATAAACATCTAGGACTGAATATCCAAAACAGGGATTTTTTTTAGCCTTGATCTTTCTATCCTTCCATTTGCATTCTGTAACTTGGAGTTATCCCTTCCCAAGTCCAGTGTCCAGTAAAATCAAGTTAATAAATGTCTGTGGTGTGTTCAAGTCACACAACAGTGCCCACTGCTGAAAAGCTCCTAAAGGGATTAACATTTGAGTCTTCAAATAAGGCAAGAGCTGAAGTGAGCTCTCTTACACTCACCAGTAATGAGAAATAGCCTTTCATTAGCAAGTACTGTCTACCTCTGCCTGAGTGTAGAAGGAGTAGTTTGTGACTATTCACAAACCCGCAAGTGGGTCAAAATTAAAATGTCTGTTTCAAGAAAGATGGAGAGAGATTGTAAGAGCATAGAGTGAAAGGAGAAGGGGGAATTTGCTTTATACTGACAGAGAGTAGATTTAGATCAGACACTGAGAAGAAATTCTTCTCTGTGAGGATGGTGAGGCCCTGGCACAGGGTGCCCAGAGCAGCTGTGGCTGCCCCTGGATCCCTGGAAGTGTCCGAGGCCAAGCTGGACAGGGCTTGGAGCAACCCGGGACAGTGGAAGGTGTCCCTACACAGGGCTGGAAGTGGATGATCTTTAAGGTCCTATGCAAGCATCTATGATTCTGTGAGTCTTGTACAGATGTTCAACATTATTTATGAGTCTAACAGTAATTTTCAAAGAGCGGATGCAGACAAATGGAGTGCTGGTTATAGCTGGTACAGCTGGACAAAGAACAGTTTTAAAATGAAGGGGAAAAAAAAAAGAGAAAACAAGGTCTTGCCCTGCAACTTTTCCTATTTATAGCCACCCACAAGCTATTCCTTGTAAGTGAGAAGAAGGGATACCTGTTTTATGCTTTCAGAAAGCAGCCCAGCATATGGTTTTTGGGAGAGGAATTTCTGATATGCTTCCAGGACCATCAGTGCTACTTCAGAATGGACAGTCGGATCCAGGTGAAGAGTACTCTGCTAAAAACAGTGTCAGAACACAAAACTTTGAGTCATTTAGAAGGTCTCTACAACTGAAGATTCAGCTGCACTACAGAGAAATAAATCCTAATCTCTTTCTGGCTGTTCAAATTAATTATTGCAATATCTAGTGAAAAACCTTGCCCGTGGAAAAAAAATTCAGCTGAATGTTAAAGAGTATTGGGCTCACACTGGGCAATACAAAGCCCAACAACTAGATTATTTTTTGAATAGGCATCATAATATTCACTTTCCAGGTGCATTTTGTCAATAAATAACAATAAATACAAAAATCCACAGCTGCCATTTTAAATTACATAATACAGACACTTGAAGTCTTGCCTTTAAAAACAAAACCAAATCACACCACCACATTTTTGTATGAAAACACAGCAATTCCTCTATCAATTGCTGCATTTAAGAGCCATTTTTTCCCCATATCAGAGGGTACAGACACGGTATTGCTATTGCACAGCAAAGAATTCCATTAATTTTCCCTAGTATTCATTTTTCTTTACATATCCACAAGAAACAGGGAAAAAAAAGTAATCCAATATTCATATACAAGCATCAGCATAGCCAAGAGAAGAGTCCAGATAACCAAATGCACAGAATGCAATGCTAAACTAAATCACTGAACAAAGGCAACAGGATTATTCCCCCAATCTATTTCTGGTTTTCTCTGAAACAGCATTCACCCTCAATTATATCTTGAACTCATGGAGCTCCTGGAGCAACCCAATATTATGGAATAATTCCTGAGAATTTAAATTATGTGCAGGGTTTTGAAATATTTCATTTCAATCATTGCTTTTCTTGCACAGTGAAAAACATACATAGATCCCAGCATGCCATAGATACAGTCACACCAGTTTCCTACACATTTTTTGGAAAATTCCTCTATTTCTGCAGCCAAAAGCATTTTAATCATGTGACTGACAAAAATTATCCTGTCAGCTGTTTCCTTGTGTTTAGAGAGAAAAAAATTCCTGTTTAAATATCTCTTTTAAACTCAGCTGTAGAACTACAAGAAAGCAGAACAAACAAATCCTCAGGCAGAGTGCTGTAAAACTATTAATGAAGTTCCCATCCTGTGCCATTATGGTACAGCCATAATATAAAAGCATGCAATTAACAGTTTCCAATTTCTGCTCTACTCCCAGGTCGAGTTAAACTTTTGCTCTGAAAAAATGGAGGGGTTCAAGGCTCCTGTTTTCAATACTTACATGCTCACCAAATCCCCAGTTCAGCCCTTCCAAGATAATGCAGGCCAGTTTATTCTCCACTGTTGTCAGGCTGTAATTTAACAACCAGTCACGGATTAGGGCTATCTCAGATGAAGAAGGCTTCCACAGGTACAGGGGCAGTTCTTTAAACAGGTATAAAGAAACCTTTGAGGAGAGAGAGGAGAAGTGCAAATCAGTACTCAGCACACAGCACAGTCAGCACTGTGCTCTGCTATCTAAAAGAGTGACCAAAAAAACCCACGTTTTTTAACAAATCCATTTGTACCAAACCATGTTTTATCACACAACCTGGTATGGCCTCTACGTTTAACTGGGTGTCTGATTTAAATGATTTATATGATGGATATAGCACTTATGGACAGCACTTACCATCCCCACTTTGTCAATGGTCTCTCTAATCCGATCCAGCAGCACAGAAATTATTTGTGTGTGGACACTGGCAATGGCTCCCAGGAGTTCTCGACCCACCTTGGAAAATGTCTCTCTTGTGGAAAGACTAACATAGGACACCTGAGAAGATGAGCAGGGAGAAGTTACTGTTTCTGGCTGACTTCCAATGACACAGAAATGAAACATCTTTTGGAAAACACTAAATTGCTTCTAGTCATGGTAGACAAAGTTGAAAAATGCCCATATGAAAAGTGAAACTACCCTAAAAGATGAGGAAAGTTCTTTGCCACAGTGCCAAAAAAAATGTCGAAAACTAAACATGGGAACAACACAGCCCCAGGCACTAAAACATAACCCCGCCAAAAACAAAATAAAAACACCACATAAGGAATTCAAGAGTTACAACTTAGGGCTGCATGAGAAAAAATAAAACAAAATAAATGTATTTTTGTTCACTTGTTTCATTCTGGCTTTGCCTACAGAAAAGCTGTTCCTTCTTGCAGAAATAACAAGTACTTCAAGCAGTTTTAATTCAGTACCTTTATAAAGTAGCCTTTTCTTAATTCCATAGTAGAACAAACTACAGAAGCCATGAAAATATCACACGTCCCACTGTTACAAATAAAAAGAACATTTTCATTCTTTTCCTGAATGGACCAGTAACATTACTCACCTCATATATCTCCAAAACAACTATTTTGATAAAATCCTCATCAACATCAGCCCGTTTGGTTTGTGCCATCTGAGCAAATGTCGTGAGCAGACAGATTTCTTCTGAGCAGTTCATTGTTTGCAGATACTTTTCAAACTGTGCAAGGTGCTCTGGATCTAGGAAAAAAAAGTCAAGTGAAAGAAATATGATAAAAGTGCAATAGGACACACATCAGCAGCATTTATATGTTTATTCACTCAAATCCCAGAGAAATGATCTGTGGAAATCATTCCATGCCAACTACAAATAAAAATTCTGCCAGTATCTAGCCCCAGGTCTTGATCATGCCCAAGAGCTACAAAGAAAGGCCAGTTTTAATTTCCCAAATACAATACAAGAGAAAAATATTGGATGCACTTGCTTGGAATCTATGTCTGAAAACAGAGAACTGAACTTGCACAGGCAGGAAGGCTAAAAGATGCTTTCACTCAAATTCAAGGCAGGTTTCCTCTTTAAATCCCCAGAAAATATTGCCAAAAGTAAATAAATATTCCATTCCTCAGGGTGAGAGACAACAGGAAGGCAAGGATACAAAGGAACCTCAACAGGGATTTAACTTTTTTTTTATTATTTCTTCCAAATAACTTAAAATAGAGACTGTACAGCAAAACAACCACTGAGAGCCGCATTTGAGCTGTAAAAAGTTTTGGAGACTGATCTCTCTTCTCTGAACTCCAACATGCTAGCAAACACTGTTTACAGTGATTTTAATCATAGCAGCTGAGTATACAGAAAAAGCACCCATTGAGCACTCAGCTACCTAACCTGAACAGGCACGTGCTTAGAGTGCTTGTGATCAAACACTTGCACTTAGGTAACATTCTATTTTAAGGGCTTTCAAGAATTTTGCAACTGTACTCCAACCTGAGAAGGTCAGGCTTGTACAGGCAAAACAGCTCAGGAACAGCGTGCCAGAGGATTGAGCAATTTAAGAAAACAGCTCCTTCCAAACAGTAAGAGAACTACACTGCTGACAGATACAGCAGGCAAAGAGGGGGTGCCTCATCCATTCACCTCCCTTTCCTAATGCCATTTTTTATCCTTATGGCAGAAGTTACAGACAGCTGTGTTTCCTCCTGTACTTTGGGTTTTCTTTGAGATCATGCAGAAGGATATTAAAAATGACCATATAGTTATTGCATATTGAGGAAAAGAGTGACCCACAGTGAGGAGAAGGGGTCAGCTGTGGGCTCCACACTGACCTCACACCCACACCAAACCATAGCCCGGGACTGAAGATGGGAGCAAGAAACTCCCCCTAAACCCTGTCATCTCAGAGAAACATCTTCACCATCCACTTGCTACTTGACCCTATTCCTTTCCTCTAATCACACTACAATTCAAGTTCAGAGCACCCTAAAAATCACTGACTTCTCAAATCTTGGTACTGGCAGCAGGAAATTGTGACCAGAAATAAAATCATAGTACCCTTGGATTAAAGAGATATTAAATATTATCTAGTTTCAAATCCCTACCATGGGTAGGGATGCCACTCACTAGACCACCAACTATGCTCCTGATGCATTGGGATTTTAACTTTTCTTTTTTTCATGTATTTGTAATCTTGCAGTTCTTCAGTGTAGAACTCTAAACTCCATAACCAGTGTCAACTGCTGCTTTCCCATTTTGGTCAGACACAACAATTCCTCTCTGGGCCTGGCAATCAAGGACACCTGACTGTCTCAGGCCCTGAGAGATGTGAACAAAAGTGAACTGGGGGGAGCAAACTGGGGGTGAATGACTTCATTACCTGAAGCTGTAACTGGAACATTAATCTCCAATATGAAAAGGGAACCAAACTTACAAAAGTGTGAAAATCTGTGACCCAGGTCTATTTTTGGGTGTAGCCCCTGGATGCCCTTCAATAAATATAACTGCTTTTTATTCCCTTCATTCTGTCTGGCCTCACTTTTTAGGTAGACCCAAAAAAGGCCATCATTCCCACCCCTACAGATTTGATGCCTAAAGCTTCCATCAGTTACCAGGTTTACTTCTACCTGCAGGTTCATTCACCACCCTTTTCTCAAGCTTAATTTGGGAGAGGAAATCACTAAAAAAGGTTCTCTCCCAAGAGAATGTTAATGTCATAGTCTTCCAGGGTACAAATTACAGGAAATACGAAATTAATTTGTTAAGTGTCAGTTAAAAGAAGATATTTCAGAAGATTAGATGTATTTCACTGAAAGAACTGTTGATACTCCCTGTCTAGACACTGATGAAAAACAGCATTTTGCTGACATAGCCCACCGAGGAGAATGAAGAGGATAAAGAAATCCTGCATCAGCATACCAGGGACATTGAAACATAAACATTAGCTAGAAGCAAAACAATGCCTGAAAAAATATCATATTAAAAAAAAATCTGTTTGTTACTGCAATCCACAACAGACGCAGTAAAAAATTTCTAGCAAAACCAAACATAAAGACATTCTACTGAAACACTGTTACAGTGCTTATGAGATCAGCACTTCATCGAATGCACACAACTGCAATTTGGTATCTCTCTCCCAATCGGTGTAAATCACCTTAAATATTAGCTGAGCTTGAAGAGAGTCAAGACACTCAGTAAGCTCTCAGGATCACCATTTTCTCCTGCTTCTCCACCAAGATTTGGTAGATGAGGTAACAGCTACCTGGGATACCAGCCAGCTGAGAAGTAAAACTGACAAAAATGAGATTTGCTCTCCCTGAAGACAGCAAAGAGGCTGTAAAGTAGGGAGTTACTGTTTGTTTACCTGTCCCCTTGTCAATCAAGTCCTGAAATATTATACATGAATGCAGCAGCAGAGGGAAACTAGCATTCCAGCTGGCCTCTAAATAGCTTTGCTACAGCTGAAGACACCACAGTCACTGTGGAGATCAACACAGGACAAAAGTCAAGAGGAAATAAAAATAAAAGGTGCCCCTGGGACAAGAAATGCATCAAAAGAAGGCTTGTGATAATGGAAAACCTCTTACAGGGTGAGTTACTAAAGCAAAAACTAGCAAGTTTATTGGAAAAAAAAAAGGAGGGCTCTAAAAGCGCATTATTTATAGAACTATCACAGCCAAACAGTCAACTAGTCACCAAAAAAACAAAACTCCAATGAAAAAAATCCAACCAAAGAACTGCCACACCAACCCTAAGAGATACAGAAGTCTATACTTTGGGATTTAAACCTCACTCTCCAAACACTGTTGAAGGTCAAAATGGGAAATCATAGAAGAATACACAAGAGGTACATTGTCACGGTCACTCTTGCAGCTCTGAGGCAGCCAGAAAGAAAACAAGGACAGTAAATTGGTGTTAAAATGACAATTTGGTCAAACAGGTACTGGAAAACCATCACTGCCCAAGACATTTCTACAGCCACTGGACCAGTTATGCTCTCAAGGGTGTATTTAACAATTTAACCTGCAAAGAATTAAACCCATAGCTGATGCAGCAGCAGATGAATGGATTAGAATTGGTTCTGTGTGAGGGAATTTTACCTTTGAGTCTTTGCTTGTAGTCAGCAGGCTGCAGAGTAGAGCAGAGCTGCTCCAGGTGCTCGTTCTCTGCACAGTGCATGACGAAGAAGAGCCTCCAGAGCATGCTGCTGGACAAGGTTCCATAAGGCATCTCAGACATGAACAGCCAGACTCCCAGCCTGTTGGATTTGAGAAGGAAGTTAGGAACAGTTCCGTTCTGATAAATCCCAACATTTGAAAAGAAGACCTCTCTGGCCCACACTCCTGCTATGTAAAAGAATGAGGAATGTGAGGATGTGATTAGCACCTCGGATTCTGAGCCAACCTCATCTGAACTGACCAAGATTTCAGAGCTCCTGTCAATTGCTACAATTCATGGCATAATTCCTCTCCACATTGATACCAATGCACTGAAAAATCCTACTTATTTCAGTCTTCTTTAAATCTTCAAGTATTTAAAGCTACCCCAAATCCCAGTTTCAAGTATTCAACTCCTCCAAAACTAAGCCAGTGAAGGGACAACCCACCTTTTTGCCTTCAGAACATGTAGAACAGCTCTAAAAAACAGCTCATCAAACTCCAGTTGCAATTTTTCCAAGGAGTAAGGGTGCTCTACTGATCCATATTGTTTATTGCCAGTAACATACTGGGCCCAGTGGTCACTCACATGACACAGTGTCATCCTACACAGCAGAACAAACAAGCAAAAGAAGGATCATTAAGTA
This sequence comes from Petroica traversi, assembly GCA_025920805.1. Classification (NCBI taxonomy): domain Eukaryota; kingdom Metazoa; phylum Chordata; class Aves; order Passeriformes; family Petroicidae; genus Petroica; species Petroica traversi. The sequence goes on along the minus strand of JAHLSL010013815.1, from coordinate 1,522,618 downwards.
TGTCACCACCCCAGTAAGACACAGACAAGGGCATACAGATCAGAGTCTAACCACAAGAGACATAGCCAACATTTTGCCCTCTGGGTTCCAGAAGTTTCTGCATAAATTGTACCAGTCAAATTTCTGTGTTCTCCTTCCTTCATTTTACAAGTAAAAAATGCATCATATTCTGTTAAAGCAAATTAGTTTGTGTGTGACCTTTGGAGCCTCGAGGTAAATGTACAAGATGAAATGGCAGTAGATGCAGAAAGACCAAACAGGAATAATTACACTGAGAAAGCTACTGCCTCCATAACACAAAAAAAATATGGAGTTTGTTTCTGATTTTACTGTATTCCCCCTGAGAACACACTCACAGAAGCCATAAAGTGAATATTTTTAAATCTCTAGTGAATGCTAGACTTTAAAAAGAACAAGCAGCTTTTAGGTTTCAATTACATTTACTTACTGCAACTATAGGACAATTTGCAGGGAGCAAATTAAAGACCCCAAAACAATTCTGGGTAACAATGGAAATAAAGCAGTAACATCAGTTATAGATAGGAGAAATTCAAGGAATTTCCTTTTGTTGAGTTTCAGTGACTACCCAAAACAAGCATAACCACATCATTGATGGAAGTCAGCCTGGTGTTCCACAGCTCACCTGGCTCCTTTGTACCCACAGGATTCAGATTGTGCAATTTCCCATTTCAGATTCCCAGATTTGGCTGAGCTGACCAAATGTCAGAGTAAAATCTGCCTGAGAACTGTTTGGGTAGGGTTTGGATTTTATTGCTTCTTCAATGGTTGGTTCTGGGGATGTTTTAGAAGCTTTGAATATCAAATATATGTATAAAACAGATCCAATCACACCCTAGAGAAAAAATTCTCTTACTTGATGAGCTGACCAATTCTCTTCACAAACTGTCGGTACCGTGCTCTGTTAAATGTTTCTAACCCCACAGACAGAAGTTCCACTAAGGAGTTTGCAAAAGCAAAAATCTTCATCATCTTCTGGGGAGATGTTTTTTCCGGAAAATAAGCACCTAAGAAAGAGACACAAAAATAAGAGCCAGAAAAAAAAAAGAAATGTGAATTCTGGATTTTTAAGTAACTTAGCAAGCACTCAAAGTAACAATTCACCATATTGTGAACTACTCATTAAATGAACAATAAATACCTACTAACTATGAAAGTACAAATAAATTGTGCAGGTAGTAAGACATCTGGTAGACAATTATCTTCATGTACTTGTCCAGAGATTTTGAAAAAAAAAAAAAAAAGAGAAAAATCACAGTAAAATTACAACTAAGAGGCAAGGGGGAAAAATAGTCCTGAAAGCACTTTTGTGAGTTAACTGACAGTCAAATCCAAACTAAGGGATCCCATATACATCACACAGACTTCCATCTCTTTAGCCTCAAGTTGATGCACAGGTTCACTATTATTTCTCTCAGAGAGTTTCATAAAATAATAGCACTCATAAAACAGTGGCAGTGGTAGTCATTAATATATTTATCATAAGCAAACTGAAGAATAACTCTTTAACAACTGATTTACCTTCAGATGAAAACCCAAGAAATTGCTGAAAGAGTTCATGAAATGGGAACTGTGACAACAGAGCAATCAAGTCATCCTCCAAGAGTAGAATCCAGCTTGTATCAGGATCCTCATCCTACAGACAAATAAGTTGCTGTCAGTAGCTTTGCAATAAAACCAGTAGTAAAGGGCTTCATTATTGCACTAATTAAAAATTTGTAAGAAGTAACTGATTTATTTGAATTCTCTGCTAATACTACTGGAAGCTCCACTCTCAACAGTTATACCACAGAGATAAAAGGAGAGTCAAACAGAAGTAAATTTCAAATCACACTTTTTACCTAACAAGTCAGATTTTCTTAATCCATTTCACAAAGATCAATAAGCTTGAACAAAGGCATAAAGGACAAAAAGAAAGGAAACAAAAGAAGTCATCTGCTATACCTCTTCTCCTCCTTCATCTACCAGAGTCCAGTTCCCAGACTCCTTCCCAGATGAAGAGGAACTTTTCCTTTCACTTGGTTTCATATGGCACATGAAGTCCACGCGATTTCTGGTTTACAGAGAAAAATCAAGTGTAAAAGATTAGAAAATTCAAAATTCTGAATTAAGTCATC
>JAHLSL010013815.1:1508638-1520083 GCA_025920805.1 Petroica traversi | reverse complement strand
GGGAGCTGGGAAGGGGCTGAGCCTGGAGCAAAGGAGGCTCAGGGGGGACCTTGTGGCTCTGCACAAGTCCCTGACAGGAGGGGGCTCAGGGGGGTCGGGCTCTGCTCCAAATTCCGAGTGATAGGACCGAAAACAGCCTCAAGTTGCACTAAAGGAGGTTTGGATTAGATATTAGGGAATTTTTTGTCACGGAAATGTGGTCAGGCACTGCAACAGATTGTCCGGGGCAGTGATGGAGTCAGCATCTCTGGAAGTGTTCAGAAGGCTGTGGATGTGGCACCAGAGGACATGGTTCAGCAGTGAGCCAGCAGTGGTTCTGGGTTAAGGGCTGGATTTAACAATCTTAAAAGTCTTTTCCAACCTAAATAATCCTCTGATTGTTAACGTTTCTAGGATAACCTGGTTCCTGACATACAGGAGCTGTAACAGACAAGCCTCAGCTCTTTCACCAGTAAGAACAGACCCTGTGGAGGCTTCAGTTCTGGTATCAACATTTAGAAGAGCACCCTAGACACATTAAGTCAGCCCTTGTTCCAAACACAAATATCAAAAGGCACTGGCAACACACATTCCCTCAGGATACACTGGTTTCCCCAGGCAGTTCTAGAAAGGTATGTAAAAATAAAACCCTTTAAAATAACAGCTTTCAACAAACAAGATTCCCACTTAACTCAGAGTCAAACTATCAAGATCACAGAGACAACCCTAAAAACCAACAGTTTTCTATGACCTCTGAATTTGGCAAAGGGAGAGGGAAGTTACGTATTTTATCTGGAGAACATAACAGCCTTCACTAGTGACTGATTTCATTAACTAGCTTCTACAATCACAACATTCCTACTAGATTTTGAAAATAAATTTCTAAAAAAGGATGAAAAATAGAGTTAGAAGCCAAATCAATGTGTACATTAGCTTAACTCCTTTACTCGGTGGATTCTAGAGCAGAGACAGTATAAAACAGGCCATGGTGAAAAGCAAGAGAGATTTCAGAAGCCACAGTAACAAAACCTGTGCGTCTGTGAGTCTTAACAAGCTATTTCACAGCTGAAAGAAAGCTGCATCATACAGTACAAGGAGGTACTTCCAAGGCTGAATTCTAAGATGAATGAGTAAAAAGAGTTTGAAATAAACTGTGAATCTATTTGTGCCCGCTCTTATGACTTCGCCTGCAATGAATTTTCTGAGTTGCACAAGCAGATTGTGCATTCTGTTTTCTACTCTTCAATAATCAGAACATATTCATAAAATCATGTTCATACTTACTTGACAGGAGACATAAGCAAGGCAAGAGATTGCATGAAATGAAAGACACCCGATGGGTTACCCAAGACTTTGATCTGAAATTAAAAGCAAAAATCTAAGTAAATCTAAATAAGCAAAGGGCAAATTATTCTTAGCAGAGAAATTCACATTTCTCACTAGCTTTTTGTTAAGACTAGAAAGAATCCATAAAAGCACCCACATCCTGGACAAAGTACCTCCATGGCAAAATACTGTGACTTGTCCAAAGGAATTACTTATAAGAATTAAACAAGTGGGGGGAAAAAAACCCAGATCAAAAGCTCCACAGAAAAAAAGACAACTTCTCTCTCTGAGCCACATGCAGGTCTGGGCACCAGGGGTAATACAGGCACTGAGCACAGGGGAAGCTGAAAACCTACCACATTAGGTTAATTGGACTCAATGATGCTAAGGGTCTTTACCAACCTAAATTATTCTGTTCTATACTTCTATTGCATTGTTTGCCTTTCCTGTTGTGTAACTGAAGCCCTTTTCCTGTGACTAGATTTCCAACATTTTTTCCTCTTAGAAGAGCAAATATATTCTTCGAAAGAACATCCTGTTCTTTTTTTGGAATTAACCACACTCCCTCTGACCTAGACAAAATGAGCCCTTTCCTTTGCCCCTGAACTTTCCAGGGAAACCAGCCCCATTTCAATGTCTAAGATATCAAAAAATCTGTTCGTTCTGATCCTTCACACATCACAAAGCTGGCTCAAATCTCACTTCTCATATACAGCTGCTGCTTCAAGTCTAAATATGCTTTCCATTTTTTGGAGAACACACCCAAAATGTGGTGCTTGAGGTCTTGACTCCCTTTCACGGACTCTCTCTCCAGTGAATTGTGCTCCCCTGTTAACCTGCACTTGGAAAAATGTATTCCCTGACAAACCCCTCACTGCCACACACCTGGAAAGGCAGTGTGGGTCATGAGGGATTAAGCAGGCACAAGACATTCTCCTGTCCTGCTCACGCCATTCCCACTCCAACCTGCTGGCAATAAAGAATTGAACATTCACACCTGAATGAATGGACAAGCCCACTCGCTGATGCCAGCTGGACACCGAAGGATGTGGTTGAAGAGGAAGAGATGGTCACCTGGACAGCCAATTCTCTGCAGCACAGACACCTAGGGGGAAGGATATTGAAATCTAGTCAGTAATTTCACAGTTTGTTTCCTCACAGTCTTGCTAATTATACTTACTAACTAGAGTAATACTGTTCCTTTCTTCTCTCACACTTCCCAACAAACCTAAGTTTTAGAGCATGTTACAGGAGAACAATATTTAAGATCTGTTTACTTGCCTTATGAGCCACAAACCATTCTGTTTGGAGTAATTATTTTTCTAAACTGCATCACAATCTAATTTATTCAGAAATCAGCAAGAACAATTTTCTCAAACATGACGAGTCTGAACAGTTCTAACTTCAAAATAAGTAAAAGCACAATGAGTATTATTAAGTTCACTTTGAGCAGTGCTGGCTGCGCATGTGCCAGTCCTCACTAATGGTGCTTGACTTAATCAGAAAAGGGAATCAGTTCTAAAGGGTGCTAAGAGATTCTGTTCCTCAAGTAGAACAATCCCCACCAAAAAAACCATTGCCCATGGGACAGAGAGAGAAACAGCAGCACTTTCAGAAATTTTCCCGAATTTATCCCGTGTGTTGGATCAGATATATCCATGTCTACTCCCTCACCAATCTCTGGAGCCACATGAGAAGGTCACTGTGAAACTGAGGATCTTCAATAACCCTGCGAGTGAAGCTGAAAAGGACACTGACGCATTCCTTCAGGTGGCTCAAGTCTGAAGAGAGATTTTCGGACTGCTTCGAAACTGTAAATTAAAAACAGAATTAAGAAAGCTTTCATGAGAAGTAACAGCCCTAACAGGGGTCTTGAGGCTGCATTAAAAATTGCTCTCTGTATCTGCAGACACCAAGATATTTCAACACAGCTGCTTGCTAAATCTGTGTAAGTGAGAAGAACACTTAGAGTATTTTATTTAATCATATAATTAAGCTCTGGACACTAATTATAAGAAGAATATACTGCAGTTACTCCCACAAAAGGCCTTCCCTCAACACCAGCTTTGTAAGAATCACCATTTACTATGCATCTAAACTATCTGGGAGGTACAGTGCAAAGGGAGGAGCAATAACAAAGAGAAATACCTGAGGCAGGAGGAGGAAAAATACTTTAGCTAAAAGATTATACTGGCATGAACTAAAACAAAACACACAGGATGAAAATCAAAAAGATAATTTTAAGTATTAAGAGCTTAAGATTTCAAGTAGCATTCCAAGAGGAAGTAAAGCCGGAAAAATATCCAGCTCATTTTAGAATTGGGAAAAAGAACTGTATTAGCTTTTGCCTTAGACAACAACAGGTTGGGAATTTGGGTGTCCCATCCACACAGTGTTTCTGTACAGTAACCACTGCCAGTTTGCAGCTCAGACAGCAGAAGTCACTTATGCGCTCAGCTTTTACTGCCTAGGTGATAAAGTCAAAGGAATTGGAGATTTTCCTGTCAGGAAAAAAGTTCCACTGACCCCTACACAAGATCAACAGCTTTTTGTACCAGAGGAGAAAGAGTCCAGTACACAAACCCCACAACAAGACTCCTTGTGCAGCTGCACAAGGTGCTGGGAGCAGCGCAGCCCAGCAAACACACCTTGCTCTTGCTGCTGCAGGGCCACAGATCTCAGCAGGGACGAGCTGCTGAGCAGCCTGTAAACATAGGACTCCACTTGCAGGCGGGACAGCACCGAGGTGTAGGAGTGCAGGGCCAGGGTCTGGTGCACATGCTCTGCCTTGGCCTCAAACAGCTTCTTCAGCTCCCCCAGCACGCTCTCGTTCAGCTCCACTGTCTGGTAGCGGTGGTGACCCGTCACCTTGCACTGGTCTGCACACACACCCTGAAAACAGAGCAAATATTTCATCTCAGCAGTTCTGACATTTTGTCGGGTCATCCAGCAGAAACTGACCGTGATATAAACCTCTCCCAAACAGACTTCAAGACTTTCATAAAAGGGCACATTTCATAAATGGAAAAGACAAATATTTGGGAATATCTTATGTACTTTCAGAGCTACTGGTTACTGAAGATTCATATCCTCGACTTCTGAAGAAAAAAATATTTCATAACCCCTCAGTAACTCAGGTTTAGAAACAGACAGAAGTTACTTGACTGCAGCACTGAGAGATTTGAACAAAACCAGGTGTTTCACTCCCAGTGAGTGCACTGCTTCTTAGTTAACAGATTTCCATATATATTTGGATCTGCTATTTTAAAGCTAAAACATTCACCAGAACAAGATAAATATTCCCAAATTCCCAGGACTGATAATTTTCAGCAATTCCCCATTGCATGTTAAAAATATTCAGAAATTACCTGCACTCTAGCCTTTTCCCAAACTGAAATTAAAAGCTGAGGCCAGTTTTCCTCTGCCTCATCTTTACTTCTTCAGCACAAAAATACAATAAATAACATTCTTGTTACTCTTACAGTAAATAACATTCCTGTTAATTTTTTATGCAATCAGGAAGCATTCCTAAGAACTAGCACTTTGAAAGCTTAGCTTGAAGACACCCCTGTATTTCGTAAATTAGTAGAATAACAATTTGAAATTGGTATAAAGACAGCAATTATTCTGGACACACAATAAATATATAGTGAATTGGGATGAAATAAAGCAAATAGCAATCTTGACAACTCTGATGACCTCAGAGGATACAAGAGTGAAGCCAAAACTGCTTTTGGTACAGAAAATGATCACTGCAAACCTGAGAATCCAGTGAGGTTCAATGTGTTATTCCCAAGGAAAAAAGGAAAGAATTCAGATGTGTTCAACTCCTCATCTCTGATGAGCTGCACTTACAGAACCAGTAAAATCTATCCTATGCATGGGTGTTCAGCATCAATTTTGATGATGCGTGGGCTATGAACAGCAGCAGAACAATTTCATTCACTTCCACTGTAATGCTGAGCTCCCAAGGCAAGTGTCACTGAAGGAGTCTGGGGGAAAGCTCTTCTGATATGTGCCACAAAGAGCTCCATAAACCCCTCTGGTTTTCAAACAAAAACAGCATGACCACCCTGGAAGTCAGAAAAACCACAGCTCCACTTATGGAACAAGTCACTGCAAGTGGATGGGCCTAACATTCCCTTTGAGCTACAGGGCTGCTCCTGAGCCAACTCCAGCTCCCCTGCAGCTGCCACTCTGGCAGCAGGAATTACATCAATGGAAACTGTCCCTACAGTTGGCAGCAGGCCACATTGGACATCACTGCTACAGTCACTCCACCACATGTCCCCCATTGGAGTGCTGTGGTGCAAACTTCACCTGACACCATGAGCAGAACTGGGTGTACACAGCTCATGCTTTCTGACCCCAAAAGAGATCACTAACACATATCCCACTGCCCTGCACATGGCAGAGGTTAAAAACCAAACAACAAACTGTCTTAAGTGCCAAGAGGATGATATCCTGGAGTACTGGGTGTCAGTGGAGAGACAGAAAGCAAAGTCAATAATCTCTGGACATGTAACTATCAGAACAAGTCCAGAGGCAGTAAAGAAATTGGTAAAAGGACCAGAGCACATCCCCTATGAAGACAGGCTGAGAAAGTTGGGGCTGTTCAGCCTAGAGAAGGAGCATGGTCACCTCACAGCACATTCCAGTATCTGGGGGGAGCCTACAGGGAAGCTGGACAGGGATACTTCATCAAGAACTGTAGTGACAGGACATAGAAAGGGAAATTTAGGTTAGATATCAGGAAAAAAAATCTTTACTGTTAGTGTGGTGAGACACTGGCATAGTTTGCCCAGAAAGGTTGCCCTAATCCTGGCAGTGCTCAAAGCCAGGCTGGGTAAGGCCTTGAACAACCTGGTTTAGTGGGAGGTGTTCCTGTCCATGGCAGGCAGGTTTGGGATTAGATGATTTTTAAAGTCCCCTCCAACCCTTAACATTCTGTGATTCTTTTACAACACCTTAAGTACGATAAACCTGGCAGCAAGTAAAGTTAATTTCCCGAATAGTCTGCGTTCAAAAGTAGCTTCAGCAACAGCACCTGCACAGTTTTCTGCTGTTCCTTGAAAGTCCATAACCTCCCCTTGACATTTTGGCAGTCTGTTGTCATGGCCTGCAGCTCTGCCTCAGCCAACAGCAGCTGCTTCCTGCAGCGCATGTAGTTGAGGAGCAGCTCGTAGAACTCATGCCTGTCCTGGTGAGCCACACTCTCAAATTCCTCAGCATAGGAGTCAACGTTCTCCAGCCACGAGCAGGGCTCAAAGATCTTCAGCTGCTCCCTGGTGAATGCAACCAGCTCTGGCTCAGAGGGGAGCTCTGGGTACAGCCTCTCCTGGTGCAGCAGGGGCTTCACTGCCATGATGGTGGGATTCTCATAGGACAGCTCCAAGGACAGGTCTGGATAAACTGGCCTGAACCCTGGAGCACGTGGCTTGGATTTCTCAGAGCGCTGGGAGGTGCTGGGGGGAGGGTTCTCTGAAGAGCAGGCAAGAGGATCTCTAAAGTCTCGTCGGTTTTCAGCTCTTCTGCCCTGCACGAAGCCCATCACTAACAGAGGGGGAGCCGTGCTGGACTGAAAAGTACTACTCAATAAATCAGAATTTCTAGATCCACTAGCAACTGCCTCCACAGGGCTCTGAGGTTTGTCCAGCTTGTTCTTCGCAAGGTCCCCCATGCATTCCTCCTGGGAAGGAGCAGCTTGGACCTCTTCTGCATCTTTGGGAGGCTCCAGAGCCACTGCCAGAGCCCCTTCATTTGCTGAAGATAAATTACTTTGAGGGATGTCAGACACCTCATTTACAGTTTTCCTATGGTCTACTTCATCTCTGAGCTGAATTTCTGTAAATTCTCCAGGTTGTTCCACTTGCACTCCCCCGGCTTGAGAAGACCCTTCTGCCACAGGAGGCAGGAAGACATCATCAGCCTCTTGTACCTGGGGCTCCTCACTGCTTCTTTTCTTTTTTTCCTAAGAAAACAAAAAATTAACAGTGTCACTGCCAAGTGGACCTCTCCACCTTGCACCCCAAATCCCACCAACACCAAAAGTAGTATTTGTTAGCATTACGACTCTAAAGGGCCTTTTTAGCATATTAAGTTTCATAATATTAAAGATAAAACAAATATACCAAACAAATCTTTGTTCTTTAGCCCTATGAAGACTATCTATCAGTGTGTATTTTCTTGGTCAGCTCTTGCACAAGGCTTCAGCATGTCTAAGTAAAAATCTATAAATATCACAGGACAGACTGTTTCATTAACACAGGAAATAATCGACATAACAAGACCCCGACACCTAAGAAGAGTTACTCAATTTTCTCAATTTTATTGACAAAAAAAAAATACTCTGTGATCCAGAAAATATTTTCAAAACAGTAATTTCAGAACAAAACAATTCCAGAATTCCACTTAGCAACATTCTAAAACCATGGTAACATCTGAACAATTACTGAAATACCTATTTTCAGCACGCAATACACACTGGATTTCTGGAAGAACTTAACAGTGTCATTAAAACTGTAAATCAATTTAAAATTACAATTATTTTGAGGGTAAATAATTCCCATAAACCTAATTTAAGGTGTAGATTAACCTCCTTCCCAAAAGCACAGCACAGGAAATGAACAAAGATTTTGAAAATCTGTAAATCATTTGCCAACTTGTAAAACAAAAAACTGGCAAAGTGATTAGCCAATCTGTAAAGTGTGTAGACCTAGCAGTTTATTAGGAGCAAAACTTAGGAGTTAGGTCACAGTGCTCCAGTTTTGGATGACCCAGATAATATAACAATGAACACTGAAATGAGCTGAAATTAGTTCAATCTTTTAGTAAGGGGAAATGATAGTTGGGAAAAGATGACAGTTTTGAAAACTTGCTCGCAGTATCACATATATTTTTACAAAAATCTGAATATTTTTGCCTTAAGAGAAAGCATAAATGAGAACAGCTCAAATCAAGGCACTAGCTCAGCTTGATCTCAAGACTAATTTTACTCTGACCATATGGTCACAGGTCCTTTGGAAAAAAGGAATCACTCTGGCTTTGCTTCCATACTGTTTTCTGGTGTATTAAAACCTGTGAACACTTCTGATCACAAAACAGCTCTGACTCACAACTAAAGCTGCAGGTGAGAGGCTAAAAATACATCAGTGCAATTCTTTAAGCCAGTACTTGTCATAATAAACATCTCATGACAATTACCTCGAAGTCAATAATTTCCACAGAACACTGTATTACTAAATCACATTTATACAGTGTATTGATCCACATAATTCACAACCACATGCTGGTCCTCTCCCCTCTACAATCTCAACATTTCCTCTTGCAGTCCTCGTACGGAATAAACTCCCTTTATGTCTCAGTATCAGCCTGCATCCCTCCCAGATACAGCTGTTTTTTAAAACTTACAATGTGCTGGTCAGTTCCCACTTTCCCAGGCAAAAAAAAAAAAAATAAAAAAGGCATAATCAATAGAAGAGATTTCCTCTGAGAAAGAATGAGAGAACTCAAGTTCTGAACTAACACAGAGGAAAATTCTGCTTAAGTCACATATCAAAGAATCCAGAATGGTTTGGGTTGGAAGGGACCTTAAAGACCACCTCATTCCAATCCAATTTCCATAAGCAGAAACATTAGTGTTACTCCAAGCCCCATCCAACCTGGCCTGCAACATTCCCAGGGATGGGAAAATGGCACCTGCTCCTTAGCCTTGCTCCATACCTGACCACTGTCCTCTCCTTGCACACCACCAAAGACCCTTAAATTCAAAGTGTCTTTGAAGGACACTTCAAACTTTTCAGGAAATACCTCTGGACTAACCTTGATGACTTTTTGGAGCAAGCTAAAAACACAGGCCGGACAAAATTAAGGGGGAAAAAAGCAGTTCTATTTATTGAAGAGCCTTCAGGTACATTTCAGGCAGATGAAGACCCCCCAGGGGCTACACCCAAAAATAGACAACGGGTCATGGGTTTTCATATTTTTATAAGTTTGGTCCATTTCCATATTGGGGGTTAATCTTCCAATTACAGCTTCAGAGAATGAAGTCATTTACCCAAAGTTTGATCCCCCCAGTTCACTTTTGTTTCCATCTCTCAGGGCCTGAAACAGTCAGGTATCCTTGATTTCAGGCCCAGAGAGGAGCTGTTGTGTCTGACCAAAATGGGAAAGCAGTAGCTGACACTGGATATGGAGTTTAGAGTTATGCACTAAAGAACTGCAGGATTATAAATATATGAAAAATAGAAAAGCTAAAATCCTAAGGCATCAATCTGAGTGCCACACACAGAAACAAGCAGACACAGGAGCTCCTCTTCACCACTTCCAGGTGCACTGGCTTTGCCACCACACTGTTTCTGAATCAGTCTGATGCTGCTGGTGATGCACAACTTTAACTTTGGGGCAACTATTGTCAGAAAGCCCTGGGCTCCATTCCACCACTTGGCAGCTCTGCAGCTGAGCCAGCCTTTCTCTCAGCTCACAAGAATTCCAGCTTTTCAAAGGATTACAGCTTTTTCTGTGGCATGGGAATGGAAAAGTCCTTAATGTGACTGACCTGCAAACTGCATCCTCAGGCACGCCCGGGTATTAACAGAGGTGAGCACAGTAATAGCAACAGAAATACCAGAAATGGGTCATGTGTAGCACTGGAGAATTTAGGGTTCTACAATGTGACACCTCCAGTGAATTGTTTCACCGTGAATTTCACCTGGGAGGGATGGCTGAAGGCTGGAGTCACCACACACGTGTCCTTAAAGAAACACCGGTGTCATCCATGACTCACCACCTTCCTGCAGGGAACCAATTCTCTTAGGCAGCAGTTTGAAGGTTTGACACGCCAGGGGGCTGAATCAAAACCAAAACAATGACACAGTAACTCCTCTGGGATTGCTTTTCCCTGCAATCTCTTCTTGCCTTCCATTCAGGAAGCATACCCACGCCTGACACTTTGATTTAACCCTTGTTTTACAGAACCCTGGTCGATTAATGCAGTGTTTCAAAGAGCTTTGACAGTCAAGACTTCCATGCCCTTGCTCTATATGGTTGTCCATTGGGACAACAAGAAAGAGGTTAAGACACCAAACGAAACATTTCCACTTTGTGAGGCAGATCATTTTCACAAACATTCTGTGTAAAGAAAACAAAGCCTTCAGACAACTGCCAGTAGTAATGTCATGAACTGGGACCACACTGAAAGCAGGATGAAAACCTAGGAAGAGCGATACTTAAAAACTGCAGCACCAACTTACGAAGAAGCAGCACCGTCCTGTGTTACACACAGCCTCATGTTCTCAGCGTTTCAAAGCCAAACCTATACAACTTGGAGTATCACAATCACTGAATTATCTGGTTAGAAGGCAACTTCAGGACCATCTCATTTCATCTCCCTGTCCCATGGGCAGGGTCACCTTTCAGTATCCCAGGTTGCTCCCAGCCCCAATGTCCAGCCTGGCCTTGGGCACTGCCAGGGATGCAGGGGCAGCCCCAGCTGCTCTGGGCACCCTGTGCCAGGGCCTGCCCACCCTCCCAGCCAGCAATTCCTTCCCAATCTCCCATCCATTGCTGCCCTCTGCCACTGGGAAGCCATTCCCTGGCTGCTGTCCCTGCAGGCCTTGTCCCCAGTGCCTCTGCAGCTCTCCTGGAGCCCCTTTAGGCCCTGCCAGGGGCTCTGAGCTCTCCGTGGACCTTCTCTTGTGCAGGGGAACAGCCTCAACTCCGTCTGTAGGACTGCCTCCCCACATTACATTAAAATACTGTAAATGCAGGTCAGTTCCACTGCTGCACATTGCCCCAGCTCTCCCACAGCACACGGGATCCCTGAGGAGGCCGCAGGACAACATAATAAAAACCTTGTTTACACCACAAGGCCTATCACAACCCTCACCCGCCTGGCAAACACGACAAACCCACGGACACAGAGCGCAGAACAGCAGGAAAGAACAGGAATCTTTTCTACGAAACGTAAAAAACCCACCCACAACCACACCACCCACACCCGCTCCCCCGCTCCCCACCCTCCACCATTAGAGGCCGCACAAACACGGATGTAAACACGGCCTGGCGCGGGCACCCCCCTCACGCGGGACCCTCCCCGTCCCCCACCGCCCCGGGGGAAGCCCCGGGCCCCCCTCGGTTACC
>JAHLSL010013815.1:1490285-1508238 GCA_025920805.1 Petroica traversi | reverse complement strand
CTGTGGGGACACTTAACCTTCCGTGGGACATGGAGAGTGTCTGTGGGGACACTTAACCTTCCGTGGGACATGGAGAGTGTCTGTGGGGACACTTAACCTTCCGTGGAGATATGGAGAGTGTCCGTGGGGACACTTAACCTTCCGTGGGGTTATGGAGAGTGTCTGTGGGGAAAGTGGGGACACTTAACCTTCCGAGAGAGCCTCAGTGGGGACATGGAGAGTGTCCATGGGGACACACAGAGCGGCCGTGGGGACATGGAGGGTGTCCATAGGGATACTTAACTTTCTGTGGCGACATTTAACCTTCTGTGGGGACATGGAGAGTGTCCGTGGGGACACACAGACCGTCTGTGGGGTAAGTGGGGAAACACGGACCGTCCGTGGGACATGGAGAGTGTCTGTGGGGACACAGAGAGCATCCATGGGGTCACACAAGCCGTCCATAGGAGTTCACAGACCATCCATGGGGACAATCAGACCGTCCTCAGGGACACACAAACCATCCACAGGGAAACACAGACTGTCCGTGGGGGCACTTAGAGCGTCCACAGGGACACACAGACCATCCACGGGGACACACAGATACTCCACAGGGACTTACAGAGTGTCCGTGGGCACACAGCCCCTCCATGGGGACCCCACAGACCATCCACAAGTGAGTAGGGACTTGGAAACCACCCACAGGGCCACAGGGAGCCACGGATTGTCCATAGGAACTGGCAGACACACCCTGGATGAGCAGGGTTGACTGTAGGGACACAGAGATCTTGCATAGGGACATACAGACCATCCATAGGACTGACATACCAGTCATGGGGACAGACACTCCACAGGAACACACAGAAAACTCTGGGGACCCACAGACTGCCCATAGGGACTCACAGGTAATTTATAGTGAACTAGAGATTGCTGTAGGGACTCAAAAACTGCATAGTGCCAGCCCAGGGAATGTGGGATGAGAAGCCAGGCCCCCACCAGCAATGCTGAGGTCACTTCTGCCTGCTCTGAGACACCTCCAGCACAGTGGGAATGCTGGTTCAGCCTCCAGCCAGGAACTGCTGTCCCTCAGAGCCCTGTCCTGGACCCCAGCCATCCCCTGCAGCCAGAGCAGCACCCACACCCCACTGGGACAGGAGTGACTTCTCCCAGTCCTCAGGAAGATGAGCCCACCCAGAGCTCTGTGGCACTCACAGAGCACATCACAGTCCAGTTAATGGCCTTGAACAAGCATTGTTGTCTCTGTGGGCCCTTGTACTTAAGGGCTTGAAAAGTCATTTTGTTATTAGTGTAACCTGGAATTTGTAATATCTATGGGAAAGGTAAACTGTACGTGGGCCTAGGGGGAAACCTTCCCCAGCACCCCTCTTTTGGGACTCCTGTGCTTTTAGTAAAATGTGCAAGCCAAGTTTTAGCCTCACTGGGGACCTCTACACCCAGAAAAGCCACACAGTTGTGATTGTGCTCAGTCAGTGGAAAAACCCCAGAAAAGAAACCATGCAAACAGTCCTGCATGGTCTGCAGCTCATGGCTAATCAGAAGCACTTCTCAGGCCATTCTCTTTTGGGGTGTTTTCTCCCCCTACTGTGTTGATATTGAAAAGGACTGAAAGGACTGTGGATTAAAAGCCAAGCAAGGATGTGAGCTTGTAGGTTTCCTTCCAGGAGAGACTGAGATGCTTTGAATGGACTCCAAACCCATCCCCGACAGAAAGTGAACACGACAACCTTAAAAAAGAGCGCGTATCCAAAACACAAGACTCAAAACTTATTTTTTTAAATATATATTTATAGAACTAAGACTACAGCAGGCTCCTTCAGAAGAGTATTTTTGTATCCTTGGTCTTTCAGAAATAAAATAGGATAGGTGATTCCTTGGCTTGTACACTTTGCACAGCTCACTGTGAGGCAGCAGGGCAGATGTTAGAGCTCAGTGTCATCTTCCCCACGCAAATAAATCCAGTAAAAGCCCCAAGGACTGACAGGCACATGCTGAAGCCATGCAGATTCAATTTGAAAAAAAATACAGTAAAAACAGCAAATCCTGTTGCTGCAGGTGAGTGACCTGGCACCAGGTTTAGACAGGTAAATTGTGTGTTTATCCCCATGTCCTGTGTCCCTGTATCCAGTATCATAAGGCAGCGAGGAGCAGTGAAGCAGCACTGCACACAGGGACATCAGGGAGACCAGCAGCCCTGAAGCACAAAAGCTTCTAAATCAAAGCCATAATCATATCTATATATATGGTAACAACAAAGGCAGGACCTTTCAGGAGATCTGGTCAGAAAACAAGTTTCTGCTACAGCAGTAGGTAAGTTTGTTTCCAGTGGTGCATAGTCAGAACAAGACCAAAGTTTAGAGAATCAGAGAAGTTAATTAAATCATAGAATCAGAGAATCTGGATGGTTTGGGGCTGGGAGGGACCCTAAAGACCACCTAGTTCTGATGCCTTAGGATTTCAGCTTTTCTATTTTTCATATATTTGTAATCCTGCAGTTCTTCATTTCGTAACTCTAAACTCCATATCCAGTGTCAGCTACTGCTTTCCCATTTTGGTCAGACACAACAATTCCACTCTGGGCCTGAAACCAAAGACACCTGACTGTTTCAGGCCCTGAGAGATGTGAACAAAAGTGAACTGGGGGGAGCAAACTTTGGGTAAATTACTTCATTCTCTGAAGCTGTAATTGGAAGATTAACCCCCAATATGGAAATGGACCAAACTTATAAAAATATGAAAACCCATGACCCATTGTCTGGTTTTGGGTATAGCCCCTGGGGGGGTCTTCATCTGCCTGAAATGTACCTGAAGGCTCTTCAATAAATATAACTGCTTTTTTTTCCCCTTAATTTTGTCCGGCCTGTGTTTTTAGATAGTTCAAAAAAGGCATCAGTTCCAACCCCCTGTTATGGACAGGGACCCCTTCCACTAGACCAGGTTACTCCAAGCCCTGTCCAGCCGTGAGAACTTACCATGGACAACCTGATGAAGCTAAAAGCTCACAGGACTCTCATCATGGAGGTGGTTGGAAGAGTTGAATAAATTCCTTTCCAGGACCTCCCAGCAGGTTGGATGTGACACATCCCCTCCCTGAGTAAATGCAAATCAGCTTCCAGTGTCAGCACTTAAGCCTGGAGCACAGCTACAGACACACACCAGGCAACTGCTGGTGCCCCTCTAAGTAAGATTTCTGAGAGAGAAGAGTAAAATTTGACCTATATGACAAGTTTAAACATGCAAAAGCCCTTAGGAACAAGCAAAACCTGATATCTGAGAGGGATCCATACCCTGAACACAAGACAGTGCGCCCAAAGCATAGTGCAGACTTCTCAGCACATACAATCTCTTAGTTATCTAGAGAGTGGGAGGCTCCAGACTTTCTAGATGGCTACACTTTAGAAGAATTTCAAACCAAAAACTTCTTCTGACACAGATCACCGCTGTGTCTGGTCCTTCTCTTCCTCCGAGTGAGAAGATCCATCCAAGGAGTTTGCTGATCAAAGGCACAGATTTTTAGTAAGCGCTTTCTGAATGCACGAATAATTATCGGAGTCCTCAAATATTCTCTTGAAAAGCAGAAGCACTTCACCTCTGAGTGACTGAGAATAATTGAAAACACCATCCCTGCCATGCTGCTCAGACCAACCGTGTCTTCTGCCTTCTGGAAAACCTAGAGAACAGGAGCAACAGTGTCTAAAACCACAGCTAGAGCTTAGACAAGTGAGGGGAGGGCTGACAGGAATATCACTTCCAGTCAGTCACCTCAAAATGTTATCCCTTAACCAATGGCCTTCCTTTCTCCACTGTCCCTCCTCTGTCTAGCTTCATCTCATATTAAATTCTTTCTTACAGAATCCCCAAATGGTTTGGGTTGGAAAGGACTCTTAAGTACCATCTAATTCCTACCCTCCTGCCACGGACAGAGACACCTTCCACTAGACCAGGTTGCTCCAAACACTGTCCAACCTGGCCTGGAATATTCCAGGCATGGGACAGTCACAGCTTGTTTGGGGAGCCTGTGCCAGGGCCTCACCACCCTCACACAGAAGAATTTCTCCCTTCTAGCTAATCTAAATCTACCCTCTTTTCGTGTAAACCATTCCCTTCTGTCACATTACTATCTGCCCAGGTAAAAAAGTCCTCCGCCTCTTTCTTTTAAACCTCATTTGTTCATCAAAAGTGGATACTTACTTTGACTGTTAGAAATGTACTAAGCTGTAGCCATCAACTGTGGCATAATCAGGCTCCCCTGAAACACAGAGCACAAAAAATCCTGCCAGTTTTCCCAAGAAAAATGCCCAGTATGTTACTTTAACCAGAGAAGAAGCACCACACACTGGCCATCCATGTTAAAGGGATGGGATGCAAGAGTGAATGGGGCTCAAGCCAGGCTGAGAGCTGGGGGTGTTCACCTGGAGAAGAGAAGTCTCCAAGGAGACCTTAGAGCTCCTTCCAGTGCATAAAGGGGGTCCAAGGGAGCTGGAAAGGGACTTTGGGCAAGGACTGAAGTGATAGTTCCCCTGTATGGCCAGAAAGGCAATGAAGCAGCAACTCACCTGGTGCAGTGGTCGGGGTGGGCAGGGGTCCCCTCCTGCACAAAAGGAAACACAGAGCTGATGATCTGTGGGGCTAAGAGACTTTTTGCCCTGGTTCTGCACCCCACAGCTGCCCCCATAAAGCTGGTGGGAGGGCAGGAGGTTTGGCCAGCCTGGCCTTTGTGGAGACCTGACAAGGCAAGTCATGGTGGGCTCACCACCCACAGCCCACCTGGCAAACGTGGAAATTGAACCTGATGCAGTGGGGGAGAGGAAAAAATAACCAGAAAGCACTGACTTGGGGAGAAATTCACAAGTGAGCCTCAGGGCATGTCTCTGTGCATGCCTTTGCCCAGAGTGAGACATCAGGAAGCCATAATTGGACATGACTCCTTTCCCAGTGTGGCAGCCAAAGTGGCAATTCATCCTCAGCACGAGTCTTGGCCCCAGTCATCATCTTGCCCCCGGCAGAAAAACCCTTCACTGTGTCCTCCCTGCTCAGCTTCTGTCCCACAGAGAGTGAAACAAGCTCTGCAGTTCCTCCCTCCACCCACAAATGCATTTACCTCTCCTCAGACAGACAGATCACACCAGGGGCCATGCAAGCAAATATTTCCCTCTAATACCCTCAAGTCAAGCTTCCAATAGACAGAACAAAACATGGGGAGGGCAAGGATCATTTGCAGTAACAAGTGCAGATGTACATTTTGCACACCTTACCTTGATATAGGTACAGGAGCTGGACTTCTCGCAGGAGCTGGATTTCTCTGGGTATTATAGTAGTTTTCATAAACGACAGGAGCTAGGAAAAGTTGACAGTAGTAAAGCCTCTTATAAAATATTTGCTTTACCAACATTCAGCTGCTAAGTCCTTCTCTTCTCTGTGTAAATGCCTGATGAGGAAACTAAAAAATGGGACTATGATCCCCAGGGGCTATCAGAAGTGACAGAGACTAGTGCTGCATGGCAATGAAGGAAATGCAAAATGAATGTTTTCTGCACACAAAAGGATGCTGACCAGAGCAGCCATCTCCAAGAGGAGTATAGAGGAGTAAGCACTACTTTGTGAGATTCTGCTAAGCTCTTACCTGGAGCCAAACTTCCAGTTTTGCGTAAATTTACGAAAAAATCAACATCCTTCTCAATGCTGCACATTTCTAAACTCTTGCGGATTTCCTCATATTTCTGCAAAAGGGAAATAAAGTGCATTTCTATACACCAGGTCAAAAACAAAGGATTTTTTTCCGAATTGCTTACCACATATAGGGTGAAAGTCCTGTACTCACACAAGCTTCAGTGTCAGGGGAATCACAAAATCCCAAAATGGTTCAAGTTGGAAAGAACTTCAAAGCCCATCCCATTCACCCCCTGCTATGGGCAGGGACACCTTCCACTAGACCAGCTTGCTCCAAGCCCTGTCCAACCTGGCCTTGGATCTCTCCAGGGATGGGGCAGCCACAGCTTCTCTGGGCAACCTGTACCAGGGCCTCACCACCCTCAAAAAATGTGGGAATCCCAGAGGAAACCCCCTTTGCAAGAGTTTTGGCCAAACCTTCTGCTTGCCCACTCACGCTGGTGTCTATGGTCAGTCAAGGGCCACAGCCTAACTCAGATGTAACACAGTGCTCAGGAAAACACGTGGGCTGTGCTTTCCATGTAGAAAAATGAATATTTTCAGCTGAGGTACCTCATCATTCTGGACACAGCCCAGGGAGAGCTGGTTGACATGGAGCCAGAGGGCATTACGGAAATAGTTGATCCGCTCGCACTCCTGAGTCTCAAAGAACTGAAACGACACAGACAAAACTGTCCATAATATCTTTAAAATGAGGCCGTATCTCTCTTGTCCTGATTGCTTCTCACCCCCACGTGTCACAACAAAGATAACTGCCAGGAGCAGTTGGTGTTGGCCTTCTGCAGAAAACAAGGAAGCCGTGAGTCCTCTGGCTTGTCCAGAGGAGAAATAACCCATCTATGCAATTAGATAATTCAAAGGTGAGTGCTAAGCTGGAAAATCTGCAAGACTGGTGTGGAGGGGACCACCCAGCACACTGCTGCCTCTGGGGAGACCAAGCCAGCTTCCTAAAGGCAGTACAGGTTCCTGAGGAACCCTGTGCCCCAGACCACTTCCCTCACTCAGGTACCCTTGAATCACAGAATTATTTAGGTTGGAAAGCCCTCTAAGATCATCCCACCATTACTCCTGCACTGCCAAGGCCAGCACTAGCACATTTCCCCAAGTACCACTTTTTTTTTTTTTAACATTTCCATGTTCCAGGTATGGAGCAAAAAAAAAAACACTGGGGATGTATGAAAACAGAGATGTATTGACTGGTTGGTCTTCTTGCTCCTTCCTGCCCAGCCCTTTTCCAAGCAGTTTCAAACCCTTTTGAAATCTGCTGTCTGGTACACCTCAATTTCACATGCTTTCAAACATTTCCATGAACATACACATTTCTTACCACTTATGACCTTTGCAACACATGGAGAGGAAAACTTCCACGTGATCCAGCTGCAAAAGTGAGACTGCTGATTTCCACACCCCACCACAGAATCGTTAGGAAAGGCTGTGTAAGAACATCAAGTCCAACCACTAACCCAGCACTGCCAAGCCACCACTAAACTACTGAGAAAACACCAAAAGCACACCAGCACAGAGACACCCACACAAAACAGGCAGCAAAGTGCAGTTCAAAAGGGAAAAGTAGCATGGCAGCCTGATGAGAGGTAACTTGAGAAGGGATCAGCACAGCTGGGAATGGAAAAGCTAGTTGCAAACCTAAAGCAGACGTGAGATAAAATCCATCTTTGCAGTCCCTGTCCATCCCTCGGTCACAGATCACAGGCCAGCAGCAGAGCAGCTGCTCAGCCCTCTTGCTACAGCCTGGAATTCCCCAGCATGTTAGAAATCCCTCACTTCCATGTGAGGCAGTCTGCTCCAGGCTGATACACCCACTCAGAGGGTCCCCACACTACTGCCTGGTCTGTGAGACACAGGGTGAAGAGCTCCTGGCACAGTGCATGTGGAGAAGGCTTCACCTGCACCCCAGCCACCACCAGCCTCTGCAGAAAAGTCATGTAAAATCTTCCAGAGTTTCAGAAAGTCTTCCAAGTGTTGTTGAGGCTCCAGGACATATTGGCTTGGAGTCACTGAGTATTCAGAGGTGACCACAGCTGCTCAAAATGACAGCCACGCCACACATGCAAGCTGGTAGTGGACAAAAATGTCACTACCTTGATTCTGTCTATTTTAGAAGGCAGTGGAAAAATAAAAATAATTTAAAAAAAGAGCAGAAACCTTAAAGCAGTGAAGCCTTGAATCCAGAAGCCATGCTTGAGACACACACATGGCTGGCTGCAATACATCCTGCTGCTTCACCAGCAGGGGAATACACGGACAGCAAATCTGCCGTGTCCCTGAACCCTACAGCCAGGACTGCAAACCCAGAGCACCAGGCTGCCACGTAGGGGTGTTCAGTGGCATTTACCTCACAGGCTTTGATGTGCTCGTTGTGCCACTCTTCCCGGATCTTCTCCATCGTGGTCACATTCTGCTGGTAACTCCTGTCTGCGAGACAAATCACATTTTGGCTGAAGGTGTCTCTGGAATAGGATGACCTTTAAGGTCCTTTCCAACCCAAGTCATTTTATCATTCTGTGACTCCATCATGAAAAAAATCCCTTCACTGGAGGGTAATATGTGAATTCTGAAAAGGCTGGGAGATCAGGGATAAAGCAGAAGGACATGGCCTTGGTGGGCTTCTCCAGGAGCTGCCCACTGCTGGTATCTTGGGCATGTGTTTCCAAGGAGTTGTGCCTGACCCAAGAGCTGGAGCTCACCCACAAGCCATGCTGTGGTGTCACCCCCCTCACCCTCCCAGCATAGCATTTCCACACTCACCAGTGTCCTCCAGTGCTGATTTTGTCTGAGCCAGCTTCAGGAACAGCTGCCAAAAACAGGAGAGACAAAGAAGCTGGAGAAGCGCCTGGATGCATCACCCACGGCACTGCAGCCCCAGCGGGGAACATCCCCAGCCACCCCACCTCACCCCTACACCCAGAGCTGGGAGAAGAGCCGTGGGGCAGGAGAGCTGCAAGAAAAGCCATCCCTTTGCCCTGCTAGCCCACAGCCACCCTGTTCCAATACCTTCTCCTGCTGCTTCTGCGTGACCAGGTTGGCGTTGCGGTGCACAGCCTGCTCCGCCTCATCCTTGTCCCGGCAGCGCTGCTCGTACAGACGCTTGGCCTGGGACAGACAGCACAACAGACACTCCTCAGGGTGTGCTTGGGGAAAAGATCAGCCCATGAGGGAACACAAAAGCCTTGGGAAAAGCCTTACAAGGCAGGCTGCTCTTGGATTGGGGTGAAAAGCTGCTGGCAATCAAGGCCATGTGTCAAGAGAAGGGCTGGGGAAAGGGCAGCAGCACAAGTTTGATGAGAAGCAGCTGAGGAGCTGGTGGGGCTCAGCTTGGCAAAAAGGAGGCTCAGGGGGCACCCTGTGGCTCTGCACAAGTCCCTGACAGGAAGGTGCAGCCAGGTGGGGGCTGGGCTCTGCTCCCTGGGAACAGGAATAGGATGAGAGGAAGTGGCCTCAAATTGCATCAGAGAAGGTTTAGAGAAGATTTTCAGAAAAGCTTCTTCACCGAAAGGGTTTTTATGCCCTGGAACAGGCGGCCCAGGGCACGGTGCAGTCATCATCCATGGAAGTGTTCAGAAAAGGGTGGGATGTGGCACTTGGGGAGATGGGTTAGTGGTGGGCTGGGAGTGCTGGGCAAATGGTTGGACTCAAGAATCTTAGAGGGCTTTTCCAACCTGAATAATTCTCTAATTCTAAACCATTTGTATCCAACCCTGCAAGGCTGACACCAGCAGTGTCTTTGGCATGCTGCTCACAGTTTCTGAGCGTATTCTGCACATCACTCACACAGACACAGCACTGAGAGTCACAGCAGAGGAGGAAATCTCTCTCACTTAAGCCTGTCCCACAGCTCTGTGGGAGTGTGTGTGAACAGCATTAACACACATGGCAAGAAACATTTGCTTTACCTCCATGGTCTTCTTGTACTGCAGATTCCTGTTTTTGTGAATCGCCTCCATTATCAGCTCTATCTGTGAAGACAACAGACGTGGGGTCAGCACATCACTGACCACCAAAGCTCCAGCACTGTGTGGCTTAGAAGAGGAAGAGCCACAGACCACACTGAGATGTGTTGTTTAAGGACCTTCATCCACCCAAAGCATCTTCACAAATCTCATCTTTTATGCTCCTGCCTAAGCCTTGAACTGTGTGTGCAAAGGAGCTCTACCAAATAAATCCTAGCAATATATAGTTCTGTATCACCTCCACAGACTCTGGGAAAACTGGGAAGCCCACTCCCCTCTGCTAGGTCCAAACCAGTCCCTGGTTCTAGCAGTTTTCCCTGGTTTTTCAGACAAAGGAACCTCAAGCCAGAAGAAGTCAAAAGGCTTGGCCATTTTAGCAGCCCCTTGGAGATCATACAGCGCTACAAACAAATGCTTCAAAAACATTCCAGTGCTGTGGCTGGCCCCAAAAAGCACATGAAGAAGATGTGGAAGTGAGAAGGGGGAAGTTGGAGGTTACTAAACAGTTCAGCACAGTTACAACACATAGGAAGGAGCTCAGTACTTCCAGGCAGTGGGGGCATGGCAGGGGCTGGGACAGGAATGAGACAGCACCAGGATCAGCCCCTTGCTGGGGCAGGAGCAACACCCTGCAGGAGGGCACATCTTCCTGCAGTGCCTGACCTTCTTCCGATGCAGCTTTTGCTTTTCCCTGAAGTCCTCCATCTTCTTTGCTTCCTCCCGAAGGGTTTGTGCCAGCTGGATGTGACCTTGTCCCACATTGTCTATCTCTGCAAAGAGGAAATAGATTCAATATTTTTTTATATATATATATATATATTCCTAAAGAGACTGTTTCTCAAGTCAGCTTACCACACATGGCAAATCTCCTTTCAGAAACATGAAAAAGCAGCAGCTTGTTTGCAGCAGCCTTTGAGCCAGCATAAGGATCAGTCCTGCTGGGACCTGCCCCCCCCCAGTCTGAGGAAACTCCAGCCAAGAGGAGTTACTCAAACAAGCACAGTCACATCTCCCCATCACGCAGGCATTCTTCACCACACTGCACTGCCCCAGGCTTGGAGCATAGAAAAATGGAGGCTGAAACAATCTCAGGCTCCTCCTGCTGAAAACGAGCAGCCACACCATGGAACGCCACCCCAGCAAGTTCACCACGGGATCAGAGCCAAATGGCAGCTCCTGATTCACCCCCCAAAGCTGCTCCAAACCCAAAGCTGTGAATAGTCAGCAGTGGTGGGGACAGAGCCGATTTAGAGAGGTCCACAGGGGCAGCAAAGAAACCTGGATTGGGCAGGGAGTGGACTGGGCACAGGACAGCAGAGTGCTCACCCTCAAGGTGCTGTCTGATGGTGACACATGACAATGTATGGTGACCAAAGCACCATCTTTTAGATGCTCCAGTTAGAATCACACAATCATTTAGGTTAGAAAACCCCTCTTAAGATCCTCAAGTTCAACCCCAGCACTGCCAAGCCCACCACTAACCCATATCCCCAGCATCCACATGGCTTTTAAATCCCTTCAGGGATGGGGACTCCAACACCACCCTGGGTAGCTGTGCCAGGGCTGGACAAGCTTTTCCAAGGAAAAATTTCCCTAATATCCAATCTAGCCTCCCCTGGCCCAGGCTGAGGCCGTTCCCTCTCCTCCTGTCCCTGTTCCCTGGGAGCAGAGCCCGACCCCCCTGAGCCCCCTCCTGTCAGGGACTTGTGCAGAGCCACAAGGTCCCCCCTGAGCCTCCTTTGCTCCAGGCTCAGCCCCTTCCCAGCTCCCTCAGCCTCTCCTGGGGCTCCAGCGCCTTCTCCAGCTCCGTTCCCTGCCCTGGACACGCTCCAGCCCCTCAGGGTCTCTCTTGTGCTGAGGGGCTGTCACAGGTTTGAGGTATGAGTTTGAGGACAAGCCAGTCCAACAAACCCCAGATGAGCTTCCCATGCACAGCTTCCTATGTACAACACGAACATGACCTCTGAGCTGTAGCCAGGCCTGAAAATCCAAGAGATCCCAAAAGGATGCCCCGTGGGTCTCCCTGTCCCAGACACATCTTGGCTCACTTTGCCCCAAACCCCACACACTGGGATGAGCAGGGCCAGCAGTACAGCAAATTCTGGCCTCAGCACTGCACAGCTTTCGAGATTTCTCTGCTATTTTCTTCCCTTCAGGCTTTGGCGCTGCCAAGTGTCCTGGCAAACACAAAGAATTACTTACGTTGCTTGAAGACATCGAGGGATCTCTTCAGAGTGCTGAAAAACACAGGCAGGGCATCAAAATGGGTGGGAAAGCACAGTCAGGCACAGGCATAGAGCACCTCTCCCAAAACACAGCTCGTTCAAGAACAGCCAAAGTGCCTCAAAGTACCACATTTATTTACCCTCTAAGAACATGCATCTTTTTTCTCCTCTCAGCAGGTATAACACAGTTCATTTGGTTTGAGACCTACTTTACATCTTTCTGAACACTGGATGCTATTAAAAATAAAAAGTTTCATCACAAATGTTTCAGGCAACCTCTTAAAACTATCATTTGGAACAGATGAACAAATTCAACATGGTGTGTTGGAAAAGTAGGGAGCTTTTCTCCCTATTAACAATGCACACTAAAGATGTCAGAAACATTTTAAGTGACACCTCAATAGAAAACTGTAAGGAAAGTACCAGGGAATGTAGACTTGGCATGTGTTAGGTAGAGAAACAAAGGAGAGGAAGCAGAAGGCATCAAGGGTCACTTGGGAAATGGAGCAAACCATGGTGGCCACAGCTTGCTGGGCTCTGAAGATGTGCATGGTTTGAGTCAAGGAAGTACCTGCACTTCCCTCTGGCTACAAATCCTGTCCAGAGTTCACCCAAGGTCTCATG
Source organism: Petroica traversi (assembly GCA_025920805.1). Taxonomy (NCBI): domain Eukaryota; kingdom Metazoa; phylum Chordata; class Aves; order Passeriformes; family Petroicidae; genus Petroica; species Petroica traversi. The sequence continues at coordinate 1,495,754 of JAHLSL010013815.1, read as the reverse complement.
ATCCTCAGCTTCCTGCTGACCCACCAGCTCACAGCCCCCTGAGCACCTACAGTGCTTTGGTTAATCCATGGCTGGTGGGAACTTAGTGGGCTCCAACTCAAAGCAAATTAGAACCCAAATGGGCACTGCTCATTCATGAGAACTATTTCAGTTTATCTTCTGGACCTCTCAATCAAATTTCAATTCTGTTTTGTCTTACACAGCTTCCTTCCTTCTCTTCCTCCTTTTCTTCCTGCTTCAGGAACACCCATGAAAGCAGAAGACACACAGGACTGTGAACTTACTTCAGCTCTGTCTGCCCACAGGGCTTCTTCTTTGACAAGTTTATGAGCTCCTTGCCATATTTTTCTTCTATAATGGCCCTGTTGAGGAAAGAGAGAAATCACAGAGTCACCAATCATCAATTGGCTTGGGTTGGAAGGCCAAATCTAGTTCCACCTTCCTGCCATGGGCAGGGACACCTCCCACTGTCCAAGCCCTGTCCAGCCTGGCCTTGGGCACTGCCAGGGATCCAGGGGCAGCCCCAGCTGCTCTGGGCACCCTGTGCCAGGGTCTGCCCACCCTCCCAGCCAGCAATTCCTTCCCAAAACCCCGTCTAACCCTGCCTTCTGTCACCATGTGGCAATGAGTACACCCTGTACCTGACACTGATCCTTAGGGAGAGCTCATGAAGAAGAGACCAAATCTTGTGAGGTGACATAAATAACACCTTTGAGAGACCATATCATCTGCTCCTCTTGGAAGAAAGGAAGGAGGAAAAGAGAGCCCGTGTGTTACAGAGTAAGTTCTTTGCAGCTGCTTTGGATTCACTACACACAACCAGGGCTGGACTTGCTTGGTCAAATGTGGTTTTCTCCATGGGGGCTGTCTGTGGCCAGTGGAAAGGAACAAGTACAGCTAGAGGCTGCCATCAGGATGTCTGCTGGGTAAAACAAGTAACTTTCTAAAATGCTTTAACTGCTAACACAGATGGACACCCCTGTGTGGTAGATTTCTGGAGTATGTCAACAGAATTCGCCCACCTTAACTATAAAAACTCCAGAAGCTAATACAGAAATTGAAAAAAAAAATTATATTACAGATTGATTTTTTTTTTCTACCTAACAACATTCCCATGAACTTTGTTCGAGACAAAACATCCAGCAGGCACATTCTCCACAGCTGGAACTACCCAGATGAACTACAGATATATATATATACTTATGTGTGTGCATTTGTATATATGCATATTTATATGCCCATGAACCTTATACATACATATGTATGTATGTGTGTGTGTGTATATATATATATATATATATATATATATATACACACACATATATATACATTTTTTTATATCTATCTACTGCAGGCATCACTGCTCTGCTGTTATATTCTCCTGCATTGAAGGAAATGAATCTTTTCAAACAGGTGAATTTTCCAACAGAAATGGACCAGACTCAATTCATTGAACAGAAAATGTGAAACAGCTGTGCTGGACAACTGGGCCAAGTCCAGAAGAGTGGCAAATCCAGGTCCAAATCCTCTGATCTCCTCCTGGCTGGACACTTCAGTGACAACCTGCACCTCCTTCAAGACCAAAGAGGACACAGGATGTGGAGGAGGCTTTTGGCACTCTCTGAATTGTCAGGGATGAGTGAGAATTGGTTCTCAGGGTCTGCTTCCTCATGTGGAAGGCCCAAATTTTCCCAAGTGTATAGCCTGAAGAGATGTAGGTGCATTAGACACTTTAAGTGCAGTTCTCCTCCTGTTCATCCCCATTTTGTTTGTTCCAGGCTGCTCTAGACCGAGTTGTGCAGTCAGAGGTTGGTTTTCTCCAGCTGTCATTACCAAAATGACATTAATGTACAGTGTTCTACAATGTTCTTCATGTTTAGTCATTACTAACCAGGTGAACTCTAAAGGCAAAATACATGGCCAAGTGATCACAGCTGTTTTTGCAGCCACAGAACCTCTGCTTAGGCAATCTCCTCTGATTATTAACAGCAGTACCTAACCCTGCCACTCTTTAACACTGAATCTGTGGGGTGTTCTTAAGACAAAAACAGGGCAAAGCCATGCCTCTCCTAGGCCAAGATTTTCTAACTTCATCTTCTGCAAGGTGAACAGCAATGTGAACTTCATGGGACAGCATTTTACCACAATGGACACGGCAGAAATCAATCTGGGAATGCCAGGAGAAGGAGCAGTGCCACAGCAGCACTTCCAGGCTCAACCCAACGCGTTGTCAGCTCCCTACCTTTCCTTCAGAAAGTCTTCAAACTCCTTGCAGTTCTTCCTGCCATCGTTCAGATGCTGAATGATGCTGTCATAGCCAACTGTGCTGGTCAGATCCGAGCTCTGAAAACACAGGAACAGGAGTGATGTCCTTGTCAGTGCAGCCCAAGGCCACTGCCACCTCCTGAGGCCGTGGCTCACTGGGAGCAAGCGTGCAAGTCCCTCTTCATGAAATAAAATCTTTTATTTTAGGGGTAGGAGAGACAAAAATGAGAACAATGGTGATAATTTGAGACAAGGAACATCTATGCCACTCATACTTGCTACAGACTTCTGAAGTGTTTTCTTCCAAATTATTCCTTAAATGTATATTGCCCTATACATGAAGAAAAGAAAGGAGAAGGAGAAAAGGAAAAGGAAAGGGAAAGGAAATGGAAAAGGAAAAGGAAAAGGAAAAGGAAAAGGAAAAGGAAAAGGAAAAGGAAAAGAAAAAGAAAAAGAAAAAGAAAAAGAAAAAGAAAAAGAAAAAGAAAAAGAAAAAGAAAAAGAAAAAGAAAAAGAAAAAGAAAAAGAAAAAGAAAAAGAAAAAGAAAAAAAGAAAAAAAGAAAAAAAAAGAAAAACAACAAAAAAGAAAAAGATACATGCAGTAATGATGTAGGCTGACTTACTCTGCTCCATTCTTTCCCCATTCCCCATGGCTGCAGAAAAGGGAGGAATAGCAGGAGCAGGTATGAAGCTCAGCAACAGGAAACAAAAGCCCCAAAAGGTTATCAAGAAACCAGAATAGGAAGAGTGGCAGGATGGAGAGGTTCAGGAAATGATTCAAAGCCAGGAAGAGGGTATGCAGAGATCTGACATAAAAGTGTGGGCAGCAGAAGAGAGGATTTCTCAAGAGTTTATTCCTGGTGCAATAAAAGAGGAGGAACATAGCTGGTATTTGTGACTAATGAAGAGTTTAATTAAGAGGAATTCCCTATTCAAGTACTTGACTGTCACCAACCAGAATGCAAGAAGAGAAGGGGAGATGTGGTGGAGTGGGACTGGCAGAAAACCCACAGGTATCCCAGACCAGTTTGCAGGGGAGGACAGGACTGTGGAGCAGGACCTACGCAGAAACAAAACTTCCTTTACAAAGTACAAATGTCCCTCCAAAATGAGGTTAGTACTGATAAACCCACAACCAGCTCTCAGGCTGCTCCACGTGTTTGCTAATCGGGTCTGTGAAAAGAAAACACTGCAGTGGATGAGGCTTCATTACATTTGCAAAACACAGGAACAGCCTCACTTGAATTCCCATCCCCAGTTTCAAGGAAACAAAAGGAATGCAGAGCTGCTGGACATTGCAAGCCCAAGCAGGAGTGAGGGTCAGAGCCCCCATGTCTGCATCTCCAGGGGCAGCCAGAGGCTCCTGCATCCTGCTCTGCTGCCTGGGACTATTGGGGTCTCTGTGCCAGGCAGGAGGGTCAAGGGGAAAACTGGGAGTATCCATCAACAATGTGCATTAAGCTCCTCGTTTTACAGCAGAAAGATTTAATTACTCCTTCATCAGAAAGATTTAATTCCAGCACGTGTGTGTTTCCTAAGGCTGGACCTGACCTCAGTGTGCAAGGTGTTACATGAGACACAGGATCACACAACTGTTTAAGCTGGAAAAGCCCTCTGAGATCATGAAGTCTAAATTCCCCCCAGCACTGCCAAGCTGTTCACTCACCCACATCCCCAAGTGCCACATTTACATGGCTTTTCAATTCCTCCATGTGTGTTGTCCATGGGAGGAACTCCCAACCCAGCTGGAGTTGAGCAGGGTTGTGTGGTGTGAAATCAGCCTTTGCAGAAAACTTCAGGGCAGGTTTGGCACAGGAAGAGTCAAAAGCATGACTGGGGTGTTCTTCAGAAGGCTCCTGGGAGACCTCAGAGCCCTGTCCAGAGCCCATGGGGGCTCCAGAAGAGCTGGAGAAGAACTTGGGACAAAAAACAGAAGGACAGCACACAGGGAATGGTTTCCCAGTGCCAGAGGGCAGGGATAGATGGGATGTTGGGAAGGAATTGCTGGCTGTGAAGATGGTGAGGCCCTGGCACACGTTCCCCACATAAGCCGTGGCTCCCCCATAGCTGAGAGTGTCCAAAGCCAGGCTGGACAGAGCTTGGAGCAGCCAGGGACAGTGGAAGGTGTCCCTGCCCATGGCAGGAGGTGGAATTGGATGGTCCTGAGGCTCCCTTTCAACCCAAACCATCCTGGGGTTCTGTGACTGCAAAGGCAGGGCTGGCAACAGCAATGGAAGAGGAAGGGCAACAAGGCAAGCACAGAGCCATGAGTACAGAGAAAATTTAAAACCATAATAAACTGACCCAAAGACAAGTCTGAAGGTTGGGGAGTTGCACCAAGCCCAGTCCTAACAGGGCATGAGGATCGCTCCTGCCACTCTCCACACACATCTGTCCTGGTCCTCCCTGCTGGGCAGAGCTCTGGGCCCACGTGTTGTTTAGAGGACAGCCCATGGAAACTGCAGATGATTTCAAGGTGACAAAGCAGCACCTGATGTTTCCCGAGCCCACAGGACATGCCCTTCCTGATCTGCTGCCTGGCTTTGCACCCAATTCACTCAATAATGAGAATTTGTGTGCTCCTAGCGATGTTTTGGGGTTTGGTTACACTTACAACCAAAACAGGGGCTAAAAGGCTCTGGTGGGGATGGGAAAACACATCATGGTCCTGTCTGAGTCACGGCAAGCTGCTGAGCTTGATGTTTCCATCTTCTACCCCACTTCACACGGAAAATCCCTACAGACACACACCCTGTGAAGCAAATGGCATTGGAGAAACAAGGAAACATAGAAATGTTTAAACTGCAAAAGCCCTCCAAGACCATTAAGTCTGATCACTCCCCAGCACTGCCCAGCCCCACCACTAACCCTTGTCCCCAGGTGGCACATCCATATGGCTTTTACATCCCTCCAGGGACAGGGACTCCAACACTGCCCTGGGTAGCTGTGCCAAGGATTAATAAACCTTTCCAGGAAGAAATTTTTCCTAATATTCAATCCAAACCTCACCTGACACAAGCTGAGGTTATTGTCTCTCCTCCTGTCCCTCTTCCCTGGGAGCAGAGCCCGACCCCCCTGAGCCCCCTCCTGTCAGGGACTTGTGCAGAGCCACAAGGTCCCCCCTGAGCCTCCTTTGCTCCAGGCTCAGCCCCTTCTCAGCTCCCTCAGCCTCTCCTGGGGCTCCAGCCCCTTCCCCAGCTCCG
>JAHLSL010013815.1:1474513-1485285 GCA_025920805.1 Petroica traversi | reverse complement strand
CGGGATGCGAGGAAGGCTCCGCATCAGCGCTCCGCGGACAAACCCACCCGTGACGGCCCATCCCGCTTTCCCGAGCGGCTTCCCCAAGGAAAGCCGGAGCGGAGCGGGAGCAGCTCGGCCGGTGGCTGTACAGCCGTACCCACGGCAGCTGCAGCGCCCTGCCTGCCCGGCTCGGAGCTGCGGGAGTGTTTTGGGAAGGTTTCATGGAATCCTAGAATTGCTTAAGTGGCAAAAGCCCTACAAGGTCATTGAGGCCAACCATTCGCCCACACTGCCAAGACCACCATTAACGCGTTTTAACCCACACATTTACATCCACAGGACTTTTTATTCCTAGGACTTCACTGCTGCCCTGGGAAGCCTGTGCCAGCGCAGGAAAATCCTGGACCATCCAGGTCAAGAAATTTTCCTATAATCCAGTCTAAACCTATCCTGGCACAGCTGTAGGCTGTTTCCTGTCCTGTTCCTGGGAGCAGACCCCGACTCTCCCCTGGCTGCCCCCTCCTGTCAGGGAGTTTCGGAGAGCCAGATTCCCCCCGAGCCTCCTTTGCTCCAGGCTGAGCCGCTTTCCCAGCTCCTCTGTAACACACGCGACCCTCCTTCCAACACCCATCCGCTGTCACCCACAGTTTATGAGGGGCCATTGCCTGAGATAAGGCACTCCGCGAGTGACCTTTGAGCAAAGCCTGGAAAATATGAAAGCAGAGATCGGACACTGCATGCTGGAATGCCTCAACTGCTGCCTCTGCTTGAACACGGGACAGCTAAAACGCTCCAGTAACGTAAAAATAAAGGCATTTTATAAAGGCATTTTTAAAAGGCACTACGCAAGTCTGCTCAATTGTAACCTGAGGCTGATTTAGGCAGACTAACCCTGTGCAGTCTCCTGAAAGAAGAGAGCACGAACCCTGGCTGTGAGTTCACACCATCAAGCACCTAAATGGGCTCTAAGAGAGCTGGAGAGGACTTTGGACACGGGCACGGAGTAACCAAGTAAGGGGGAATGGCTTCCCAGTGAGAGAGGAAGATGAGATGGGATATTGAGAAGAGACCCTTCCTGGTGAGGGTGGACAGAGCAGCTGTGGCCGCCCCTGGATCCCTGGCAGTGCCCAAGGCCAGGTTAGATGGGGCTTGGAGCAGCCTGGGACAGTGGGAGGTGTCCTGCCCACAGCAGGGGGTGGACACAAATGAGGTTTTAGGTGCCTTTCAAACCAAGCCACTGTGATTCTGTGACCTACTCGCCATTTCCCAGCTTGCCAGCCCCACCCCTTGGCCAGGGCAGCCCATGGCACCACTGGGGACTTGTGACCCATCCTCCAAAACCTTCACCCACTGACCTTCACTCTGACCCAAGGGGATGCATTTACCATGTGGTGCTTCCATGAGGAAGTTACCACCTTCCTCCATCACAGCAGCAAGAGGGCAGAAACCAGAACCTTGGAACATCTTATGTTAATAGAAAAAAAATACATTTCTACGCAGTTTTGGACTAAGATACCTCCGAGCTCAGGGCTTTCCAACTACAGCAGCACCAAAGTAAAACAGGGCACATCAACATCAAGTAGTAACCGAGGTTTAGTCACTGAGCAGAAACAGTCAGCAGCTGTAAAAGCTGTCCTGGAAGGAACAAACAATGTTGGGCAGACCAGAGTAGAAATGTTCCACAGCAGCATTCCCTCACACCTGTGAAGCCCTCCAGCCACCTCTTCTGAGGCGGAGGGGAAAAAGAAACAAGACCTGAAAGACCAAAGATCTGCACAGGAGCTCCTCCTCCTGGAGCACAGCACTAACTGTTCCCAGAAAGGTTATCTGCCATCTCTGGACTGCAAGTATTTTATTTTTGCCCAGTACTGCAGAGGTCACTCTCTCAAAGCACTCAGGCCATTACCAGAACTGCATGAGGATGTTTCCAGCCACCTGTAACTCCACAGGTTTGGACTGGGGGCAGGACACCCCTGTTCAGGAAGCTGGGACAGTGCTGGTATCAAGAGCACTCCTGCCCTGGCCCTGAACCCCCCCTGCCCTGAGCTGATCCCCCAGTGTGGGACTGTGAGGAGGGGATTGTGTCCCTGTGCTCAGGTGAGATCCCACCTGCAGAGCTGCCCCCAGCCCCAGGCAACAACAGCAGAGGATCCAGTGGAGCTGCTGGAATGAATCTAGAGGTGGCACCAAGATAATTACAGGTTGGAGCAACTCTGCTGAGAGAATTGTTCAGCCTGCAGAAGAGGCAACTTTGGGGTGACCCAACTGCAGCCTTCCAGTACCTGAAGGGAGTTGACAAGATGGAGACCGATGATTTACAAGGGCCTGGAGTGACAAGGAGCAATGGCATAACAGTGAAAGAGGCCAAGGTCAGATGGGCTATTTTGAAGAAATTCTTGTCTCTGAGGTTGGTGAGGTCCTGGCACAGGCTGTCAGAGAAGCTGTGGCTATCCCATCCCTTGAAGTGTCCACAACCAGGCTAGACAGGGCTTGGAGCAGCCTGGAATAGTGGAAGGTGTCCCTGCCCACGACAAGAGGGTGGAACATGATCTTCAAGGTCCTCTCCAAAACCATTCTGGGAATCTAGGATTTCAATCTGTAGCTATTACTACTGTGAAAGCTATACCTGCAGTTGTCCTGAGAACAAGGACCAGTATTCCAAAGCCCAGGCATCAGGATGGGTCAGACAGTGATTCCAATAAATGCTCTGTCAGTGTGAATCAGTTAAGAGACTGCTGTGAAATCCAGGGAATTATCCCAGTGACAAGACAGCCCAGGGTGCCTCTCCAGCCGCACTGCCTTTCTGCAGGATAAGCTGCCTGGCACAAACCATGAGCACTGGGAAGGTCCCTCAGCTCTGCCACTCTCCTGGTTTGTGTCAGGGGAGTTTGCCCACTCAACCACTAAAGAAATCCCTGATTTTCAGAGCTCCTCCAGAAGGGCTGTGTCCAGCTCTGGTTCTACAGGCGCAAGAGATAGCCAGAAGTACAGACAAAAAAAACCGGCAATAATTCAGAACACAGTATTTTTACATTCAGAACTGAGCCTTTTTACATGGGAACCTTTATTCTCACCGAGATCTGTACATTCAAGTCGCACATGCTTTCGTCTTTGACGGCGCTGGAACACTGGGTCACAACAACCTGGTCTGATTGAACAGTTTTAAAAGTTTATGCCTCAAAAGTAGCCAGGAAATTTGTGACTATTTCCTTCAACTTTGCTTCTGTCTGGTCAGAGATCTTCCCTTCGGTCCTGTGGAAAGAGTTCAGTTAAATTCTGACATGGCAACCAAAACAGGGTAAATGCCCGAGACAAACACAGATGTTTTGCCACAAGCCTCGCCATTTCTAACAAATTCAGTACATAACACATTTGTTTGGTGCATGAGGCTGCCCCACTGATACAATGTCCCTTCTCCTAAAAGGGTCAGTCCTGTTTAAGAACTGAAATTTGTCCACAAATTCTTTCAGAACAGCCTCATGTATTCCCACAGACAGAAGGCATAGGATTTGCCTCATGACAAAAAAAGCCAGGACCAGTTTCCAGGACAGGACTAGGGAAATACTCAACCCTCAACAGTTCACTCAGCAGCACTTAACCCACAGCACTCCAACAGCTTAAAGCTGTCCAAAATACGACAACTGACTCAACCAAGTGATTAGGGGAACAGGTTAGAGGACACACATTGTAAGAAGGTTCACTTTAAGCATCAGCTGCATTTCCTAAGAGCTGAAGCTGAGGAAGTGGATGGTAGAAAGGCTGATTTAACCGTTGGTTTTGACACAGGCAGCTGAAGGCCTGATGTTCTAGGACTCACTAAATTAATAGTTCGATGACTATTACCTGTACTTCAGACATCAGACCCTTGGGATAAAGCAAGGAAAACCACCATACCTGATTGTGGAGAGGAGTGCCTGGTGCTGGCTCAGTACATGAGCCAGGAAAGCACTCTCGAATTTTGTGATCTTGCTGGGCTCCAGCTTGTCCAAGTGACCTCTGACACCAGCATAAATGACTGCCACCTGCTCCTCAATAGCCATGGGAACTGCAGGAAAAGACAGCACTCACACTGATGCCGGAATGATTTTTGTCTTTTATATACCTTTTACACAGTTCTTTGTATCCACAAGTATTAGCAGTATGCATACTTCCAACCTTTTACTTAGCTTAGTGCTCAGTGTTTTGTAAGGGTTCTGCAGGCCTGAGACTGAACAGCCCAGAGCTGCAGAGCCAGGGACAGCAAACATTCCCACTGTCTCAGGAACCCAAGGTCTCCTGACAGGAGGATTCTGTAAACTAGGGGTTAGCCCACCCCAACCTCATTATTGGGCCCCCTTGTTAGATATGCTGATGTGTAAAGTCTATAACTGGTGTGTATGATTGATGGTGGGTGTGCATTTTGCCACGTGTCACCTGGGTGAAGTAGATGCATCAAACAGGATCCTGATTAAAATACTGAGGTAAAGACCCCAACCCTCTTAACCGTGTCTAGCTTCATTTTCCTAACACCAGGAAAAAGGCTTCAACACCACTGGAACTATTCCATCAGGACACAACAGACTACAGAATCCTTGGAAGACCAAGTGTGCATGGACAGCTTGGCCGAAGCAAAACTGCATTTACCATGTGCACAGAGCAGACACAGTAAATGCCGACCCAGCCCAACCTCGTTAGGACAGGGCACTAACTAACACCCATCTGCAAGCCCAGGGCAGGCAGTCACTCACCGTACTGGCCCTGCTTGAGCAGCTCTGTCAGGCGCACGCCGCGGTTCAGCAGCTGCTGCGTGGCCGCGTCCAGGTCAGAGCCGAACTGGGCGAAGGCAGCGACCTCCCGGTACTGGGCCAGCTCCAGCTTCATGGTACCAGCCACCTGCAGGGAACAATGCACAGCCCTGTGATCACCTGCAGAACTCGAGGAGTTTCAAGGTTATCTGGCAGCTGACAGGTGTCACGAGCCAGCTCTGCCTTGCATTCCACACCAGTCAATCTAAAAACTGACAGATGATTATAAACATTACTAAAAATCCCATCCTTTAACATTAGCACGCTATTTCTCTCTAAAACAGCCACTGTTGATATGAAACCTCTCCAATTCTATGTCGGGACTAAAAGCCTGCAGTTAAGAGAGCATTCTCTAAGTGATCAGTACCCAGTTCAACACACCAAAATTTAATCCTACATCTTTATGCAGATACTATTTCCCCTTCTCCCATGCCTTTCTGAATAGGCAATGGAAGTATTAAAGAAATCTCTGAAGTCTGTTCTTTTATAATTTTGTAACACTAAGAAATCCAAAGCTTTATTCCCTCTCTGTTCACAGCTCACCAGTGAAATAGCTTGGAAGGCCTACACACCAGTCATCTCTAGCATGAGAAGGAACAGCAGTTTCACAATTACCTGCTTCATAGCCCTGGTCTGAGCAGCAGAACCCACACGGGACACAGACAGACCTACGTTGATGGCTGGACGGATACCTTTGTAGAACAACTCGGTTTCCAAGAAAATCTGCAGGACAGAATTATATCATTATCTTGCTCAGAAGCCTGGAGACCTCCTCAGAGACCAGCCACTAAATCCCACAGAGATTCTGGGCTGTGAGGGAGCCCTACCTGTCCATCAGTGATGGAGATGACATTAGTTGGAATGTAAGCAGACACATCACCAGCCTGAGTTTCAATGACAGGCAAGGCAGTCAGAGAGCCACCCCCGAAGGAGTCGTTCATTTTGGCTGCTCTCTCCAGCAGGCGGGAGTGCAGGTAGAACACATCCCCTGGGTAGGCCTCGCGGCCTGGGGGACGGCGCAGCAGCAGAGACATCTGACGGTAGGCAACGGCCTGCGTGGAGCAAAGACAGCCTTCAGAGCTCAGCACCCCACCCAGCACTTTAAATTCCTAAATGTGAGGTGATCTTACAGCTACAAACACCACCCCACAAAGCCTAAAGCCAAAGTTTCCTCACCTGTTTGGACAAGTCATCGTAGATGATTAGCGCGTGCTTCCCGTTGTCTCTGAAGTATTCCCCCATGGAGCAGCCTGAATAGGGAGCCAGGTACTGCAGGGGGGCTGCATCAGATGCTGTGGCAGACACCACGATGGTGTACTTCATGGCATCTGCAAGGGATTGGAGACACCCCTGAGTGTACCACGCCCAAAATCAGCAAACACAACAAGCACGTCAAGTACCAGTGCTGAAGCAAGTCCAGGCAGTACTGGAAAGCCCAGCACACCAGCTAAACACTAGCAAAACTAACTCAGTAAGTCTCAAGGGCAAATTTGTGGCAGCTAACACCTAACACTCGCAGGCTTCTTTCCCATTTAAAACAAAGCTTAAAACTAGGATAACCTTTTGTTCTAGAAATAACTCTCAATGAAAGCCTATGGTTTCCTGGCTGCTGCAAGAGAATACAACCCTCTGCAACACAGTCTCAAACAAACTGCTGTACTTAAAATGTGGGTTTTTCAGTAACCAGCAAGCAAGAGGTCAAAGGGCCTCATCTCCTGGGAGTTCTGTTACATGCAAAACCTTGGTCATGAAGATCACTGACTCTGAAGAGATGCAATCATTTAATGTCTTGTGTTTGGGCAGGGAAAGCTCTTCTCCAACTCTGCAGCTGCCATTGACACTGACTGGCCCATGGAACACACGGGACAAATGCCAAGTCCATGACTATTTGAAGGCCACAGCTTGTCTTAAGGCCTGCCTGACTGCCAAGATGAAGCTTTCAACTCTGCTGAAAAAAAGCCCTAAAACCAGAAGGTGACTTTTCCAGAAGCAATTCAACAGTTCAGGGGCATCAAAAGAGTCTTCCTAACTGTGATACTGCAAAAATGAGGGTTTTTTTCCCCAGATACCTACACATATTTCTTATTCACAAAATTAAGTAATTTGCCCATTTATTATTAATTCTGTCTACACTTGCAGCCAGGAGACATCACAGCTGTACTCAGCATTACAAAGAGAACAGGATGTCATTAGGTGACCATCTCCAAAAATGCATACCTGCATCAGTGAGCCTCTTTACCAGCTGAGCAACAGTGGATCTCTTCTGGCCAATTGCAACATAGATACAGTACAGCTTCTTCTTCTCATCCGTGCCATCGTTGAATCGTTTCTGGTTGATTATTGTGTCAATTGCAATTGAAGTTTTCCTGTGGAACAGAGAGGCTGGTAAGCCAAGCTGCCCAAGGTTCTCCCAGCCCGTACCAGCCCTGTACCCAGCCCTGTAAGGAAAATTTCAGGCTTGAGGATTTAACTTACCCGGTCTGCCTGTCACCAATGATCAGCTCACGCTGGCCACGACCAATGGGCACCAAGCTGTCCACAGCCTTAATCCCAGTCTGCATGGGCTCACGCACAGAGATCCTGGGAATGATCCCAGGGGCCTTCAAGCCAACTCTCCTACGTGTCTTAGCTGCAACAGCACCCTTAAAACACAGGAAAAACTTGCTGAGGTCTGGGTCACAGGGATACAAGCAGAGGTAGCTAGCACCCAGCTGCACTTACCTTCCCATCAATTGGATTGCCCAGGGCATCTACAACGCGGCCCAGCAGCTCCTCCCCCACTGGAACATCCACAATGGCTCCAGTTCTCTTCACAACATCCCCCTCCTTGATCAGTCTGTCGTTACCAAACACGACAACACCAACGTTGTCAGGCTCCAAATTCAAGGACATACCCTGGGACAGAGATAACATTATCCTGAGAAAATCCATACTGACATGCATGAAAGCTTTAATAATGATATGATTACTTTGCAAAATCCTACATCATCCACCTCAACCTTGTGACAATAGTCAAGGCTCCATTTTTATGTACAAAGTGTCTATTTCCTTCCACTTGGGCTAGAGAACCTGTCTAAGCTTTCAACTTACCAGGTATACCTCAGCAGCCTAGTACTCAAGTCACTTGTTTCTCTAAAAAGAACAGAAAGGGTAAGCAAGGTGCAAGTACAACATTACTCTCTTGCCTAGAAGCTGGACAAGGGAAAAGCACTGGCTTCCTCTGTGCCCAAGGTGAGACAGGTCATTAAACATGCTTAAACGACTGTTGCAGTACTCTTGAAACAGGTTTTTAACTCTAACCCGCTGTTAGGACTAAAAGAAGCCAGCAAGCTGCATAATGTATTGAAGCAGAGAGGACATTTCTAAACAGTAAACCAAAAAAACATCCTGAAACCACAATAAAAATCCAGTGCCAAGTGAGTCCTATTACTTCCTAAATTATGACAAACACAGCTCAAATGTTGGCTGAGAATCAGACGCTGATACCGAAAGCACAGTTTTACAAATTAAAAAAAAAAAAAAAAATCATCAATTCCTACACATAAAAGTTGCAATGAAGCTAACACGTTGTTCATAGTGGTATGTCCAAGGATGGTCTCAGGTTTTTCTCAAAAGCTGTGTTTTTAGTATCTCCATGCTAGAAAAACTCCTTTAGTGGCAGCTTACCTTCAGCCCAGAAGAGAACTCCACCATCTCTTCAGCCTGGACATTTCTCAGGCCATACACGCGGGCAATTCCGTCCCCGATGGAGAGCACGCGGCCCGTCTCCTCCAGCTCAGCCGAGGTGTCAGCGCCCAGGATGCGCTCCTCCAGGATGGAGGACACCTCGGCAGTACCTGCAGAGAGATGTTTCCAATCAGATTAGCACCTTAAGGTACAATAAGCACTCAGTAAGCTTGCCTACAATTCACAAAGTGCCCTTTCTCATCTGTGCCGTGAAGTCTACCTAGCAACACCTTTACTTAGGATGTGTAAGGTAAACACCAGCCTATGTATTTCCAGGTAATAAAAGCAGCTTCAATCAAAAATAACTGGCTGTGTAATTATTCACTTTCCTGATCACACCTATGCTCTCTCTCCATCATAAGCAATTAAATTCATTAATCAGCCTTAACCCGGGCAGAACAGGCCTGCTAGGCCTGCTTGCAGAGCAGTTACTTAGCCTTGGATGCATCAGAACACCTGATTTTGTAATCCAAGATCCACACCTGCATAAAGGAGCTTCGTTATGTCTCAAGAGCAAGTTGTTTGATATCAGATATAAAAACATATTCTCCGTATTTTTTCAACTTGACTTCCAACAGCTTGTTACCTCCCCAGCTAAGAAACAGTAAATAACACTGCAAAACTTATTTCCTAGTAATGCCCTTAATCACATTAAACCACTTCAAAAAATGTGCGTGAAGCACTGCCAAACACACTGCTATGCAGTGCAGCTGTCTCCTCTAAACACCAAACTGCTGGCAGCAAAAGAAAGCTCAAGGACACAAGGTCAAACCCAGGCAGGCCTGGGAAAGTCACCCACTCCTTCATTCTGCTACAGGAAACTCCAATCTGGGGCTACTCTTTTTTTATAAACAATTTTCAAATAATGCTGCAGATGACTGAAATCCCAGTGAAGCAGGTAAGCTGTGTAAGCCAAATGACAGATGGCCACTCCCTGCTCTGGGGGCATCGAAAAGTTATTAAAGTGAAGTTTGCTGGACGTGACCAGGTAACAGCTCACTTAAATACTCTCGGAACATAAATGTCCTCAAGTGCTGTCAACTAACACTGACCATAACCAAATCCGTTTTTGTCTGAAACACCTCATTCTTAAACCACTCAAGACTTTTCTCAAAACTCACCAGTTTTCTGAAAGCTTGGTTTGGAGGCATGGAGGTTTCTTGTAGCAACAAATGCTGCACCAAGGGTGTTTCTGGAAACCTAAAATAATTAATTGTTTCAGTTACAGCGAGATTTCCTCCATCATGCAAAAAAATACTGAGATTAACACATCTTTGATCTTGAGCTGCTTATGATGTACCTCAGCTCCACAGCACCCAATTCACAGCTACGGGAGTTCTGGAACCAAGGCCAGCACCACTAAGAAAGGGTAGATAATGAAGGAGATTGCTCCAAAAACCCCACTGCTTTTCTCTGCAGTGCACTGATGTCACCATTAAGCGCTGCAGCAGCTCCCAAAGAGAAACCTCCTTTCAGGTGACATTTCTGTGCTAAACACTGGAACCGTGGGGCATAGAGAAATCACTGCACCACTCAGAGTTCTGCACAGGGAGATACAAAGTTGTGTCTTCTAAGACAAATCTAACTGAAGTGGTTATGGTATTGTTAACGCACATAGAAAAAAAAACCCATAAAGCACTATAACAGAATCGTAATTACTTTGGAAAAGACTTCTGAGATCGTTGAGTTCAATCTATGACCGAACAACACCTTGCCAAGTACACTATGGCACTAAGTGCATTATATCCTTAAACACCCATAAGGCTGCTTAAGACTCCGTCACCCTTTGGGCAGACACTTCCAACGTCTAATCACGCTTTCTATGAGAAAACTCTTCTCCTGACCAATTTTAAATACTAAATCTGAAAAAATCTGTGCTAACGAGTGCATTTTAAGATCATGCCCTGCACCTTAAGGAAGGCTCCCAACGCAGCACCATGCAGCAAATCCGATGCCATTTAATGGCCTGCACCCCGAGCAGGCCTCTCCCCCGTTCATATTCACTGGAAACGCTGGCAGGAGTGGTTCCTCACGGCTCTTCCCACCCTCCATTTCCTCACAAACACAGAATAAACCCCTCACCCCCCTCTCACCTCACACCCACAACCTTGACCTTGCCCTGGCAGCTTTCAGCCACTACCCCGAGCCCGGGCAAGGACACCCCATCCCTCAGCGCGGTCTACCCCACAGCGCCGCGGGGACACCCCGTGCTTCCATCCCCACTCGGCGATGTCACCCCCTCACACCCTCAATGTCACCGCGGCCCCCAAGATGGCGGCG
>JAHLSL010013815.1:1452674-1469513 GCA_025920805.1 Petroica traversi | reverse complement strand
GGCTCCCTCAGGCGGCGGTCCCGCCCCTCAGCCGCCCACTCCCGTCAGGCTGCGGGCGGGATGGCGGCGGCGGCGGGAACCGCGGCCTGCGATCCCTTCATGAAGAAGCTCACAGAGGTAAACGGGGCTCTTTTAATCACATTTCGCTTTTAATCACATTTCTCTTTTAATCACATTTTTTTCTCCCCCACCGCCACACACACACCGTGCTCTCCGCGCCCAAGGGTGGCGTGGTTTTCTCTGTTGATGTGTGTGTGGTTCGCTGAGGGGCTGGTGCGGCAGCAGGATGAAGAAGGAGGTGTTAGAGGAAAAAAATTACTTTTATATTTATAGCGGCTGCGGCCATTCTCCGTCAGCTTTATTAGGCAGCTTAATGCGAGAATTTGTGTGCCTTACGTGGCGTATAACTTCCATGGTCTTCAGTTATTACCGGTCATAATCTAAGCTTTCAGATCTAATCAGGTTGGATATTTGGGAAAATTTCTTCACTCAAAGGGTTGTCCAGGCCTGGCACAGCTGCCCAAGGCAGCGGTGGAGTCCCCATCCCTGCAGGGATTTAAAATCTATATGGATGTGGCACTTGGGGATGGGGTCAGTGGTGGCCTTGGCTGTGCTGGGGAATGGTTGGACTTGATGATCCTGGAGAGCTTTTCCAACCCAAATAATTCATGATTCCATAACTACCACCCTACCTGGCAGTGCTGTGTTGATCTTTCTGACCTTGTTTCCAATTGTACGAATGCTTTGCAGGCCTGCTTCTGCACATTGTGGTGACTCTCTCCCACTCTCCTGCGGAGGCTGTTCCCAGTGATGGCTTGGGCAGTTTTATCCCATACGCTTTAACACTGTTTTCACTAGTTTTCCAAACATCCATTTAATGTCTCTTGGGTCCTTACCGTGCCTGTAGCCAACAGATCATGTAAATAAAAAGATAAAATTTTATCCCATAGAGATAAGCAAGTGTCCAGAGAAATAAGGGAGATTAAAAGGGATATAATATGTTTTTCTAGACCACAGAGGGTGTTTAAAGAAGACAGAAAGGAATTTGTCTCCACTTTTCCCATCCCTGCTGCTTGAAGTGATGTAGGAGTTACTCTTCAGGAATGCAGAGGTTGCCCTGGTTTACATTTTTCACATCTCTCAGCTATTTTCTGTCATTTCACATGATTGCTTGCTCTTTTGTCTCCCTTCTCTGGCAGGTTACTTCATGGCTAAAGAAACTATATGGGGATGAGCCTATTCCGGAATATGAGGTGAATGAAAGGA
Source organism: Petroica traversi (assembly GCA_025920805.1). Lineage (NCBI taxonomy): Eukaryota > Metazoa > Chordata > Aves > Passeriformes > Petroicidae > Petroica > Petroica traversi. The sequence goes on along the minus strand of JAHLSL010013815.1, from coordinate 1,468,247 downwards.
CAGTGGATATTTTGCATGAAGTTATGGAATGCAATGCAGAGAGAGACCAAGATGTTTCATTGCTGATAGAGGACATGAAGGAACAGACAACAAAGTATAAAGAAGAGGGTGAGTTGGAAGCTCCATTTCTCAATTCTATCAGAGCCAGGCTTTTCTTCCTGAAGATTGTATTTGTTAAAAACTTAGGAGTATATATAAATAAATGTAATTGAAACAGACTCAGCTTTTTTTTTTTTTTTTCTGATGCAGTTTTTACTACAATGCATCACACGCCTTCCTTTCAGCTAAATTTACAGTGATATAAGGTTGGTCAAGGGCAATTTTTTAAGCCATCTTGCGCAGACCGTAAATGTGGACAAGCAGGTTAATTGCTAAAACCTCCTTCTAGTCTGCTGGGCTGGATAGCACAGCATGGAAATATTTCCTGGATAGAGAGGGAGGTATCCCTGCAGCTTGTTCAAGAGTCTGAGCTGCTGCTAAAGAAAACCCTGCAGAAGTCTGAACAACTTTGAGGTGATTAAGTTGTGCTGAAGCTGCCCAGAGTGACTATTTTATAATTTGTCTGGGGCTTTTTGAGCAAGTGAGTGGCTCAGGGGACCACAGTATTTTTTAGCACACATAATAAAGGACTGTCCCTTCACTGGCTTTTCTCAGGAAGGAATTTTACTTTTCTGTGCAAAGGCTGGATTAGTACACATGAAGATGTTTTGGTAAGAAAATGTGTTTGGTTTTTGTTCCTTCAGGTGCCTTGCCACCAAACAAAAAAAATGATGGAGACAGACTTCCTGGGTCTGCCATGAACAAGGCTCAGGCTGAGCTTTGTGAGGGGATGACCTACATGAGTTAATTGCTGTGGGACAAGGGTGACCTCTTGTTTGTCTCATGTCAAACAGGCTGGTCAGAGAAGGAGTGGAGCAGTGCTTTCTTCCTTTATCACTGAATTTGACAGATGGAGATGTGCTAGGAGTTTGGCATGTTTAAGCCTTCTCTTAAAGTGTCTTTTTCCCCTAACAACAGACAGGTAGAAAGGTTCCAAGTTCTCCCAGAGCTTTGGAGAGCTTTATAAAAGAACAGTAATATTTAAAAAATCACTCTTCTGGGTTGTATATATTTTCCAGCTCAGTACTGGGAGGAAATTATTGGAGAAAGCCTGGGTCTTTCAGAAGGCAGTCTGTCCCAAGAAGCCACCGCAGACTTCACTGACCTGGTAGAAAGTGCAGTGACACTCGAAGTGGAGGACACATCTCTTACCAGGTTATTTTTCATACTCTGCATTCGTGGTGATGGTCTGTGCTGTTTTCCTCTGTTTTTTTTTTTTCACATCAGCAGCTTCAAACTTGACTTTGACACTAGGAGTCTAATTTGTCAGCCTTGTTTTTCACCCCTTGGGCAGCTTTGGAGTGCATGGGAGCTGAGCACAAAGTGCTAACTCTAGGTTATCCCAGCACAGGAAGGCTCTGAAGCCTGAGAAGAGTTTGGGATGGAGTTAAATCCCTCTTTTTTCTCATGCTTTTGTGGTCAGTGGCTACAGACTGCTGCCAGTTGGACTGATGTGCCAGGTATCCCAAGTAGTCGTGCTTAGGCAAAGACTGGGGAGCTGTGATGGGTGTTCCATCTCAGCTCTTCATTCTTTTCTGTCTCTTCTGGCCTCAGTTCACACAAGGAGATTCCCTCTGCCATGGAAAAATGGCATCTGTAAGTCTGATCTCCAGGCCTCTCTCCCTAGCATGGCTTTGGCCCATGACACTGCAACACTTGCAGTAAAAAACAGGCAAGATTTACCTTTGAATCAAATTTTTGTGTGATATTCAGGATCTTGGCTCTTACAGCTCTCTTCCTGAGCTGGAGGGGGAAGAGCTTTGGGCCACTTGGGAAGAGGAAGAGAGTTGGCTGGGCACATCTTGTGACAGTGCATTTTCAGGGACTGAATACAGTTTCTCTCAAAGGCACTGAGGCAAGCCAGGAGTGGGGCACGTGGTACTTTCAAACCCTGTGGTTTTATTCACCAGAGTGCCAGGTGTTGTTCACTTACTCAGGTTGCTGGACGGTTTTCCCCTTCCATGTGGAAATCTGTGTTAGTTATGGAAAGCAAATTCCCTTAGTGTATTACTTTAATTTACTCCTGCCATAACATCAGGAGGGAACTAAGCCATTTGTGTGAAGTGTGGAGAAAAGAATGACAATGACTCTGACTTTCAGAAGAGCTGACTCCTGAGCATTCCCACTGATTCTCTCCTCACCAGCTTCTACAGTGCCATCAATTCCATGACCTCGGAACTGTATGACACAAAATCAAAAAATGAAGAAATGGAACGGAAGTTGGATGTCCTCACAAGAAAATTAACTTCAGCACTGGAGATGAAAAATCAGTTAGAGAAGTGAGTAACAGATGAGGAAAAGGCAAATATTAAAGTAATACTGGTCATCTCTGTCTTGGGCAATGTTGGTTGTGGTAACTAACAAGGATAAACTGAGTTTTTAGGGGTTTGTCACATCTCCAAATATTGGAGATGTGTTTGGAAGTATTTATCAAAACCCATGTGTTATGGATTCTTCTAGTATTGAAAGAGATCTGGGAAGGCATTAAATCCATTATTTTAAAACAAAAGGGATCTATAAGCAGTTTTCAGATACCAGTTTGCATCTTCCACCATTTGTTTATGTCTGAGGCTGAAGACAAATCTGATTTTCTTAGCCCATTTAGCATAGGCTCTGTAGTCAGACTGAGGGAGGCAAAACAAAAACCATTCCCAGGTAAAAAGTTCCCTTAACCAGTGTGTAGAAGACATAATAACAGTAATAACTTTTAAAAAATACCAGTATCAAGTCCATTCCCTGGAGGATGTAATCTGAAGGGCTTTGCTCAGTGCAGCAGGATCAACCCCAGCCTTGAGTGAAAGTTGGCCCAGAGGCTCTGCACAGCTCCCTTCCAGTCTAATTATGTGTGGGGTGGTTTTTTTGGTCTTTTAAAGTGGCAATTGGGCTTGTAGAAGAGATTCCTGTGTGCTTTGTGTGGGTTTGCATCCTCTTGATCTGAGGTTTAGCTTGTGTAACAGGTTTCTAAGTGAGTTAGGGGGTGATGCACAAGACTTTCATTACCCTTTGCTTTTTGGCATATGGCATTCCTCTTTGCCACTATTTTCCCTGGTCTGCAGGGTTCTGGAGGTAACAGCTGCATGTATTTGCACTGGAAAATCCCACAGGGGAATACAAAGTTTTCTGCATTTTCTTCCTTCTTGTTTGGTTGCATTGCAATGTTTAGCTTGAGCATAGGTAAGTAGTACAAATACATATGAGTATTTACAAATGTATGTAATGGGGTTTACATTGAATGTAATGGGGTTTTTTTCATTTTGTGTTATTTTTTCAGGGATGTTAAAAAAATAGAGGAATCTCAGGAAGCAGAAAAGGCCAAAGCTGAGAGTCGATCCAAGAACTTGAAGTTCCTGCAAGATAAATCCAAGGATCTAAGAATAAGGATCAAGGATGCTGAGGTAGGTGGAAGGAATTGTCTTACAAGTCACTGTGATGGGATCACACAACTGTGGTTGGTTAAGCCCAAATTTGTAGTTACAGAGACGTTCCCTAAGCTTCCTAAACTCCAGGGCTAAGGACTCTTGAACTAACAGTAAGAGCTGTTCAGTTGTCCCTGCTGATCTCTCCTCAACACATCCTGTGATCAGAACAATGCTCTCTCCTCACTCCATGAAAAACTTTGTTAGCTGGGATTACCTGGTGCTTCTTGTGAGCTACTGTCACACAAGAGAACACAGACAGCTACCAGCAGAGCAGCTGATTCACTGAGATAAGCTGTGTCTCAGAATTATGAATATGACCCATTTTTTTAAAAGAATGAATGCCTAAATGCAGAAAGCAGAAGTTGTACTGCCTGCTCCCTCACCTTCCCTAAATGATGAAGGACGTGTGAATGCTTTATTTAATTCTTGGATGCTGTCAAGTAACAGAGTTGGAAAGTGTTGTATTCTAGTTGACATTTTCCTGAGAAGCCTCTTTTCAGCCTTGCTGTGTGCTCTTTTCCCACTAATTTTTTGTAGAGACTTGTTATTATTAATGCAAATTTTAGCAGTGCCTAGTTTCAAACACAAACTAAAGCTGTGGCTCAAATAGCATATTTCTGCTGTGGACAACCTGTGTTCTTCTTTGCCCATTTAGATAAAAATGGTGAAACCTTTCTCCTTGTTGCATTTTGTGCCCTCTCCTGTTTGCAGGGTAAGCTGCTTGCCTCAGGGTTGGACCAATCCCTGACACATGAGGCACTCATGAAGTTATGTGAGGTAGGTTTTTTTTGGGTACAAGGGGGATGTTTCTACAGTGGGACCAGGCCAGGCTTGCTTGTTGGGGGCTTTCAGGAATTGTAGTTTGCCTGAACAAATCTTAATGGCCAAAGGAAGCACAAATAAAAATCCTGTAGATGGATTTCCATGAACTAGGGTTTTGGGGTGGGTTTGTCTCTCTTAGAGGCATGTACTGGAGAATTTCCACAGAACTAATTCTCTGCCACTGAAAACAGATCTACTTCCTTTATTTCTGATCCATGTTATAAAAAGAGGGGATTTTCTGTGGACTATATCCCATTACATGGCTATCTGTGGATTGTAGTTCCTTGATAGAATGACCCATGTGATTCTTTCTACTTCATGTGAAATAAACCTCTTCCATACACTTCAAAACAAGGGGATAAGCTCAAATGAAACCTGAATTCCGAACCACTGTGTGCTATTTTTTTTTCTCGTGTCTTTAAATATAACATTTTTGGCTGTATCATAAGCCTAGTGGAACATACACTAAAGAAAAAGCACATTTCTTGAATTAGTAAATACAGACTTTACGGCTTTGTGCTGTGCACTGGCCACAATCTTCATATTTTTTGCTGATGTTATAGTGGGAACTCAGTCTTTTCTCCTCATTCCTTTTGATGTCTTTTCCTGCCTGTTTTCTGGTGGAGCAGGTAAAATGTGTTTGCTGGTTTGTCTGCTGTGTTTCTCACAAACCAGCACTGGGTGGCAGTGCTCACATTGCCAGTGTTACCAGGAGGGTACTGACCAGAACTGTTCTTAGTAGGAATTGTGCAGGCAAAAAGCCAAGGGCAAGGTTTCTAGGCTTGCCATCTTCTAGAGCCCAAGCATAAGGTAAGGTTTGACTTGACATTTACAGAACTGCTTTGCCAAGGCCTCACTGAAATGGGCAGCACAAATGACTTTATCTTTTTTATTTAACTTCGGCTGTTTGAAAGCAGTTCAGGACTCTGGGAGGTTCTCAGTTTGCAGCCTCAGAGAGAAATTACTTCCCCTTGATAAGTGTAAGGGAGAGTCTTTTTGCTGTTGCATGTGCAAAACTTCAGTTTTCCATATGTTTCATGGAGGATGAAAGCTCTCAAATTCTGAAATGTTGTAGATGACGGTGTATCTCGCTCATTTCCATCAATTCTACAAATAATTCCCTAGAATATAATTTGCCTTGCTCTCTCTGCAGGAACTGGCTGCAGTGCAGAAAAAAATGGAGCCGGTGAAGAAGGAACTGAAGTCCTACCATGAATTACCTCCAGTAACTATTTATCCCACTGTTACATTGTATTTGCCATCAGGTTAATTTTGGTGGACTTCAGAATGTAAAGGGTATCATGATGACTTTGGTGGACAGGTAGATGGTCCTACAGGTCTGTTAATGGTACAAACCAAAGACTTAATTTCTATTTATTGATCAAAGCCAAGAAATTAAGTATACTTGTCAGGCAGATTTTATTCTAACAAGGTGGACAAATTTGCTGGGCAAATTAGTATTCAGGGGAATTAGCTAGAAATTGGACAAAGAAATATGGAGGGAAAGGAATCCCCTAGAATAACCAGCTTTTTGAGATCTACCAGAACATTAGGTGTAATTGCCATCAGGCTGTCAATATGGTGGACACAGCACGTGGTGCAGAGCTTGGAGCTCTGAACAGGATTTTAAGGTTCCTGAAGAAATAGCCAAATGTAGGTTTTGACCCCTAAACGGGCTGTTCCATCATTTATTTTGCTTTCCCTTGAGGGTGTTGGGTACTCAGCTCTGAAAATGAAAGTTTCTCATCTCCCTCACACAAACACTGTTGTCTTGCTCCTAGAGATAAAAAAAAAGGCTGTGGGTAGAAAGGTGGGACTGCTGCTCTGTTTAGTCCATCTTGCTCCAAGAGGCAGTTTCCTCCTTCCCTTAAGTGGAACAGGACATTCAGATGGGATTAGGTTCTCCAGTTCCCCTCCAGCTTTGCTGTCACTGGAGGCAAGGAGAGCCTCAGTGCCTCCCTCCTGGTGCAGGCAGAAGGAGGAGAGGGAGGTTTATCCTTGCAAACTTACTGTGCTTTGGAATGTTCTTGCACAAATATATTTAAAATCAAATCCCTTGATTGGTAGGTTTGGAAAATTGCTTAAAATGAAGGAGTTTTTTTAGACTTTAGGCCATACCAGACTTTTGAAAAATACATGATTGCCCAAACCAAACCAATATTAGGCTTTTAATGGCAGTACCATCAGCATATGAAGTGCGTACACAAAACAGCATTAATTGTCCATGAATTCACCAGAAGCTCATCATTAGACTCTTGTACAGGTGCAGGGACTGTTGTTTCCTGATGAAATACTGATTTTTATGCTATTTTCTCTCATTAGAGCATTCCCCTGGCACGAGTGAAGATTGAAGAAGCAAGAAGAGAACTTGTAAGAGTTTTTTTTAATCTTTCCAGGAGCTACATGTATTACTTGATTACAGATTTACCCACGTTAGACTGTAGTGGGGAATTTGATGAAATTCCCCAAATTTCCTATGGGGAAATTTGATAAGGGAGAAGTTACAGATACTAATCTGGGGAACTGGTGCAGTGATGTCTAAGCTGCAAAGGCAGTTGAGGAAATTTGATAAGGGAGAAGTTACAGATACTGATCTGGGGAACTGGTGCAGTGATGTCTAAGCTGCAAAGGCAGTTGAGCACAGAGTACCCTATCCCCATGAATTTTGCCTGTTGGAATATTTATTCACTCAGTGTAGGTCTCAGAAGCTTCCTTGCTCCTCCTGAACTCTCAGAGAGCCCCAAGGCCCATATTTTAGTCAACAGCTGCCTTGTAGGCTGCAATGGGACTTTCCCCTGTAAAACACAGTGCCCATTTCCTCCATGCTTGTGTAACCTGCAGGTGTGGCTGTTGAGCTGAACACCATAAAGCAGTTTGGGAAGTTCACACATAGCTTTCCTGGGTAAGCCAGGACACATTTGAACCCCATAAAACCTGGTTTTGTTCCTTTGGACTACTGCCTGCTTGCTCGTAAAGCACAAGTGGCAAGCCTTAAACCCATGATCAAAAGTCACAGCTAGGTGAGAGCATTTTGCACATTTTCAGGTGAGAGTGCCCGGGTTGGTAGCCACTTGTTTTTGATTCAGGAGTACAAGCCCCCCTTTCCTGCCTGGGGCTGTTCTCAGGACAGAATGCTCACCTCTGGGGGAGCACCTGTGAGCTGGCAGGTGTCCAAAATCACACTGGAGCACAGGACAAAGGCAGCTGAGTTTGTCCAGCCCTTCATTCAGAGGTTTCCCTGTGCCAAGTCCATCCAGCTCAACACTGGGGTTAATCCATCACTGCTGACAACCTCCCAGGGTTTGATCACTGCAGATGTGTTTGGTTACCAGCACAGAGTGGAAACTCTCTTGTGGTCCCTGATTCCTCTCGGATTTTCTCTCCCTCTAGAAAGCCTTGGATGAAGAGCTCTCAAGGGAGATCGAGGCTGTGCCTTTCGAGCTGATGTAGCCCAGCAAACCCCAGTTCACCTGAGGTGGCCTGCATGGAACATGATTTTCCTTCTGCTGCCTACTTACTTGCACTAGCATTTTGGAATTCTTGTTGTACTTCCTCCAGTGCCCTTCTTTCTGTTGGCCTTGTGTTCATAAACATCACCTGGTTTTCATTAAATAACCTCCAGACTTGCTGTTGTCTCTATCAATTATTTTTCTCCCTGTGAGATACATCTGTAAAGCAGCTCTATGGATAGTGCAGGCATAGCTTTAAAATAGAAAAAAACCCCACACAATAAGACCTTCCTAGATCTGAAAACAGTGTTTTTGCAGAACCACTGTGGGACATGATGATTTTGAAGTCAAATTGCCCTTAACAATTCTACGTCAAATGTCATCTTCCACGAGGGTTCCATGAGCCCTCATAATTTCCATGCCATCACCACACAGCCTTCCACACTTTCAGAAGTGTTTTGCACTCTCCAGCTTTTAGAAGCCGTTTGGTACCAAAGTCAAAAATCAGAAAAACTACTGAGGATAGAGAAGAAGCAAAATCTAGAAATAGTGGCAGCTCCTGAGGGCATTGAGCATGAGCCTGTTTGTTCTGGAAAACATCCAGGCAAATGGTTGTGCTCTCAGTGACAATCTTTTGGCATTTGGAGTTGCAAGAGATTATGGCCATGAGAACTGTTGCTTCACGGCAAGAGTTGGTTTTCCACTGATCTGCAGCAAGAGAGATTCACAATTACACTGTTGTCAATAAAATACTACGAGTGTGACCTCTGTCCCCTCCTTTCTTGTGCTATGATGGGGAAGAGTTGAGGGATCCTCAGAGAGCACTGTCCATGGGCATCTCCAGCCTCTTTCATACACCAGGAGTTGCTGTGTAGTTCCAGATGTTTAAATCCAGCTGTTAGGAAAGGGTGAATTGCCTTAGTTTTGGGGCTATTTATCTTCACTCCTGAGGTAGGAAACAATATGGCAAAAGAAGTGGAAAATTCTTGGGCTAAACTGGCTCAAAGGAAATTACCTCAGAGGTGACTGATGTGAAATTAGGAGTAAGCACCATAGCGCAGGGATGATTACAGTTACAGTTACTGCTTACAAATAAAACCCACCCAAAAGCCATAGGAGTCGTGTTTGAACCTGCAAAGAACAAGAATATAATCTGATTTTCCTGTTGTGGAACAGGAAGATGTTATAGTCTTGGAAGGCATCTGGGTAGGGGTAGACATCAAAGAATGATGTTAAGAAAGCCAGTGTAAGGCACTGGAGGTGATAGCCGTGCAATTAATGAATCTTAATCTCCAGAAGCTCTTAAAAGCAGATTAGAAATTATTTGCTATAGTGTTTAAAATGTGAGGGAGTGTTGATCGCAGTTTGGGATACAAAGATGGGATAGATGAGGGTTTGAGGGTGCTACCAGCCCTGCTTTTTAACAAGAGCCTCAAGACTTACCTGGCTAAGATTAGGAGAAGGCTTTTTAGCAGCCACAACTCCAGGCTTGGGAGGATTTCCTGGGGACTGTGGCACCTCATCACAGAGTGCTGCACCATTTATGAAGCCTGGGGACTGTTCTCCCCTCCCTGTGCCCACAGAGCAGCTGCTGCCACTCCACAGCACGTGAAGAGCCTGAATCCAGGGAGCAGCAGGGCCCGACTGTCTGGAGAGCTGCCCAAACACGGCCACGTGTTGCTTCCTAGTGCTGGAAACTCCAGGAGGAAAAAAAAATAATAATAAATCCGAGCAGCTGCCTCTGAGCTGTGTGTCACAGCTGAGCTGTCCCCATTGCACACAGCATAAATCAGGGGGCAGCTGCCAGGTCTGACTGCTCAGCTCTGGGTGGAAATTGGGAAAAGTCAAATAAATGAGATTTGTGGAGGGTTTTGGGGAGGTTTCTCAGCCCTTTGGTTTGGCATGGGCTGAGTGCCTTGCAGGAACCCTTTCTTGGTGTTTTGGGACAGACAAGCTTTTCCTGCTTAGGGATGGGATGGCAGAGGAGGAACAGCTCACTGGAGTCCTGCTGAGACAGGAGAACACCAGGCTGGCTGAGAAAACCTCTAATTCTGGGCTTCCTCCTCTGCCCTGGCAGCTGCTGAGTGTTTGCACAGGGATGACAGGGGTTGGCTGCCAGCTGGACCCTCAACTGTTGGACATTGTGGAATAATCACCCAGCTGAGAGGGATATGAGGCTGGGGAAGCCTCTGCTGCTTCACTGTCCCTGCAGGGTGCATCAGCTGCTCCCTCTGAGCTCCCAGACTGAATTTTGGAGACACCTGTGTTAACACCTGCAAGATGAGAACAGGTGCATGGCCAGAGCTGGAGCCATGCTGAGCTGCAGAACTTCCATTTTCCCAACAATGTGCAGAAGGTGTTCATTTTTTATTACTGTGTGCTCAATTCCTCCTACTGGAAAATGTGAGTAATTCCACCTGAAAACAAAAAAAATCAAAACAAAACCAAAAAAAAAGGAATTAAAATTATGAACTAGACATGAAAAATAGGTGTCGGCCTCAAGTGAAAACTCATATGTATTTTAACACAAATTGAAACACTGTTCTTATCAGGCCAATATGCAAAATAATATCTGCTTTCGGGAAAAATAAAGTAAATTTCGTCTGCAAACTAGCGAAGTATTGTGGATCTGTTTGGAAGAAAACATTTAGGTACTAAACCCAAAATAAAGTAAAATGCTGGAGGAATGCAGAATCCATAAGGCAAAATTAAGGCTTCAAAGCTGACATGTGTGTCTTTTTACTTAAAATGCATTGAATCAAAAGGTGTGGATGGAGTCTCTTTTGGCTGTATCTCTTGGCTAGTGCTATAGAAATACTCCATCTGTTGCACACATTTCATTGTGGTTCCTTTTCAGTCTTCCTTTGACTGAAAGTATTCAAAAATCTTTCATTTATATAAATCCTTTTGTAGATGTAGAATATTACAACAGGACTCTAATTAAAAATAACTAAAAATATTAAAAGTTTCAAGATTTATTTTAAAAGTAAGTTAGTTGCATTCGGTACCATCTCCAGTAAAACACTCTAAATATCTTATACTCAATGTTGTTGAAGCAAACTTTAATGTGTCAAATGTTAAGTGCATTAAAGACTTTTAAAATTACATTTAGAACTGAATAGGTCTTAGAAGTCCGGGAAAAGTTTTGTGTTTCTAAGCTATTCTTTGAATTTTTAAAGTACAGAGTCAGCAGTGGAACAATAGTGATCCTGGTTTGTGTGACCTTGCAGGAAATCCTTCTCTTTCCCTCCAAGCAGGCAGTCACTGTTAGTAACTTCGAGCAGCTTTACAAACATTTCTTATTTTGTTAAATGCTCACTTCTCTAAATAATTTCAGTACTGGGCTGAAGGTGTTTCTGCTTCTCCAATTCACAAATATTTCTCCTGCAAGAAAACCTCACGTGTGAGAAAGCAGAGGCTGTGTGTTTAAAGAGAGGCCTGTGGTTCATCCTCTCTTTGCCAGGCACCACCTGCATGGGAGGATCCTCCCTCTGTCTTGGAGTCCTTCAGCATTGCACCGTTCTGAACCGTGTAAACTCCAGTAAAAAAACACCCAGCAACTCCCAAAATTATGAACTAATCTAATAAATGCTTCTGCTAGCCCCTTGATAAATATGCTTCTAATGCTAATTAAGCAGCTGTGCTGGTTAATTAAATTATGTCGGCTGATAAAACCTAGCAGCAAGGAAAAGTTTTATTTCTTTTCCTTCCCAAGGAGATGTTTGCTGTACCTCGGGGATGGATGAAAATATTCTGGATATTCTGGACACCTTTTCCATGGTCCCTGGGTGACCTCAGGGGGATGGCTTGGCTGGGTATCAGCTGCACATTTGTGATTTCAGAGGCTTGGAAAATGGGCGTTGTTTAAATGTTGCTTGGAAGCTTCCTTTGCAGAGGATGCTTGGTAATGTGCCTGTGGATGCCACAGAGAAGAGCTCCTGAAAAGTCATTCTTCAGTCTGGAGATGGAGGGGAACTTTTGGCCTGGGGCTGGAAAAGAGAAGGGAGCAGGGATAGAAGAGTGTCCCCCTGCCAGGAGCTGGCTGTGAGAAGCCAGCCTGGAAGCCTTTACGAGCCAAAATGCTCTCAGACCAACTTTTACTTTGACAAGAGAATGTGGCTCGGGGGTTGTGCTCCAGCACTGAGCTGATTTCCTCCCATTGTCCTTGGGGAAGCGCCGAGATTCCCTTTGCTAAACCGCATTTCTTCCTGGCGGAGGAGTTCTTATCGCTTCCTCGTGGGGTAACTAACGCTGAAATCATTGCATTCTTGGCAGACACAGTCAAAGAATGATAACGAGGAGCCAGAGGAGCCTAGAAGATGTGCTGGGCTGTACTCCCAAAATTCCCGGAGCCAGCACCACCTCCAGTCTTTCCTCCTCCCTTCTTAATCTTTCTGCCCGATCTCCCTGATGTTTCAGACGAGTCCCCTGGTATTTCCCCTAATCTGGCATTTAAAATCTCAGGCAATAAAGCTTTCACCACTTCCCTTAGGGAGACGATTTTCCAGCCTGTGGTTCTCCATTCAAAAACTTTCCAGGCGGATTCTCAGCTTAGACATGCCCTTCTGTAGTTTCACCCCATTAAAATCATTAATGTATCCCCAGCCTTCTCCCTTGGTGCCGCTTGCTTCATTCAGACATTTACAGATCACCGATGTCTCCCCGCTTGTTTTACTAATTCCGCGCTACTTAAGACTGCCAGAATTCCTTTTCCTCTCTTTTGTAAAGCCTCCAGCCTGCCTATTCCTTGGAGCGCCTTCCCATGTATCACTCTTCTTGCAAATCCCAGGCAGATGCTCACCGCCCTCGCCCGTGTCCTTAAGCTTTCCTGTGCTGCTTCCAAAACTGCACTGCCTGTTCCCGACTGCCGTGTCCCAGCGCCTGTGAGCTGCGTCCTGTCCTCCGGGTGTCTTTCAGAGCACATTGTTTCCCGTAAATAAACTTCTGGAATTTTTCCCCCCCTCCCAAAAGCAGCCGGCGGGGTGGTGAAGTTTGGTGGCTCAAACCTCGTAGGAAATCGGAGCGAGCTCTGGGTTCCACCCTCAGCTCAGCACGGGGAAGGTTTTGCCTTTGCTCAAGTACAGATTTTTTTTTTAGTGCTTTCCTTCGTGCTGACACCACAAATGATGCTTTCACCTCCTTGAATAGATTTTTTATTATTATTATTTTTACATATTTGGTGAGAAGTACCTCGCAAAGTTTAAAAAAAAATTGCGGATTCCTGGATGCGTGGTTCTGCTTGTAGCTGAGTCTCTGAATTTCTCCTAACGAGATAAATTCTTCTGAGGTGGCACAGTGTCTGTGTTTCCCGAGTGCACACACACGATTTGGGTGGTGGTGCGGGCAGATTTCCCCCACATTTCCGTGCTACCAGCCCTGGGACTGAGCCTGTGCCACGATCAGCTCTACGAATGTTTAACTCTTGAATTCCCCAGGTGTTCCTAGCCCTCATCAGGACTTTTGGACTATCCTGAAATGATTTCCTGCCACGGGGATGACACCTGCAGCTGTGCAGCACAAACCCCGGGGTGCAGAGACACCAGGAGGGTGTTTAAGGAGAGCCTTGGCGGGTTTGAATGTACATTACAAGGTTTAAAGAGGCATTAAAAGGTTTAAAGAGCCTATCAGAAGGTTTAAAAAAAGCTTTAAAATGTCGCTATGATTACACTCCACCCAGCCCCTAGGGCTCGGGTCTTCCCAGGTGCCTTCCAAACACAAAGATCCCGGGATTCTGTGGTCGCAGGGAGTGCAGGATCTGCCAGGGAGATCTGTGGAAGGGAGAACGGGCTCGGAGTGTGTAGGGGTGCTGGGGGGTGTGTGTGACAGGGACAGGGACAGTGTCAGTGACAAGGGACAGTGGTAGGGACAGGGTCACAGTGGCAGTGATAGTGGCAGGGACACTGTTAGTGACACAGTGACACAGGGCTGGTAACACAGGGACACAGAGGGAAACACAGACAGGGACACATGGACAGGGACTCAGGGCTGGTGACACTGGGATAAAGGGACATTTGCGAAGGACACAGGTGCCCAGGGACAGTGTTACAGGGCTGGTGACACAGAAACACAGGGATAGTGACTCAGGACTCAGGGACACACGGACACAGGGACACAGGGACACAGTGACACAGTGACACAATGACACTGACAAAGGGACAGGAACACAGGCACACAGTGACACTGACACAGGCATAGAGATGCAGTGACACAGGGACGGGGATGGTGGCCCAGTGACACGGGTATACAGGCAAACAGGGACATAGTGACACAGTGACAGTGGCACAGGACAGGGGCACACAGTGACACATAGAGACAGAGACACAGTGGCATGGGGATACAAAGACACAGGGACACAGGAAAACAGGGACAGGTGTACAGGGACACAGGTATATGGACATAGGAACAGCGACTTGGGGACATGGTGACGCAGGATACATGGACATAGAGACACAGGTACACAGGGACATAGAGACAGAGACAGGGACACAGGAGGACAGGGACATGGGGACAGGGACACAGGGACACAGTCACACTGTCACAGTCACACAGTCATGCACAGTCACACACACTGTCACACAGTCACAGACATTCACAGACAGTCACAGACACTGTCACATTGTCACACACACTGTCACACACAGTCAGACACACTGTCACACTCACAGTTACACTGTCAGTCACACACCGTCACGCAGTCACACACACATGCTGTCACACAGTGTCACACTGTCACATTATCACACACTGTCACACACGCACAATCACACTGTCACACACAGACACACACACTGTCACTCACTGTCACACAGTCACACACTTTCACACTCTCACTCTCACACACTCTCACACACACTATCACACTCTCCTTGTCACATGCACACACTGTCACACACACACTGTCACACTGACAGTCACTCACACTGTCACACACACACACAGAGTCCCACAATCACACTGTCACACTCTCACACAGTCACACAGTCAGTCACACACTCTCACACTGTACACATTGTCACACACACAATCACATTGTCACACACAGTCCCACAATCACAGTCACACACTGTCACACAGACACACACACTGTCACACAGTCACACACTCTCACACTGTCACACAGTGTCACACACACAGTCACACACAGACACAGACACAGACACAGACACAGACACAGACACACACAGTCACACTGTCACACACACACTCACAGTCACACACAGACACACAGACACACAGAGTCACACAGTCACACTGTCACACACTGTCCCGCTGTCACACACTGTCCCGCTGTCACACACTGTCACACTGTCACACACTGTCCCGCTGTCACACACTGTCCCGCTGTCACACACTGTCACACTGTCACACACTGTCCCGCTGTCACACACAGTCACACTGTCACACACTGTCCCGCTGTCACACACTCTCACACTGTCACACACAGTCACACTGTCACACACTGTCCCGCTGTCACACACTGTCCCGCTGTCACACACTGTCACACTGTCACACACTGTCCCGCTGTCACACACTGTCCCGCTGTCACACACTCTCACACTGTCACACACAGTCACACTGTCACACACTGTCCCGCTGTCAGACACTGTCCCGCTGTCAGACACTGTCCCGCTGTCACACACTGTCCCGCTGTCACACACAGTCACACTGTCACACACTGTCCCGCTGTCACACACTGTCCCGCTGTCACACACTGTCACACTGTCACACACTGTCACACTGTCACACACTGTCCCGCTGTCACACACTGTCACACTGTCACACAC
>JAHLSL010013815.1:1407438-1452274 GCA_025920805.1 Petroica traversi | reverse complement strand
CCTCTGCCCTCAGCCCGCCGGGCCGAGCTCCCCTCAGATCCCTGGAGCAACTCGGGCTCCGCTTTGTCTTTACCGGGACTTTTGTAACGTGTCTCTCTTTCTCTTTTTTTTGAATTCTTTCTTTTTTCATCTTTTTTTTCTTTCTTTTTTTCTTTCTTTTTTTCTTCCTTTTTTGCTTTCTTTTTTTTTCTTTTTTTTCTTTCTTGTTTTTTTCCTCCCCCCCTTCCTGCAACATCTTTTGAAGTCGTGTGAGTTGTTGGAGAGTACCCCTTGGAGAAACAAGGGGTGCCAGGGCTGCAGTGTGCGCTGCTCTAGGGTTTTTTTCGGTATGGTGTTTGTTGGGTTTTTTGTTGTTGGTTTTTCTTTTTTTTTTTTTTTTTGCGATTTTATTTAGCTTGGGTGGCACGTTCCGCTGGTGGGAAAGTGTGTTTTGCACGGGAAGGACGCTCAAGTTGCTCCTTGCGTATCCACCCCGGGTTCCCCTTGAGCTCCTGACGTCTAATGGGTTGCAGATGTGGCTCGGAGCCACACAGCCATCCGAGGAGAATATAAAACTTTACTGTGCTACTTTTTCCTTTCTAAAAGCGAAAAAAAAGGCGGGCTGAGCAGACTTGTAATGTTTTAACTGTTTCCCCAGTTCCAGTACTGTAACTTTCTTTGCCTGGAGGTTATTGGACAACAAAGGCCACTTTCTGAAAGACTTGTGGATTTATTTTTTTTTTTTAGGGTTACATTGCTTCCACCTTTGTGAAGTAGCATCGAAGTGTATTTAAGTCTTAGTTCGTTAACTGTGGAACAAGGCAACTTGCCTCAAAGTTTGTAGGTACCTTGGTGAAACTATAACTGCAATAACTTAGTTAAACAAGGTCGTGGTTGTAACTAGTTGTGCACTTTAAACCAGCACAAAGTACGCAACAACACTTCAAAAGCTGAAAAAAAACATTTGTGTGTTGAGATGCCAGAAGTCAGTCCTGTTTGATTTTTTTTGTTGTTGTTTCCCAGACAAGTAATTCCAGCTTTTAAAAATGAATGAATAAGTAAATCTTTGAACCCTTGAGCATCTCTTTAAAAATGTAAAGTTTCTTTTAATTCCCCCTCCTCGAGGTTTTATTTGGTTTTAGATCTTCTCTGGTACTTGTCAAGCATCAGACCAAATAATAGTCTTACTTATGTGCAAAGGCTAAACTATTTCTACTTTTCAAGCTGAACATTTAAGTACAGACAGTAACGCCTCTCCCCTTGGAACAGCAAACAAACGCTACATTTAAATGTTCCTCTTAAAGTCTGTTACATTGCTTAAGTCTATTAAAAACGTAATGTTTGACCTTGAGGTGGAAACCGAGCATTTGAGCTCCCCACCGTGTGGTTCTGCTGCCCCAGTTACCACCTGTAATTGCTTTTCGTGTGGCACCAGAGCTGGGAGCCAGGCAGTCAGGGCAGCACAGCCTTCCCTGCTGCCCTGGAGGAGGGAAACGTGGCCTCTGCAGAGGAAAATAGGTTTGTAGCAAACTCTCAGGAGAGCAGCGAGTTGCTTGTCATGTGTTTGCTAAATCCAGACATCCCCCCGTGTGTGTATATATATATATACATACACACACGTGGTAGCAAAGCAGTGAAATGAAGTGTGGAGAACTTATCAGTTCAGCAGCTGCCCTTGTTAAGAGTGATTTTCTGAGCATTTCTCACCTCTCGTGATCTAGAGGAGCCTGTACTGTCCAGGCAAGCTCCAAGGGGGGTGGTTATGTGGCTACCGAAAGCCAATAAAGCAGAGTTTCCTGTGGTTCCAGCTCGCCTGTGACACTGGTGTTCTGTCTGGGGAACCAAGGGCAGGTGGAAGCAGGTGATGGAAGGCGGTGTGTGAGTCTGGGCAGCTGGTATTTCTGCTCGAGTAGCCGAGGGTGACAGTTCTGACTCATTTTGAAACACTCGGATTTTTTAATTACACTGTGTCGGCTCTTTCTGTTTGCTCTCCAGCCCAGCTGCTGGTTGGAGTGGTGAGGAGGTGCAGTGAGGAGTCAGGGACCGGGGAAGGCTGTGGCCTCAACACATCCAGGAGAGTGATGTGAGTGGCACTGCAGCCTGGGCATCTCTGCTTGGAGGCAATCACGGAGCACAAACCGGGAGTGGGTGCCTCAAACTGGGAGCTGTGGAGGGAGGGGACACGGGAAGGAGCCTGGGGCCACCCACCAGGCAGCTGAGAACAGTCAGGGCACACAGAAAATGTTGCCCTGCTCTAGCTGATAACCAGGAGGTTTGGGTGCCTTTGACAAATGGGCACTGTGGAGGGGGTGGGATTAATGGGGTAAGTTCAGGTTGAGTGAACAAAGAGTAAATGTGGATTATCGTGAGGGGCTTTGAACATCAAACATCAGGGAGATAAGTTGCTGTAACTCAGTCAGAGCAACAAGAAATAATTGCCTTGGCTGTCCTGACCTCCATCTCCTTGCTGTATATTTACCTTTAAAATGCAGGATTCTTTGCCTGGATCCTGCTCACTTTCTTCCCTTTCTCTTGTACATTATCACATCAACTCCCTGCTGCACCAAGGATGTATGTGCCATCCTTGACCTGCCTGTATATCAACATCTCACTGAAACATCTGTTAATGAGATGGGGGGGTCTCTACGTACCACACTGGGAAGGCTCTGCACACTGAGTGATCCAACTCTCTGGTTACCCTCTGACCAAAATACCACCAATTATCTAGCCATATGAAAACTTTGGAAAGTTTTTCAAATGAGTAAATAGTTTCAAGCAACTTGCACATACTTGTCTATAACAGTTCAAAGTTGTTGCGTTGTTGGTACTTTTTGACAGAATTGGGTCTGTGGTCAATCTCAGCTTCTGTGTTTTTATCTGCAGTTTACTGAATGGCTTAGAAAACTGCAACCATTGACAGAAACTGAGCAGCAGATTTAATGACACATTTACTAATCAAAGTAAAAGATTTAAATATCATTATTGCCAGCATGTAACTTGCACTCTGAAAAACAATTACTAAAACTTGAATATCTTTGCTGGCTTGAACATTACTGATAGCAACAGGGATCTGAAAATGAAGCAGCACTGGGAGAGGGGTACAAGCATAGTGCTGGGAAGGAGCTCTGAGATAAAGTGTGGTACAGTGTGTGTCGATGCTCTGAGATGGCCTTATGTGGAAAGGAAACAACTTTTGGTTTTCCAGAACCAAAATAAATGTTCAGCGCATGAATGGGAGTTCAGCCTTTAACCTTATCACTCTAACTCAGGAGTAGCCAGACTTACGATACTGGAATCTGTGGCAGCAGATACTATTGCAGGGAATTTGGACAACAAAAATCACCACAAAAACTGTACTTTCTGTCACATCTTTGTTCCAGGTTTTTAATGCATAATGCAGTTCTGAGTCTGTGACTTGAGGTTTAGAACACAGTGTCCACAAATGTGCGATTTTGAGCAAAAAGAGAACTGGATGAAAGGGATTATAAATCAAAATGTGCATATGGTGTAAATATTAGCCTCTGCTGTTGCTTTCTCTGGTGCAGTACATCTCTGAGCTAAGCTGAGTGACTGATACCTCATCACTTGCTCAGTGCTACTGTTTGAGGGCTCAAAGTTAAAGCTGTGTTTGCCCGTTCCTGCTCCTTAGCATTGCTCTCCCCGTGTTGTATCGTGAATGGAAGCTGTAGCAGTTTCTCCGTGGATGTGACTGGCTCCCTGGGGCACCCTTGTGGGTTACTCACACAGGGCTGGAAATGAGATGCAGCCCAGCAGCGCAGGTGTTGCAGTGACACCGTGTCAGATGCATTGCTGCCTGCTCCAGGAGGTCGTGAGGTGTGTCAGCTTTAGGTTCAGAAAGATCCCACCTAATATCCCTTTTCATTTAAGAAGGCATTTAGGGGTTTTGTGTCCATTTGATCATGTATCTGTCTCTCCAATGGTCAGGATTTGGTCTAAGTAGCAAAACAATGTGCAGGCTTCAGCCTTACCATGCCTTTTGATACTTGGTCTCCAAGAAAACAGATTAGAAGCCTTTCGTCCTCAATCTGACAACTTTAAAATCATAGGTGGAACAGGTGGTCACTTTTTAATTAAATGCATGTATTTTAAAGACTGCTTCAAGCTAGCATTTTTGTTCCAGTGTGTGTGGATCATGGATTTGGCACTATAGTGAGGGTTCTGCAGTGTCCTGCAAGAAGCTGTTCTGAGTGGTGCTTCAAAATTTCCTGAAAATGAGCAGGAAGAGCCAGACCTTGATTGAAAAAGTGTTCCTCTTGTTACCTCTCTGCTCTAGTGTCTTGTTTCATGGTGCTTGATTGTTAGCATTTCACATCTTATTTTAGAGAAGGCAGATTTCAGTTCCATTCATCCAACATGGGTAGAGGCCAAGTGACTCACAGTAGCAGAGCTGGGAATAACTAAGAGCCAGACTTTATAATACCAGTTGTCTGCATGATGAAACAATTACCATTTCAGTAATTTGTTTTCCACTGGGACTGTTGCATTTCCGTGGAGTCAGTGTGAGGCTGGTGCTCGAACAGTACTGTGAAACATTTGAAGCAAAAAAGAATCAGCTTGTCCTGATGGCAAGGTGAGGTTGAACCAGTGCTGTTCTCTTGTGCTTTGGCTTTCTCATTAACTGGTAATTCTCCTGGTTCTTCAGCTCACTCTCTTGGTTCATGCTCTCTTGAAATACTAGATCTTGCAAGAAATACATTTCTAAGTAATCTGGCAATTTAGAGAAAAAAACGTGGTAAAGAATAGGTTGGGAAAGCTGTCTACTAATTCTGTGAGCTTGTGGTTGGAAATACAATGATTTAAAGGGTGTCTCCTAATGAAGGCAGTTGGGTGAAATCCTGGTAGTGGGGCCTCTTCGTGTTTGGTGAGAGGTTTTTTTGGGAAATGAAGTTGCCATTGTGGGAAACACTGCCCGTGAGCCCATTACTGATAAATGTAATTTCTGTTGCCAATAACTATGGTTCCTCCAGAGAGGTAGCTTGTTTTGGTAGCACTTAGCAGTATCTGTGAGGGGTTGCAAAAAAGTATGTATTTCTTTGAGTGTTGTGTTTAGGAAGCCTTCAAGGTTTTATTTTTCATGATTCCACTTACTGTTGTTAGTCAATCACCTTAAAAGCAAAATACAGACTTAGAGAAATACAGATCCACTTGCTGTATTAAAGAAAATCCAGGAATCGTTGAATAAAACTCAGCTAAGGAAATTAATTGAATATCTTGACAAAGTTAGCTTCATAAGCCCTCAATTATTAGTTTTAAACCTCACCCCAGCTTAAAATGAGTTTGATAAAGGACACCTGATTTCCCTTGTTTGTTTTACAAGATCAAAAATGGTTTTTCTACTGTTTAACACCTGTAGTGGATTTCATTGTTTGTCTGTGTGGAACTCTCCTAGCTCCAGCAGCAATTAGGCTGTGTTGAATTAATAGAATGAGGTTGAATTGATAATCCAGGCTCCATGCTATTTCAGGTTTGTTTTTTTTCTTCCATCTCCCCTTTTACTGGGAAAGCTGTTTATATAGTTTATGTCTCCTGTTGCCAACCATTAGTTTTATTCTTATGAAAGTTCTGTCAGCTGAGCCACTTTTTCCTAAACAGGAATAATAATATAAGAAGTAGATTTGTGGTAAAAGATGCATTTTAAGTCTTGTTTGGTTTTGGTTTTTTCTTTTCGGGGGTGGGGGAAAGAGGAGATCACTGTTTTTTTTAATTTTTTTTTTCTCCTGTCAGTACTTGCTTGCATGGTACTGCTGAAAATTGCTTTTTAATTTTCTTTTTCTCTTTTTGTAGCTGGTAGCTTGGTGCCTTCTTACATACTGTTATTTTAATTTCTGCAGTCAAATACTTGCAAAGTCTTTTGTGTGTTGTGGGAAAGAAACGTCTGCTTTCTGGTCTGTCTGCTGTTCTCTTGAAGTAGAGCTCAGATTTCTTCTCCTCTGCCAACTGGGAGTAAATACTATAGAAAGTATGTAATAGTAAAGCCCATGTTAGAGGCATTTTTGGTATCACACATGTGACTGGCTTTTGACCCAGTCAGTTCTTTTTTTTAAATGTCCAAGGTGGCTTTTGTTCATTTGTAGAGCCAAACTGTGTTTGCTTCATACTGAGACCCGTGACATGAGTTCTTTGTTCTTTTAGGAGCACTTTGGACATGTAAAGGCTTCCCTGTTGATTGTTAGCAGTCTGGTGGGTGCTGAAATCAATTGGCACCTCTTGGTACAGCCCAACAGTTGTAAAATGTCATCATTTGAATGCCTCATGACTTTGTCTTTAGTGTACTGATACCATTTATTTTTCAGTGTTATAACTCCTGCAAATTCTACTACTAGCTTAGGAATTAAAGAAATAAGTGAATAATGGCTGAGTGGATGAGAAAATTATTTGAGATCAAGGCTTGTTGCTCCTTTTCAGCCCTTCTATAGAATTTGGATGTGTCACCTGATGATCAGACCATAAAATGGGTATCTTACTGCCCCATACTTTATGGCAAAGACATTCATTGGTGTTGAATTAAAACTATTGAAACTTTGAAATAACTGAGTGTTGGTTTTGTTTGGTTCTCTTGGCAAAGATGTGTAAAAAGGTCTGACCATAAAACATTTACAAACTGTAGAGTTACTCAATATCCCATAACTCATCTTCATTAAATGGCTGTCATAAACCCACACCAGGTCGAGTTCAGTGCCTTGAGCCCTTGGGTAGCTGTGGGAGATGTGGAGATGCTGGAAAATCACTGTGGTACATGGCATTTGAGGACATGGTTTAATGGTGGACATGGTCCTGGTGCTGGGTTGAAGGTTGGACTTGATGATTTAAAGATATTGTCTAACCTTTATGAATTCTGTGAATATGACACTGCTGAGATTAATTTACTACGTTGAAGTTACATTGCAGTTTTTGTGATCTGCCAGTTAGAGCTGTTGGCAAATGACACAATATTGATTACTTCCAGGATATCTCAGGTAAATGTTCTTAACCTCTGCTCTGAAAATTAGGATTAGTTTGTGCTCAAGCATTTTAGAATGTGGCTCTTACATGAATATTACTTTGATCGTGGTAGAACAGTAGACCAGTATTTCTTGAGTGGATCTGTTTCTATTGAAGGGGGAAGCACAGAATGTATTTTGTTCAAGAAACAGAAATGAATAGGTAAAGCGGGAAAATCTGGTAAACTCAGTATCTTAGAAAAAGATGGTCCATCCACGTGACAATCCTCTGTAGGGTGATCTCTTGCAAACTAATGTAGAGCAGAGAGAAAAAGAAACTTTTGTAGTGTTGATTTCTGCCACTTGTTGTGTAGAAAGAAAAAATTTAAAAGTGAGTCACTTAAAGTTTTATGAACAGGTAGTAATAAAGACGTGCCTCCTCTAATTTTCGAGTAGAGAGCTTTGTAGCCTTTAAATTGTTGTGCCCTTGAGAAAAATGGTTTCATTATGAGGAAGAAAGAAGATTCTTAGAAGGCTAAGTGCAGCCAACCCTGAGTGCTTTTATGTGTGTGCAATGACTGATTTTTTTATTGTGGGGTTCCAAGTGCAGCTGGTGAATGTTTATGGAAGCCTGTGTGCAGAGTTGTGAAATAAGCCTTAGCTGGTACTTGCCTGTCCTTTGAAAGAAGCAGAATACGTGCATTAAACACATTACAATGCAAAATTACCTGCATTTAAATGTGCTGTCTCGCTTCTTATGTAGGATAAAAAAATGTTGCTTTTCAAGATGGCAAAGGATGCTCCACAAAGCTTTGTATTAACGCACACACTTGTAATTTGTATTCAGTCTTGAGTAATTTGTATATGCAGCCTGTTGAGCACCCAGTATGAGCAGCCTATTTTTAACCTTCATTTATTTATGCAAAATAGCATTAGTTTAATCCTTTCTTCTTTTGTTCTGCACTGCAGTTCTCTTACCATGTCGGTTCTAAGGGTCCTGTTCCTTGGGGTTGCTACCAGGCCTGATTTGTGAATCATCTGATAAAGATCCAGTTCCACTCCCAGAAATGTGCCTTAGGTAGAATCGCATGCCAGTGAGTCAGCTCTAGGGCAGCATTTTCAAAGGAACGCTATATAAATTACACAGTATCCCTGTGGGGGTGGCTCAGTGTTATGAAAAATCTGCTGTGGAGCATCGTGCACACATATCCACACAGAGCTGAGTCAACTGTCTTGAGCTAAACGGACTGAGTGCTGGTCTCACTTCTGTTGTTTTAAGTGCACCGGTTTGTGTGGCACTTAAAAGAAAATGAAAAGGAATGTGTGGTATCTTCGGGAGGAGCTGAACAAGCTGGGAAGTCCGGAAAGTGTCAGCATTTCTACATTTGTCTTTCAGTGCACATCAGTCTTTCCTGATAGATGTCTTGATTATTTGGATTGATAAGTTTTCAGTTAATTAAACATTGTGCTGTCTGGTGTAAGGTAATGGCTTTAAACTGACAGAGAGTAGGTCCAGATGAGATATTAGGAAGAAATTCTTGGCTGTGAGGGTGGTGAGGTGCTGGCACAGGATGCCCTGTCCCAGGAAGTGTCCAAGGCAAGGCTGGATGGGGCTTGGAACAGCCTGATCTAGTGGAAGATGTCCTTGCCCTTGGGAGGGGATTGGAACTGGATCATCCTTAAGGTCCCTTTCAACCCAAATAATTCTGTGATTTTCTGATACCTCTGTGTATTTTTTGTACTAAAATGCCACTGATGAGTTAACTGAATTAATTGTGTCTCTTTTCAATGGAAAGGGAAGTGATTTGAGAAGAAAAAGACTATTGAGACACAGCTATACCTGCAAAGGGTTTTGGTGAAGCTTTGGAAGTGGACAGGTTCATTAGCACTTCACATCTTCAGAGTTAATTGTCATTCTGTCAGAAGAGGGCATAACTTTGCTTTTCTCAGAAATTTATCCTGTATTATGAAGCAGACATGTGCTTTATAGTCAACTCTTCAGTACCCAGGCTGTGTGCTGCTTCTGTCCTTTCCCAAGCCCCCTCCTCAGACACAGCCTATCAAGCATTTGCGTCAAAGTTCTTGATGAGCTTGACTGTGTGTTTACCTTTTTGAAAACAGGCAGCTGTTTTACATAATTTTATTAGCCTCTGTTTTATGCGTTAGTCATTACTTCTCTCACACCTCTGATTTTATTCCATCTCTATTGGGTAAATGCAAGGAAATGTAATCCACTGGCGGTGGAAATAATTGTTTGTGTAAAAATGAGCCATTATAGAGTTTAGTCCCTTACAAATATTGAAATATATACAGATTTAGATGAAAATAACTGACTTCTGTGGCACTGAAGCTATGAGGTTGAAAGGATCTGGAAGGATCTCTGGTTAACTGTGTACTCTGAACAAATAACTTGTATGCAGCACTGCAATTTAACTTGCCATTTATGTAATCACAAAAGCCTAAAGAATGTACATGATGTTATTTGCTTCAATAATGTAGGTACAGTTTCTCATTAAAAAAAAAAATACAGCTTCCAGTTGAATGGTAAGTGGTGAGAGAAGGTGGGTTGTTCAAATTGTTTTCTTTCTGCGCTAACTGAAAGAGTGTTAAAAAGCGGTGTTCTGCTAGATAATTTTTTTTTCATTTCAATAATTGCTAGAATTGGTATAAGAAGGTGCTATGATACTGAGCAGGGAAAAGAAGTGGTCTGCTGGACTGTGATTAGGAGGAAATGTATTAGTAATAGCTAAAGCAAATTTTCCAGCAAGCTGCTGTGAAAAAGCTGATACCTCCAGAGTAAGAATCTGTCCTGTCCATAGGTTCAGAAAAAGAAGAACTGGTTTGCTTCATACAAGCTAGGCACTCTTTGTCATTAATCAGCTCAATAACACTTAAAATGACAATGTGCAATTAAGGTTAGGGTGTCATGGGGTTTATTATTATTTCAGGCTGTTGAGAGATGCTCCTTGTTCAGCTTGAGTAAGTTGTAAGCAGAGTGAGTAACATTCTAGCTTATATATGGTCTGTGTTTTAGTATGTTGGTTGCTTGCCCTAAGAGGCTGGATTTGATGTAGCCTTCAACCTCAAGTTACAGCTAGAAATGTTTGTTTCTGGTACATAATTATAATTTCCTTAGTAATCTTCCCAATGGCTGATAGAGAGCTGCATTTTGTCTGTGGTGTGAGAAGGACATCGATAACAAAGGGATATTTTAATTGCTGCTGAGTACTGTTTACCTAAATGAGGGCTTTTTTAGTTCCCTCTGCTCTGCCAGGGAGCAGAGGCACCAGGAGCTCAAACCAGAAGATCAGTAGGCAACAACCACCAGCAGAAGCTGCAGCTCCACAAGAGTTGAATGGCCTGCCTGGACATAGAGAAAGAACCCAGTAAGGTCCCAGACCAAAAATCAGCACTGAACTAGGAGGTTTGGGCAAGATGGGTGAGGGGTGGGTGCCTAAATTGTGTAATTACCTGGGGATTTCATTGTTCAGGGTCCCTCTCCAGAGGCACAGCTGATCTGCTGCTCTAATACTCTGTTAAATTATTTATTTTTATAATCTGATGCCTGAGACACTGCTATGGGAAACCTGCTGTCTTTAATATAAGTCTTTGTGCAGCAGTATATTTTACATGAAAATTGTTCTTTAGGAAGCTGCTATCACCTCTGAGGCTTTTTGCTCTTAATAATTTTTTCTTATCTACAAAAGTCTATTCCCAGAGCAAACAGTGCAGGGGAAGAATGTTCAGGACCCTCTACTGAACAGGCAGAACCTGTGAGTTCCAGGTGTGATGAGACAAAACAGCAGACAGCTTTTAATCAGACTTGTTTTTTTTCTGCAGGGATGATTTGTGGTTGCTCTCCCTTCCCTCCTTCCTGCCAGCTCTGGCAGAAAATTTCACTTACTTTTTCATTTTGATTTCTGCTGGGTTACTGAAAGGAGTCTACCCACAGAAGGGTGAGCCAGTTCTGTGCACAGGAGGGAATATGATGGTGCAGTAACAGTCAGGTGGGAAAAAAACAGGGGACAAAACCCAGAGAGGCTGGGCTGTCTCTGCAAATCTAACTTTCCGGATTTCTTCCCTGAAGTGCAGATTCCCCAGTGTACAAATTGTGTGCTTTTACAAAGGAGTCCACGATTTGAAAGTATTTCCCAGGATAATGGTTTCTGCACACTGGTGTGTTCTATGTATGACTTGGAAAATAGCATATTTTCTCTTGGAAAAATCCAATGCAGAATTTTTTACGAGATTGCGTTTTAAAATTGTCAGTGCAATATCTGTTCATCAGTAAAAGGAGAATGCCATTTCTGATCAATGTATAATTAAGTGTCCATCTGTGTCTGTAAGCATCACATCTTATTTTTCAGTGCTGTGTTCTCATTTCAGTAGAAAAATGGTCTTTCTCTAGCACCACCTTGAGATTTCCTTTTCTAGTACTGTTACTAGAAAGGTGAGTGGTGAGAAGGGAATGGGAATTTTTCAATGAAGTCTCTTCTTGCTGTTCCATACATTTTTCAGGT
Source organism: Petroica traversi (assembly GCA_025920805.1). Classification (NCBI taxonomy): domain Eukaryota; kingdom Metazoa; phylum Chordata; class Aves; order Passeriformes; family Petroicidae; genus Petroica; species Petroica traversi. Next base: position 1,440,834 of record JAHLSL010013815.1, on the reverse strand, counting down.
AGAACTAAATAGGGACATTTTTTTCTTTCTTTGAGAGAAGGGTTTCATTGGCATAGATATTTTCTGCCAAACTAAGTGTGTTCTTCCCTGCAGCAAAGTCTGTTTGAGTCATGGCAGGGCTTATTTTTTTCCCACTGAAAGAATGGCAAAGCTCTGGTTGATATATATATATGTTAATAATGAAATTAGTGATGTCTAAACAGCCAGTTCAATGGACTCAAAGAGTACAAATCTTACCAGAACATGTGGGACTTTTTTTGTCATGTACATAGAAACATGTCACTGTCAGGAAATTGCTGTTTCCTCCTCTACTGCCAACGGACCGAAAATCCATGTGTGAGGGATCAAACCAGTGTGGCTGGAGTAGTTAAAGATCCCACTTAATATTAAAAAAAATCCTATAAAATCATTGTAATTGGGCTGTTAGCAAGGTGGCAATGTGCAGATGAAACATATTTTTTTTTCTGGCTGATAGACTAGAGAGATGGAAAGGCAAGTGCAGGTGTTGTTAGAGCCCCTTTGGGGCTGTGAGGTAAATTATGTTTCCAAGTAGGACATTTGTGGAAAAAAGTCTTTAACTGACTTTGGCTGCCCTTTGGCTTCTTGTCAAGCTCTGCTCTTCGTGTTCCCCAGGCTAAAAAGTTGAACAGTGCAGAAGCTGTTCTGCAGGTATTAGTATGAATATTTAAGTATGTTTTCATTTGGCCAAGCTAATAACTCTTTTGGTTTGTGTCTGAGCAATCAATTTTTTTCTCTATGTGTACATTTCAAAACACTTAGAGAAGGTATTTTTCATTTTAAAGTGCATGGCCAGAGGAAAGCTGGGAGCTGCACTAGAAGTACAATACGAATTCCACTTGTTCCATCATCTAATTTGTGTTTTCTTACCTGTATAATAGGACAATTATTTGATAATACAGGTTTGCGAGCGAATTATTTAGAAATATTGATTTTATTACTGTATTGACACGCATTTATGTCTCAGAGCGTGTGTATTCATCAGTTGGGTTTGTTGGTGCTCTGCTGTTGGAAATAAATTGTTCTTCCGTGATATTTACTGCTTACCTAAAATTACTGTCTCCAGAAATTTTTCTTTGAATTTGCTTTCAAGACAGGGTTACTCAGTGCAAGTATTCACAAATATTTTTCCTGATATAAATGTTCCTCTCTTTCCTAGTATGCATTTTATTCTGTTTTTTTGTCTGGAAAGTGTTGGGCTTATTGTTAGGGATTTTGGGTTTGTGGGGTTCTTTCCTCATATTTAGCAGACCTGATCTTATCATCTCCATCTTTCTTGTGATGTCTGATATTAACCAATCTTTCTTTCCTCAGTTGGTGTTTCTCTCCCACTAGAATTTTCATAATTTCCTTGCACCATACAGCAGTTCATTCATTAGCCTGAAGGAAGCACAAACTCTATTTTAGTATTCTCTAAAAATGAAGCTTCAAAGTGGGTTAGGGCAGACAGGACAATGCTGAGCTTTGTACAGCACCTTTCAGAATCAGGAACTGCCCTTATATTGTGTGTTACATACATGTGTACAATTACTTACAGACAGCTTCCTCAGGGTGCTCAAGTGCTGATCTGCCTTCTCTGCAGAAATGCAGTTTTTCAGATAAGATCTCCCTGCTGCGTTTTCTTGCCTACACATTGTTTTTTGAAGTGCCATAAATTTTTCATTTACTCTACTTCCGAAACTGTAGAGGATTTGTTCCATACCATTCATCTGTAAGCGAATGTGGTAATTCAAAGATCTTTATTCTGTGTTCTCTCTTCACCCAGAGAAAATCTGGGTGAAAGGCAAAGTGTGAATAATGAAGACAGAATGGTAACTACTGATCTCTCCAAGAAAATTTCCTTGAAATTGTTTCACGTACTATTGGGTAGATAATACATAAGTTATCATTCGGATAAACAGTTTGGTGTTTGTATTTGCACTGAAGCAATGCAGTTTATTAAATTATAACTTAAAGTAAAATGTAGGTTACTGCTGTGGGTGGATAATGTTTCTTGCTTGCACCCCTTCTTTCCTGGCAGATTTTAGAGAAATTAAGTCAGCTTTGAGGTTCTCATAACTAGGACTTGCATGGGAGACACTCAAGGACTTCCTGAATGGTGTATTAGATATTCCTAAAACATCTTTACGTGACTCACCAGCGTGGTGGTTCTCTGGTGAGAGCAGTCTGTGTTACACGTAGCTAACTCCTCTGAAGCCAGAGCCTGTAGCTGTGCCTCTGACAATTCAGTAGCACTTCATAGCACTTCTTTATTTAGTAAGTCTTTGGTACATAAGGTTCCCTGGGAATGGTTCCACTGGGAAATCCATTCAGTGTGACTCCAGTACCGTTTTTCGTGAGCATGTAAATTAAGGAATAATTTGGTGTAACAGGATGAGTTCACTAGGAAAAGTAAATTAAGAAAACCAACACGGTGCTCAACAATAAGATGCCTTTCTGTAGAGCTAGGCTGGGAGAGCTGGGGGTGCTCACCTGCACAAGAGAAGCTCCAGGGAGAGCTCAGAGCCCCTGGCAGGGCCTAAAGGGGCTCCAGGAGAGCTGCAGAGGCACTGGGGACAAGGCCTGCAGGGACAGCAGCCAGGGAATGGCTTCCCAGTGCCAGAGGGCAGCAATGGATGGGAGATTGGGAAGGAATTGCTGGCTGGGAGGGTGGGCAGGCCCTGGCACAGGGTGCCCAGAGCAGCTGGGGCTGCCCCTGCATCCCTGGCAGTGCCCAAGGCCAGGCTGGACACTGGGGCTGGGAGCAGCCTGGGACAGTGGGAGGTGTCCCTGCCCATGGCAGGGGTGGCACTGGATGGGCTTTAAGGTCCCTCCCAACACAAGCCACTCTGGAGTTCTGTGAATGAACCCATTCTGTCTGCAACCAAAAGCAGTGAGTTGTTTAAGATAATACTGTGAAGAGCTGGCTGAGTTACTTGTATAATTCTTTTCTACTGTTGTGTTCCTTTGCAGGCTACTGCATTGCTGGAGACCACGTCTAGCTCACCCAGCCTTCTAGAGTACGTGCTCAATGCTTTGAGGCTAGAAGGACCTTGCTCTGCAATGAAGATGGAGGCAGCAGGAAAAGCAGAAGAACTTGTTGATTCAGAAATTCCACCACAGACTTCTGAAAAGCAAGAGACTGCTCCTGATGAAGACGGGCCTATAGAACTTGAGACACAACCTCAGAAGGACAGTGTGCCCACTGCAGCAGACTCTGCAGTGCTCTCTTCCATGCCTTGCTTGCTGATGGAACTGAGGCGGGACTCCTCGGAGTCCCAGCTGGCGTCTACGGAGAGCGACAAGCCAGCGGGTGGCCGAGTTTATGAGAGTGACTCTTCCAACCACTGCATGCTTTCCCCTTCCTCCAGCGGGCACTTGGCCGACTCTGACACGTTGTCTTCCGCAGAGGAGAACGAGCCCTGCCAAGCTGAAGCCGCCGCAGAGGGAGACCCTTCTGCGGCATCCGGGGCCGCGGTCGGCAGGAAGTCCAGGAGATCCAGGTCTGAAAGTGAGACTTCAACCATGGCTGCCAAGAAAAACCGACAGTCTAGCGATAAGCAGAACGGCCGAGTTACCAAGGTAAAGGGTCACCGGAGCCAAAAGCACAAAGAGAGGATCCGGCTCCTGAGGCAGAAGCGGGAGGCGGCTGCTCGCAAGAAGTACAACCTGCTGCAGGACAGCAGTACCAGCGACAGTGACCTGACCTGTGACTCCAGCACGAGCTCGTCCGACGACGACGAAGAGGTTTCAGGGAGCAGCAAGACAATCACTTCGGAGATACCAGGTAGAGGATGTTTTTTAAACTGAACTGTAACGCGCCTGACATCGTTTCTCAGCTGTCATGCTAAGTTAGATGAGTGACGCTTGAGAAAAACCCAGGAGAGCTGCAGCTCTGTGTAAATTTGAAGACTGCAGTGTAATAACAAGACGTGGGCAAATTTAAAAAATCTGTTCTGAGGTTCCTGTGCACTTTTGCACACCAGCAAAGCGTAGAGATGGTAAATGGGAGGAAGGACTACCTTTGAATTCTGGATTTTTCAGACCTGTGTAAGCCTATATGAACTCATGTCAGCGCTGTCAAATCCCCTTAGATGGTGATAATCTAATTCTTAAGATAAGTGGCCAGCTTTGCTTTAATAAATAAAGCCCACAGCTTGGCAGCTGTGTTAGAAATGGCACGGCACACCTCTTGCCTGTGTAATAGTAAGGCCATGGCCATTATTGCACTTATTCTGTGCTTTCAGCTCAACACATCAGTGCATGACAAACTTGCTTAGCCTTACTCTAAGTTCTTTCAGATTGCAGCTGGTCACCTATTTTAGGATACAAATATGATTACACAGGTGCCAAAGCTATATTCACTCCTAAATTTTCAACGTTTACACAAAGTTGTTACAATTTTCCTATTGCTGTAAGGATCAATAATTTTTTCACCTTTAATTTTTTGACACATCTGCGTTAAGATGAGAGGCAGCAAATTATAGAGGCCTTCTTCTAATTTTATTACTATCATCTTAGTAGCAAAAGAAAGTTGAGTTCTTCAAGGTTTTGGTCTGCTGAGTCTTTGTTATTTTATTAGCCCAAGTGCTGTGGGCAGGATTTTGTTTGAATTTTTCTTGCAGCATATTATACCATAGAACCGTCATCATATGGTAATCAGAAATAAAAATCCATAAAATAAAAATGCATAAAAATAAACTTTTTGGCTTGCCAATTTTTACTGAGTTACATGCCTTTTTGCCTGTTGTGCTAAAAGTTTTTTCTTTTTGAGAAAAATAACATCTTACATAGGGCAAGAACATTTAAAGGAAAACTGCAATATTAAGTTGCTGAACTAATGCTTTCTAGACGAATTACTTAACATACTGCAGCAGATTTTACAAATAACTGATTTAACTGAGTTGATTATGGTGGATGATGCTGTCACCATGAAAACTGGCACTTTTCCCACACCTGGCTAGGAAGCAGGTTGCACAGAGGAAGTAAATGTTTATTATTAGAATGTCTGGAACAGGCAAAATAGCCTCCTATAATTATTGTGTAGTAAACTTTTAATAGTGATCTAAAATTATTTTTACCAATTTAGTAGTTAGTCAGTCTTGGACTTTCATAGTTTTTGCTTTTTTATTTATAATATTTGCACTTTGGGCAATTAAAGCCTGATTTAAACCCTTTTTTAGAAGACTCATTGATTTTTGGGGTGCATTCTTCCCCAACTCTCCTAAAACCTCAAAACACACAGAACAAGTCCCTTAGGTTACATTATTTTTTTTTAAGTCATGAAAGTATCCTGTGACCCAGAATGGCACCACATGGTGTTTTCAGGTCTGCTTAGGTTTCTGAGGGCCACTCTGGGGACCTGAAACCACTCCAGGTATTTTTTGTTTGTCACTTGGTGCTTCTGTATTTGAGTCTTGATCTACACCACGAGATGCCTGTGGTGAAGGGATCCCATCACCAGAAGAGCTTGACTATTAGTGATGATTACACCAAGGCCCAGCTTTACCTGCAAGAGTGCACGAACCATCCTGAGGGAGGGACACTAACATTTATTCTAATTTCATAGCATGTGTCATCTGCTTGGTGCTGAGTTTAAAACATTAAAAGGTCTGAGCTGCCCCCTTGGTGCGACGGGCTGCGACACGTACCTGCCACATTGCGGTTTTCCTTTAAATAGAAACAGCTTTGCTTTGTGGGAAACGCCTTCCAAGTTCGAGGGAAAAATGCCCTCTGTAGAGATAAGGATGAGGTGTGTCCTAAAAATGCATCCTGTGCTGCTTGTGGGTGAGGGAGACATTGTGGCTTTCAGAGCTGTGGTGGAGCTGCGAGTCTGGTCGGACTCCCAGCGCTCCGTCGCAGCAGTGGGTCCCCAGGCCATCTGCCATCCCTCTGCCTGGGGCTGGCAAAGGACACAGTTCCTTTTTCAGGCTAGAAAGCCATTTCAGTGCACTTAGCAAAACACTCTGAGTAGCCTCAAAACTGAGGGAGCGAAGGTGTAGATAGAAAACAATACAGGGTATCAAAAAGTGTTATTGGAATTTCAGGCTGCTAGTGTTCTCTGCATGCAGTGGAAAGCTGAAAGGTTTGACTTCAGTCTCAGGACACAAGCATGAAGAACTTTTGCCTTTACTTTTAGAAGAGTTATCTGTACACGTTGATGAAGAAGAGTTTTTTACAGGCCAGGTGTGTTCCCCTTAGTCTGTGTTTGGACATTCAGCTGCAGTCTTGGTTACTTACTCAACATCACTTATTTTCATATAATTAATATATTTTCATTTTTAGCTTTCTGTTGCCTGAAAAACAGCATTGCCAACAGAGATGCTTTACAATTTTTAGTGATAGTTAATTTGGTCCTCATGACAAAAATTACACAGACTCTTAAGCTGACAATGCAGGTAGTGTTTCAGCAAGGAGTTTGCTTGTGTGTGGTCTGAAAAAGCATTTAAATTGCCACATTTGGGAATACAGTAGTCTTTCATGTTGTGTCACTAAAACGCTTCCATTTAATTAGTGCAGTTAAGCTTTTTCAAGCCATCACATCACTGGCTCTGAAAAATATTTGGCTACATTTATAAGGTAAAGAAAATAGTCATGAACACATGATGATGCCATGAAGTTGCAAACAGAGCAGTTGTATAATAAAGAGCCAGGTGTCTCTGCTGAACTTAAAGGTACTGTGGATTAAAATAGTGGCATGTTTTTCTCCTCAAGAAAGACTGAAGAGTTGAGATTTTACTGGTGATACTTCAATACAAGTTCTGTGAGCTGCATAGGAGCTCAGCACAATGTAAGTTATTCTGAATGCATCCTGTGGTGTTAATTTACGCCTGAAAATACAGGTTCAGTCTAAACTTCAGGGGCACTCCTTAGAACCTTTTCCCTGATGTGGGCAGTCATAATCTTTGGCTCTTTATTTCCATGATTTCTGGATCATTGCAGATGAGGAATAATTTTTTACCTTTTAATGACTGAGCCTCTCTGTTGGCATTTAGGATTTTGCCATTCTTAAACACCACATAAACATGGCATTAAGAGTCCTGAAATAGTTTCTGCTAGACTTCCTCCTGTAGTATGAAGTTTTTCCTTTAAACAATTTCACACATGATGCTAAAAATTAACTCTGAACGAAATGGGCATGAGAGTAAGTCTGGGAATCAGTATTTATTGCTGTGTAAACACTTCTCTTTTAGCAGAAGTAAGGGATTTAAAAAAATTATTTGCTTTTCACCACCATCGTGCTTTCTACAACTCAGAAAAATCTGAATTGAAAGGGAAACTCATTGAAACTCATGTTTTAGGCTATCACAAAAATCTGACAAAAAGTTTGAGTGTTAATGTTGAAAACCTGCTCACTTTGTTAAAAAAAAGGCAATACTTTTAAAATACACAGTAAAACCCAAAGAGATGGGGACAGGTTACTTCCTCCTAAGAACTGTGCATAGATCTTGGATGAAGCATCTGTGAGGGATGAATTTAAGTAGCTCAGAATGACAATTATTTTTGTCCTATTAACAGATAGGAAAAAGAAATAGTCTGTTAATAATGATTTGCTATAAGATATTAATTTGGAAGTGTCTGCAGCAGAATAACACAGAAGAACCAACCATTGCTAGTTAGAATGAAGATGAAGTATATCTTACATTGTTATGCTGCCAGACTTCTTCAATTAAATTACTTTGGATTTGATTATTACTTAAATTGTAATTAAGAGAGCCCATAAAAAGACACCTAAGCATTTCTTAGGTGCTGTTTTGCAGGAGGTCTTAAAACTGAGAGAGGAATCTTTGACTTCTGACCCCTTTGTGACCTCAAATTTCTTCTTCTTTAGACTTGGTGTAATTAAAAAAATATATAATTTAAAGTTTATAGATAGAAGAGGGACCAATTAAATAAATGCTGGCATTTTTAATATGTAAAAATGCTTTTTTAGGCTTGGGGGTTTTTTTTACCCTATAATAAAGAAAAGATTGAATAAGGCTTGTTGTAGTAACTGCATGAGAAGCATTTAAAATGTTGTTTTGCTGCTACTGTAAATTTGAGATACTCTGTGAATGATGCCTTTTAAAATTAGTACTCCAGGGCAATATATATTTCAATACATACTTTATTCAATTTACAAAACAATTTTGTCAACTTTGACCTTTCTAGTTCTTTCTTAACCTTAAAAACCTGAGAAGATTATCTCACTTGTCACCATCAATACATTTTATTTAAATTGCAATTAAAAATTAACATTACTTACTTGTAAGTCTGTGGAAATCAGAAAGACTGTAATTAGGTCCTTAAGTTTAAGGTAAGAGCCTGACTAAAGACAAATAAACAGAGTCATATGAGATGTTCAGTGTTAGAACTAAATGTTCAGAAGAAATACTCTCTCAGGGAGGAAAAAAATTGAATGTACAAAAGGAGCTATGTTTAAGAAAAAAGATACCATTTTACTTAATTAATTTTAGTTAAAATGCAGTTGGAGGGATATAAATTAGTTTCTATAAAGTAATTATTTTTAGCAGAGGACCTGAATGCTGAATTTCCAGCATGTCTGATAGGCAAACAGATGGACGAGAAAGACTTAAAAATTACTCTTCAGAAATAAGACAATAACCCTAGGCTTTGTTTAGCTGTTACCGCAGGATCTCTGTATACCTCATTTAAACAGCCCCTAAAAAGAATGTAGTGTTTAAGTGATGCTGTAATTTCATGTACTCAGTGAAATCCCAGTAAAGATTTAGTGCCTTAGGTTTTTATTAGTAAATATTTACTTAGGGTGTGCAATGATTTCTTTCATTCTTAGGATATTTTCTATTATTCTTAAGCTTGAGGATGCCACAAGTTTCACATTTAGGTATTAAATTGTCATCTTCTGTACCTTTGTATAGTTTAATGTGATGCTTGTCTTGTTGTGGAATTACTCTAGGTAACATTTGTGTGTTTGGATGGCATGCACATATTGTTTATGATTCCTCAAATGGATACAGAGCCTCATTTTCTTGGGGATTTATTGCTTCCTAGATGATTCCTGAGTGAACTCCAGACTTTAAAATAAAGATTCCACTGCCTTTTGCTATCGATATGTAGAGTAAGGCCATGAGGATTGGCCTCTTCTGGCTGCTGAAGTTCTTGCTGATAATCCCAAAGCCAGTCATTTCCACCATCCTTCTGATGGATAGCAGGAAGCAGAACAGTTTCCTTCCAACCATTCCCTATTTTCTGCCTTGCCTAGGACTGGCTGTAGGAATGGTGGCTCAGGGCAGGGTCCTGGCTGGTGCAGTGTCCCCGTGATGGAGCTGTGTCCATCACACCTGGAAGAGGTTGCTCTCCCCTCTTGTGTCAGCACAGCACTCACATAACCCCCGTGTTTGTGTGTTTTGTGTCGTGTGTTCTCCTCATCAGCGTTCTCTGTGCTTCCCAAAATCAGGCCAAGACCTTTGGGCCAATTCCACCTGTGCTTAACACCCCGTCTATAAAAGGGTGCAAGTGTGTAAGTGAAATACACGTAATTATTCAGGTTTGTCAGTTAAAAATAGCATTTTGGATTGCAGCTTAATAGAACTAAACATGCTATTGTATAATGTTTTTGACACCTTCAGTTGAATTCAAAAGAAAATGCAAGGGAACTGGAATAATTTGGTAAAAAATGAGACCTTTGTGACAGAATTGTCTGAGACTTCCAGAATAAAAATAATTTCGATGCCAAAATTTCTATGATAACCTCAGAGGGTGTAAAATGTCATTATAAGAGTAATACTGTTGGTTAATATATGGTAATTCCTCTCCCATTGTCGTACCCAAGGGGCAGAATTAGAAAAGTTGTTATCCTGAGTTAACATGCCTTAATAAACAATATTATGTTCTTACTTAATGATGTCTTATCAAATGGCCTCAATGTCTTTAAAGCTGGCTTCAGTCGTGCTGGGGGATCTGGAGGAGCGACCAGGGAAATTCCAGGATTGCTTGACAGGGGCACCGTGTGGGATAGGAACTGCATAGGCAATGTCCTGGAAGAGGCCATGAACTGCTTTGCCGAGATGCAGAGGCAGACAGAGGAGAAATTCCGCATGTGGATAGAAAAGCTAACCCGTCTTGACACGGACGAAGAAAGCAAGCAGCAGCTGGAGCCCAGGGAACCCAAAATCCAACTAGTTGGCCAAAGAATCCCCCCTACCACACAGTCAGGGGCTTTCGTGCAGATGCCTGATAGCCAAGTACTTCCTCAGCAGCCGTTTAATTCATACGTGGGCTATCAAAATGCCGATGCCGCGCTAGAGTTTCCAGCGACTTTTAATAACAATTTTCCACCTCTCTTTCCAGAGAATGGGAACATGGCAGAGCCTGATCTGAATCAATCATAAACTTTAAGAACAAAATTAAAAAGGAAAAAAAAAAAAACTAATCTTTGCAATCTCGATGTTATTTTGGATTATGCTAAAAAACAAGGTTTGCTTTTCGCTTTGTATGTGTTTGTTTTGTTTTCTCTTTTGGGTTTTATTACCATGATATTGTTTGTTTTTTCTTAATTTATAGTGAATATATGTAGTTTAAAAAAAAATCACGGTAGGCCCACCTGCATGTGCCACTACACACATTTAAACACCCTTTAAGGTGTCGGGGGGAGCAACCCTAAGCTTTCATCACCAAACTTGGGAAAATATAACTTAGAATCCTTGTCTAGATACCCCAAAAGCATTAGGGCTGTGTTTGCTACAATAGGAGCATTCAGGGTATTCATCCAGATGCCCGTTTTGCATGTTAAAACATTTATCTAAGGAAATAAGTTTTATATTTAAAGAGGTGAAGCACCCTAGAGATCCAGACGAGATACAGACCCATGACATTTCCTTAACTCTCTGTTTACTCAAGTTTTGCAGCTTGAGCATGCCACACATCAGCTTCTTCCTCTTCATTTTTAGGCAGAGCTAACAAATAAGCTTACTCTAAAAATTAAGCTGCCGATATCAAATGTGCACAGCAGATTTAATTCCTTTTGGTCTCCCATTTAGCAGGGAATGTGGGTTTTTATCAGTGTCACTGCTGTGTTGCACGTGGTATATTTATGGAGACAGCTGTCCTGCCCTGCCTGCACAAACCTGGACACACACACAGTCACATCTCTGTGTTTGGTTGGGTGCAGGTCATCTCCTCTTAATTCCAGGTTCTGCTGTTCCCTGGCTCTCAGTACCTCCTGGCAGTGTCTTCCTCTGCCATCAGTTGTCCCTAAGCTCTCTTATCAGCAGTCCCTAAGAGATAACTTTGGGGTGAGACGGGTCCTCCCAACCTGTGCACACAGAGCTGCTTCCTCCTGTAAATAGGGCCCAGCCACCTCCCTCACACTGGAATAAAAGCAGCCCTCCCTGCCCTCAGATAAGCAGCCATCAGGGGATGGGTTAAGCCTGGGCACAGGGATTTAGAGGAAGGTTTGATAAGCAAACACCGTGGTGGTCTGATAGCTCCTGGCCTCGGTCAGACCGGCCCGCACGTGAACGCCACCAAAATAATTTTTCACTTGTGATGGGGAATGCCACAGCATCAGAGTCATTAAAATAAGGCAAGAATTTGCTGCATTGTGGGTTTCTTTATACTAGTAGTTATCCTGAATAGGCAGGCTTGAAACTGTGATGTTTAAAGTAGGATTAATTTAAACTATATATTAGAAATATTTAATTCTTGCTGTTATTGCTGCAAGCAGGGATTTTTTGATCACCTCTCCAATAAGGCCTTCCTTCATGTGAAGTAACTTCTCTGAAGCTACCAAAAAAATATGTATTTATCATCAGGTAGAACTTGATAGAAGTTTCTAATGAAAGTCAAATCAAAGTTTTTACAATGGAAAATGAAGGTCTGCAGTGTAAGTAAAGAAAACACTTAGATCTCTTTTAACTCTGTTACTCTGCTTTTTAAACTGCAGTCACTCTTTTCCTAATTATTTTAGTTTAATTTATTTTCCTCCTGTTGGGAGTAACCCCACAGTATCTCCTGTAGGTCAGGCTTTTCTTACCCTCCCTGAAGTCAGTGGGAGTTTGTCCATCAATTTATGTGACAGTTTGGATCAAACCTGTAACAGGAACTCAATAAATACTTTTTTCTTATCAGTATAATATCGACATTGGTATTTTAACATTATTCTTGTTCTAGACTGACTTTTTTTTTTTAGAAAAAATATATTATGCCTTCATTAAGAAAAAAAAAGGTTGGAGACCTGTGTTATTTTCAGAGTAACTGTTTGAAAGACAGTACAGGAGATAATTTTTAAGTACTGGGATAAAGTCTTTTCAGATCACCTTTGTGCATAATTTTTATACAAAGATTTTGATACGAACTTGTTAGAAAACTCGCTTGTCTGAAATTGTGTGTATTTCAGGTAAAAGTTAAACAAGATGTTCTATGTTTGATTGCAATTTAAAAACTTTTCCTCATCTGTTTAAAAAGGGAAGAGTATTTGCTGATAAAGTATCTGTTTCAGGGAAGAGTATTTGCTGATAAAACAACCCCACCAAAATGGATCCTTCTGGTGTTCATAGATTTTATATATATATATATATATGTATATATAAATATATATATATATATAAATCTCTTTATTATGATGATAAGGGCAGAATATTTTAAAGCATGACAGCTTTATAAATCTTCCCCTGCATGCAGAAGCAGCTTTTTGCAGTGACTGGTTTATTTTCATGTGTATGTCTGTAAGCATGCCCATAGTCTCTTTTGTAAAATAGTATAAATGGAACAATTAGGTATTTCAGAGCAAATTGTGTAAGGAATTCAGTTGAACTTATTTATCTCTCAGACTGAAACACCTTTACATATGTATCTCATAAATGGATAATAAGTTAATTAGGTATGTAGCCTGTGAAATTTCTGCAAATTTTCAATTTATTGGTCAGCTAGTTCCTTAAAAAAGAAAAAGAAAAAAAATTGAAATCATTAAGTGTATGAATAGATAAAAATTTGGGTTTGGTTACTGGAGGCAAAAATTTAAACCTTTTATTTTTATCCATCACTGCTAATTGTTATTTTCAATGCAAGCAGCTGTGAACATAAAAGAACAAGCAGAGGATGACAGAAGTTGAGCATACAGACTGTAAAGCTGTACTCTTTCTAGGATAAAATTACCTTGAGGCTCCCAGAAGACTGAGGGAATAGTTCCTGTTAGACATAATTTTAACTTGATTTCCCCTCTACAAAGCTACCTAGTTGAATGCTGAAAACACTTGTGCAAGATCAGTGCCTGTAAACTGTTCTGTAAATGGTGAATAATGTTTCCTTTGGTCACTCTTTCCATTTGGCTCAAAACTGGAGCCAAATCTTCTCCCTCTCCTTTGAGATGTGTGCACTGCTGTGCACAGCTGGATGTCTGCTCCATGAGCTGGTTTTCCACTGTGGAAGTATTTTTGGCCTGAAACTGAGAGGGGAACCCAAGATTCTGTAGTTCAGGTGTAGGGGAACCTGCATGATAAAGGATTTGCCAATAATCAGGAGTATTTCTCTTGCTCTCTTTTCCGAATCTGGGAGGTGCAGAGCCCTGAAGGAACCAACCTCCAGATACCAATACTAGTGATGAGTCTGTGTTTTAACTGTGTGTGACAGTCTTTGGCATCTCTTTGAGAAAACAGATTCCCAATTCATAGTTTCAGATTCATTTTTTTTTCCCTCCTGGGGGTGTTTTCATTATATTTTTTTGACATGGCTGCAGTTGAGTTTGTCATGATTTTCATTATAAGCTCTTATTTTCAAAGGGCTTTGACTAGAAAGCCTCAGGGAGTTAAAATTTCTTCAGATGAAATTTTAACAGAAGTTTTTATCTTACCCATTCTGTATCTCATGGAAACAGTCTGACTTATCTAAGACTACTTTAGGACTATCAGAAGGAAACTCATCTACTTTCCAACCCTGAGTTACATTTTGAATGTATGTTTATGCTCACATCTCATTAAAGTACTTCAAACCACCAAATTTAATAAGTAGGGGAGAAATCAGTAGGGGTTTTGCGCAGACATGGAGAACCAGAGATAACTTAGAGTTTCTCTAACTGCCCTGGGATTTATACTTCAGAATGGTGTAAGGAAACATTTTAGTTCCTTTAAGGAATTTTGCTTATGGTTAGAAAAGGTCAGATGCATCAAGTCAGGTGAGCTGCTGTAGACTGGTGCAATTCCAGGGATGATGGTGCCAGTTTAAATCTAACTGGCCTGTTCATGGAGTCATGGAATGGTTTAGGTTGGAAAGGACTTTAAAGCTCATCCAGCTCCACCCCCTGCCGTGGGTAGGGACACCTTCCACCTATCCCAGGTTGCTCCAAGCCCTGTCCAACCCGGCCTTGGACCACAGCTGCTCTGGTTCAGGCTCCTACATTATAATTTTAAATACTGAGTTTTGTGTTTTGAGTATGGCAGCTGTTCCAGGATGGGAGCCGTGTAGCATCTGTACAGCCCCAAAGCTGGGATTTAGCAGCAGGTGAAACACAGTGACTGGGTTCACATTTTTTTGTGCAAGTGCAAAAGAAGTAAGGCTTTATATAAAGGCTAAGTTTAAATTTCACTAGATGTCAAACTGACATGGCAATAAAAGGATTTCCTCCTAGAATCAGTCCCTTTTTAGGAGTCCTTGGAAGTCCGGGGGCTTCAATGTGCAGTGTTTTTGCAGGCTTTGCTGCAGGTTCTTCCCAAGACATTCATGCTCCTTTCAGTTTGGTAAGGAAGGTTTTTAGGAACACATGTCTGAGTGGTCAGGTTTTATTTGGTTAAAAATATAATTAATGTACAACATAAACCAAACTCAAGGCAATGAAACTTTTTTTCAGATTTTCTATTGCAAAAATAACAGTTCAGGGAAAAAAAGGCAAAATGTAAAACTTTCAGTGTCATTTTTAACAGTACTAGGACAAAATAATTCAGGCAGAAATACACATCTATTTTTTTAAGCTCAGTGTCTTTTACTGTTTGTGCAGGATTGTTGGGTTATTTTATCTGAGCTGCTAGGGTAAAGACTGGAAAACCAATTTTACCTTCAATGAAACGGGATTATATTTGGCAGTTGTGTTACAAACTGAAACATATTTATTATCACTGATTTCTCTTTTAATTTATTTTGTCTCTTTCTGTATCCACATACCGTATGTGGATAAATTTATAAATAATATTTCAAGGGCATTAAGAAATTAAACCCTAGCCCCACTGGAAGTAGTAGAAATTTTCTACTGTTTTCAATGGAGCTAGCATTTAATCTCATTAAAAATTGAACTTATTCTGCAGTTTTTTGTCCAGAGAATCCTCCAGCTGACCTTGAGGGGAGTCTGCCTGATGAGGGTGTGTAATGCAGGCCAGTTGAGGAGATGTTTTTTATAATAATGAGGGTCTGCACTGTAACCACTGCAGTTACATGTTTTAGAACAAATGCACTGTGGGATTTGTACTGTAGAAGCCAAAATAATCAGGCTGATTGATAGAGATGGACAGTACCTTGCAAAACACCAGAAACTGGTCTTTCTCACAAATTTCATTAGTCTCTTGGTGTTAGATCAGCAAAATGAAGGCACATGGAAAAATAAGCTTATTAAGTTAGGAGGGATTTCAAGTGCAGAGCGTTGGAGCAGGGGACCATCAGAGGCTGTATCAGTCCTTCTGTGGAAAGGTGCAGCTTGTGCTTGGAAAAGTGGGATGTTTTCTGCAAGGGTGCCTGTTTGCTGCCTTTTCTTAAAGGAAGTTGTGTTAGCACAGGGAATTGTTTACTTTTTTAAACTGCCATGGCTATGTAAGGGTGTGATGGTTTCCAAAACCCTCCTGAGACACCTCCAAGTAAAACTGGGGAAGAGAGCTGGTTGATATATCTGCTACCATAATTATTGGATTATTAGGCAGCATCACAGAAAATAACTTCTGTAATGAGACACAAAATTGATGTCACTTCCCAGTATTCTCAATCCAGAGCCATATTCCATGTGCCTTTGCTTAATGCACAGTGAAAAAAATGCTTTATTATCTTAATTCATAGTTTGATGAATTAAATCCAAGATATTTTCCATCTAGTCATCAAAAAGCCTGAAAGAATGAATGTTGTTCAGCAAGACTTGAACTTTTGAAATTTCTTTTTATGAGTTGTATTAAAAAGTATATCAAGTCTGAGAACAGATAATAATTTGATCATGTTATTTTGATTTTCTTTTTATTATTATGGTAAAAAAAAACACCAAACAGAAAAGCTTTACTGTGTGAAACGAAGGAAAATGTCAGGAAAGTGGATTCACTGATAAAGTTCACTTTATGGTTTTAGAGAGAATGTTGTTACACTGCTATTGTTTTTTATTGTACTTACAATGTATTATTTGCTTAACCCTGTAAATTTTGAAATGTAACTACTGTAATCTGGAATAAATAAATAAATCTAAATAGCAAGGCAGTGTTTCATGTTGCTAAACAACATTAAAAAGCACATATCTCTAGCTCCCCACTCCCCTGTGGGAATTGTTTTAGAGTTCAGGTAGTTTGTGCCATTTGAGCTGCACATACTTTTGAAATGGCCGGTCTGGGGTCATGTTTTAATTAATACCAGGTTTGTATTGCTTGTCTAAAACAGAAAGACTGTCACTTCACCCTGTAGTTTTGTGTATCAATACTTTCTGTTTGGACTGATGTGTCCACTGTAAAACCACTTTGGCAAGTCACTTAGGATAAATCTTTTTGGTTTTGGCACACAAAATACGATTATTTCAATTATAATAATCGGAACTTAAAATTTGTAGGTAGCACAACCCATTCTATGTTTTGTGTAGTCTGGAAGTAAATGGGAGTTATCTCTTAAGTGCCAAGTGTAAATGAGGGCATAGTTAGGTATTTTTTAAAATGTCTCAGTATTCTCATTCGTTACATAGAAATAAAGTCAGGTTTCAGCAGTGAGGCTGAGACCACATTCACAGCCAAGAGGTGGAGGTGAGGCTGGCAGAAGCTGTCTCCTGGGGCTCTGTAGCCTTTTAGCTTTTGCACTTTTCCCAAAAGCACTCCCTAAGCACTGTGTCTAAAGCGCTCAAACATTCACCAGTTAAAAATAGCCCAGTAATTGGAGGGGAGTGTTGTGTTCAGCCAGGCTGAGCTCCTCTGCTCCTCAGCCTTGAGCAGGCTGCAGGCCACTGCCTGCCTCAGTTTCCCCCGTGGACAGTGGAGGGTAATAACCACCTCGGTGCTCTCCAGGATCCACTGATGGAGAGCTTTTTGTTAGAACAAAGCACTGTAATTATTGTTGCTGTTATTACTGTACTGTTCTGTGTGTCTTAAGGCTTGGAGTGATATTCATACCTAAATTTGGCTCCATGTCTCTTCCTTGCAGAGACGCTGATGGCTCCAGAGGGCAATTCAGACCACTGAAATTAGGCTTTTAATTTTGGATTTATTTTAATCGGGATAGTCCTCTGGAGATCTCATTCTTTCATTCCTCTACTTGTAGAGGAAACGTAGGAAATTTTAAATCCCATCCCTGCGGCTGGAATTCATGTTGCTGAAGTTGGGCACTGTAAAATTGGGGTGCCTGGGCTAAGATGGAGCCTAAACTGGTGTCTGAGGTGGTTTGCTGAGGAAGGAAGGAAGATGGTGCTTGTGATGCTCCAGGCTGAGATTATCTGACTCTGAACTTCCTCTCCCTGGCTGCAGTGGGAAGGAGTTCAGGTGATGAGCTCTGCTCTGCACGCCTAAATGTAAGAGAGACGAAAAGAAATAATGGCTTGTAATCATAGAATGGTTTGGGTGGAAGGAGACCTTAAGGCTCGTGTCATTCCACCCTCCTACCATGGGCAGGGACACCTCCCACTGTCCCAGGCTGCTCCCAGCCCCAGTGTCCAGCCTGGCCTTGGGCACTGCCAGGGATGCAGGGGCAGCCCCAGCTGCTCTGGGCACCCTGTGCCAGGGCCTGCCCACCCTCCCAGCCAGCAATTCCTTCCCAATCTCCCATCCATTGCTGCCCTCTGGCACTGGGAAGCCATTCCCTGGCTGCTGTCCCTGCAGGCCTTGTCCCCAGTGCCTCTGCAGCTCTCCTGGAGCCCCTTTGGGCCCTGCCAGGGGCTCTGAGCTCTCCCTGGAGTCCAAACACCTGCAGCTCTCTGAGCCTGTCTCCACAGATTTCTAGGACTTAACTCCCCACTCAGGTTCTGCCAGCTAATATCCAATGTTTTCTTTGCAATGATAAACAGCCTGTGCAGTGCAAAAGGACAGTGCTTCTTGTGGAATGGTTGCTTTTCACCTACAGCTGAAATTTTACGCTTGAGTTCCCCTTTTTGCTGGTGTTGCCATTATAATGGAGTAAGGGATAATAGGAATGTGGATCTTACAGCATGGGTTAGGCTGCTGAGCGTTGACATGTGGCTCTAAGAAAAGCAATGGAGCAGGTAGCCGATGAGGAATCATTTAATTTTCTGCGTTGCAAGTTTAAAATGAAAATCGGTATGTGTAGACCTGAATTTTTGTGCATGTGACTTCTGATTCAGTTGCTCAGAGTGGAATTAGTTTTGATGAGCTGTGTAAATTAAGGGAGAATTGGACACTTGGAAATGCTGTCCCCGTGATGACCTCTGCCTCTGAATTCTTTGGGGAAGAAAGAAAGAAAGCAGACTTTCCCTCCCCCCCTTATAGCATTAAATGTCAACAGCTGTATTTTGCTGCTGGTACTTATTAACTTTCAGCCTTGCCTTTTTCAAGCATTTAGTGCTTTAGAAATGAATTAATGCTTGTCACCAGGAAAATGTACTTCTTCCAGCTAGCTCGGATTCTCAAAAGATGTAATTTTTCTAAAGTAAATAGTTTAAATTACTGACCAGGGAACCTCCTAACTGTTCTACATTAAGTCCTGGTTCTGGCATGGTTTGTCTTGGTGTCTGTTTTTTAATCTGTTGAAATCCTGTTAGAGTCAGTAATTACAAGTAGTGTCTCTATTATAAAGAAAAGATGATGAATTACACCTATGGTTGTAGTTAATCCTTTTTACCTTTTCAACTTGAAAGCACTTTTTCACTTTATTTCCTAGCTGAAGCAAATTGGCCTTATTTCTTGGTAGCATACATTCACTTTGCATCACATCACTGGATGATCACGTACTTGGCATGGGAAGTATTATTTATTTCCAGATTTAACCACTCCTGTCCCATGCATGCAGCACTGAAAAGGAAACAGGCTTTTGGGACAGAGGATTTTTATAAGAATTTTTTTAAATATGCCTTCACTGCAACTTTCATCTAGTTGCTGTTGCCTGCAACTTCTTTATTGTTTGGTTTTGTGTGGTTTTTGTTGACTTCTTTTTAAACACACATAAGTGTTTATACTTATTTCTTCTTTTATAAATGTGGGGAATGTGAGGTTTTGTTGCAGTTTGGTGGCCATTATCTTGGCTTTATTCATCATTTACTGGTGATAGGTGTGGAAAAACTTGGTGTTGGGGGCCTTTCCAGATTTCCACATCTGGTCCTGAAAGGCAAGGCTGAGAAAAGAAAAATTAAATCTCTGCTGTGATTGCTTTGTAAATAGGCAGCCTGTTTGGGGTTCTTTTTTCCAGATTGTTAAATTGGTGGCTATTACCCTGACATATATAATTACAGTGTGTAAATTATATTGAAAATATTTTTGTCTGTTTGATGTATACTGAATTTAAGCTAAGTTATAAGGTGTGCTCTTTGGAAGTGTGGAAGATACAAGAGTGGAGCTACAGATAACAAGTTTATGCTTGTATTTCCTACTGATGAAGACTTTCACACAAGTTATTTCTATGGGTAGGTGATGAGAATATCACTCTGCATGTATATACATTTATTATACATTTTTGCATGATTATACATGTAGGAGTGGTACAATTTTGACTTGAGACTATTGGTGCCTTTTGTCCAAATACAATTTTACTCGTGTAGACTCGTCTATCTAAAAATCAAATTTCGCTTCTGCTTTTGGAGGTCTGAGTCAGAAGCGAGAGAAACAAAGGCCTGAAGGAACAGTCCAGAGCTCCTGAAATCTTAGATAACCTGTTAAAGAAATGGTCAAATAGTCAATATTGTACTTGACCCTCGTATCTTCTGCACTCGACTGTTTATTTTTACAGCTCACATTATATATGTTCACGCTGAACTCTGATGATAAGACTGAAAGAAAACATGCCTCCCATGATTCAGTCCAGCCCTAACTTCTGCATGTAATTTAATCATCAGCTGTCACAAATAATTAACTGAACATCAGCCAGCTTAATTTTGAACTCGGTATTCCATTATTTTGTAATTGCCTTTTAAAAAGACAAAGATTGCCTTCCAGTTAATTATCAGGAATTCTGTTCCAGTCATAATCATCAGCGTTTCATGTTGCGAACAGTTTGGTCTTTAATACATTGGCATTTAACTACTCATTTATTTTTGTTGGGTCTGTTTTAAGTTTGTAATGTAACATTGTTTCATGGAATTGTTGTTTTGGAGGCAGGTCTGATCCGAAATATTTTGTGAATTTCTTCATACCTTGTTGCAAAACTGATCTTTAGTACGACTTAAGCAAAATGTCACTCTCTGATGAACTGTGTTGCTAATCACAAAATAGGGGTTTCTGAAAATAGTCAGTTGAATTATATTTTAGGCATCAAGTTACTAAAAAGCACCCCCTCCAAAAAAGACTCAAAATCCAATATCCACTCTCAAAATCTCAGAAAAACAGCTTTTCAGAGAAGTAAATTTGAAACTTCTAGTTCCTCGTGTTCTTTCTGTCTTCAACAGCCACTTAAAACTCCAAAAAGAAACCAGTTTTCCCTAAGGCTTTTCATTTTATTCTTTATCACTTTAAAAGATTTCACTAGTCATTTTGTAACTCTGAAAGTCCTGTCTTCCTGAACACATTCTTAGTTTATGATTATTTTATATTATCGCATACAAGTTGTACCCTTCACATATCACACACATAACAAAAGATCCTGCAGATGCTTAGCTGCAGAACTGCAAGAACCTCCTTGGAGTCAAAGAATTGCAAAGATGCTGAGCTTTGGCCCAGCCTGTGTTTCTGTCTCACCCTGGTTTGTGTGGATGAAGCCTTGGCCCAAATAAAGTTTTGATCCTCTCATTTGGGGAGGGGGAGCTCCAAACCCTTTCATCCACGCTGAGTCAGTGAGCTGCAGCTGGGGCAAGGCATTTGAGCTAAAACACTCACATCCTCTCAGAATTGCATTATTTATCCATTCTCCTTGCTTCCACATCAATCTTTGTCTTGAATTATTTGCCTGGTTTTTTTCTGAGCCTCTTCTGTTTCTAGCATGCTTTCCAGTTATAAGTGATCTTTCATTCATCACAGAGAATTTAGTTGGTTCCAACAAAACAGATCAAAACCAGTTTTTTATTATTCCTCGAGGACAGATTTCAGAGTCATGTAAGCAATTTTATCTCCATCTTTCCTCCTTCATTATGGTGACCAAAAATGCGTATGACAATCATGTTGAATGAAAAACATATTTATCACTGCACATTATAATTTTGTTTCTTGTTATTCTTGATCTTAAAAAAAATCCCAAAACAAACAACAAAACCCATTGCAGTTTTGAAAAATCCCCCTACCCTTGACAGGTAAATGTTATGAAAGGAAGGTTACCTAATGTTAAATTCATGGTCACTTGATGAGTTTTATGAAAACGTTAGTTTATTCAGTCAGCCTAATAATAATGAAAGCTGTCACTTGACTTCTGTAAAATTCTCTAGATAAATATCTCGTCTGCCCAATTTAATGTCCTGTAAGTTACTTTTTTTTTTAATTTTAAACTAGAGGTTTTATCCTTTAAAGATTGTCAATGTAACATTGTCAGATATGGAGATGTTTATGTGTTAATGTAAAAGACAGTGCACAAATAACTGATACTTGATAAATGTGTGTTTCTGACACTTGTGTTTTCTGTGTATGCAAAGGTCAAAATGTCTCTGTAATCTCAGGCTATGTTCATTAACTGAAGTTTAATAATTCATGCTATTTACCACTTTGTAACTTTTAAGAGCTTCACGTAGGACATTGCATTAATCCTTAAACAAATTATTTGTACTTTTTGAGGTGTCTTCCATTCTGTGCTGATTTCCAACCCGTGTTGCTTTTCTCTCCTGCAGATGGACCCCCTGTTGTGGCTCACTATGATATATCAGACACAAACTCAGACCCAGAAGTGGTAAATGTGGACAATCTGTTGGCGGCTGCAGTAGTTCAAGAGCACAATAACTCTTTAGGAAATCAAGACTCAGGATCTGCCTGGAGAACCAGAGGGCTGCTGAATGAAATGGGTGCTGATACAGGTTTGTTTGAATTCTCTGACATTTGTGCCAGCATTGCAGTTGGGGTCTCTCAATTTCTTGCTTTCAGTATTTTTATAGTTTATACAGCTGTAAAAGCTCCCTATGTGGGTTTTGTGAGAGAACAGGACAGGTGCTTACTAAAAAGGTCTGACACTTACTCCATAATACAAGTGACAAAAATTGACAAATATTCCTTCAATATATTTTTGACACTAATTTTCTTAACTATTTTTTCTTCTTCCTCTTTTCCTTCTAATTACTAGGTGGAACTAAGGTCTGGGGTTTTGGTGTTTTGTTTGTTTTTTTTTAATGAAAGTGAGCTAATCTTGTTACTGAATGATTGATTATGACAACCCATGCCACCAGCTAGTCAATTGGTTCTAATCTCATTTTCATTGTTGGGACTGCCTGTTTATGTCCTTTTCTTTTTCTTTTTTTCTTTTTTTTTTGTTTGTGTCTTTATATATCTAAAATACAAGCATTAATTCTTCCCATATTCCATCTGCATTTCCAGTACCCCTTAGAAAATTGGACAATATTTTGGATATTTGCAGGGATTATTTTCTGTCCCTCAGCCTTTCTATCCTAGAGCCATGTATGCCAGTGTTTAAATTCCTTTCCACTCATTTTTTTAACTGCCATGTTAGGATTTCAGGCTGCATAAGACACATAAATGTTTGCGTTTTGTGCTGTGTTTCCCAAAGGTCTCCTGGCACAGAGCACCCACATGGGGAGCCTTGTGGTGGCTCTGAGCTGCTTTTCACTGCCTATAAAGCTTAAAGAAACACAATTAGGTGGTGCTTTATAAAGAGATGTTTCATTACTGTGGAATCTACAAGTCTGTGATTTGAATAGGAGAATCTCAGTGCATTATTCTCACTGTGGTCCATAGCTGGATGTTGTTCCAGCCTTTTTGAAACTTACCCATGTTTTCCAAGCTCACTGTTACTTATTGCAGGACAGCAGCTGACTGATAGCTATTTGACTCCTAGCAAGCCCAGTCCTTTATTAAGGGATTTATTCAACAATTAGAACAGCTGAAATTACCTGTATTACATCACACTAATGCATCACTACGCCAAATTAATGCAAGGAAATAAAAAGTAATGTTTCTTACCAAGCTCTCTTCCACTTTTCACTTAAAATGCAGCCGTGCAGATAGATAATTTTTTCCTTCCTCCACCTATATCCAAAGGGACTTGGAGGTAAAAGAAAATTGTAAACATCAAGCAGCTTCTTCATCAGTGGGAATGTTCGTATGATTTTGGGCCTGGTGCTATGGCCATGCCAGCAGCTGAAAAGATTAATCTCTTTTTGCTCCTGTGTACACCTTTCTGTGCAGCCTCAGTACACATCTGACTGCACCTTTGCTAGTGCTAGCCTTTTTCTAGAAGGTCTAGGGTTGCACATTGGGAAAGCAGAATTTTCAAATCTTGCATCTGGTTCACAAGTGTAATCTTCAGCCAGTATCTAGTTTAGCAGACTTTAAAGAATGTGTTCCCATGGGAAAATAACAACATAAGCAGCTCTATCAAAGTGAAAGAACTTATTACTCTATCCCATCTTTGTGCATGGACAAATATTTGGGGCTGTTTTGCAGGCCCTGGTGGTGTAGGGCAAACAAAACATCACTTTGGGCATCATCCTAGTGTTCCTGCAAAGAAATTAACAGTGTGGGCATGTTATAAGGCATGAAATTTGTATGGCCAGAGGCTGAGAATCTGTCTGTCTGTTTGCTACAATCCTGATTAACACAGCTACTCTTGCAGTATTTATTCTGCTAATCATGGTTTTGCTGCTGCTAATTATCTTTTTGTTGTCTGAACTTAAAGCTATGGTAATATGTGGAAGCTCTCTTGGGACTCCATTTTATACCTCTGGGAAGTCTTTTTGGGGCTGTTTAGGAGCTGGTCTGCTTTGCTATTCTGCCAGACATTACCTTGTCAAGAAAATGAAGGGTACTGTGGCATTAAAACAAGATATATGGCCATCCCATTCCACCCCCTGTGATGTGCAGGGACACCTCCCACTGTCCCAGGCTGCTCCCAATGTCCAGCCTGGCCTTGGGCACTGCCAGGGATCCAGGGGCAGCCCCAGCTGCTCTGGGCACCCTGTGCCAGGGCCTGCCCAGCCTCACGGGGAAGAATTTCTTCCCTGTGCCTAATCTAACCCTGCCCTCTGGCAATGTGGAGCCTCAGCAAGTGAATCAAAGCCTCTGAGCTCTTCCATTTTTTCATGTTTAACAGTCTGCCCAGCCACTTCTGTCAAAGAAATACCCATGACCCATTTTTGGGCTTTCTGGCAGTCAGTGACATTTGCCAAGAAACGTTCTGCTGAACCGCAGTGTTAGGAAGAGACTGTCTGGGCTATTGATTTAAGTTCAGCTGACAGCTGAGGTGAAAATTCCTCCTTCAGGTACCTGGCAACACATGGGTTTCCTTCCCTTGCTAACCCTGATCAGGTCCCCAAGGATCTTGGCTTTCCAAAAACTGAACACACAGCATGGTCTCTGTTCCTACTCAAGAGCTGCAGAGAGAGGCACTGGGGACAAGGCCTGCAGGGACAGCAGCCAGGGAATGGCTTCCCAGTGCCAGAGGGCAGCAATGGATGGCAGATTGGGAAGGAATTGCTGGCTGGGAGGGTGGGCAGGCCCTGGCACAGGGTGCCCAGAGCAGCTGGGGCTGCCCCTGCATCCCTGGCAGTGCCCAAGGCCAGGCTGGACAGGGCTGGGAGCAGCCTGGGACAGTGGGAGGTGTCCCTGACCATGGCAGGGGTGGCACTGGATGGGCTTTAAGATCCCTTTCAACTCAAACCAATCTATGATTCTATTTGCTTGCATCTTTCTCAGTGCTTAAGGCCATCATTAGAAAGTTTCCCTGGCACTTGTTTCAAGTTTAATTTCTTCTCTCTGTTTTCTTTTAATCTCCCTGGGGGTATAATCAGTTCTGCATGTCCGCACACCTTTGAAATCCTGCGGATCATTATTGCTTCTCCTCCTCCTCTCATCTTTGAGGAGGTGTCCACTCAAACTAGGTACACATAAAATATTCACCTACTCTCAAATCTGCTCAATAAATGACTCTTCCCCTGTGTAGTACAGCTGAGCAAGTGGTTTTTAAGAAGTAGGTACTATCAGCTACTTCATGGCTGCCCAGCATCCCTCAGGCTAATGATAAAGAGAGACAGTGGAATTAATCATCTTCTCTTTTTTCTGAAAAAAAGAAAAAGAGTAGAAGTTATATCTTTTAATTAATTGATTTTTAAAGAAATCTGTTTTCTGTGAGAGAAATAATAGTGTCGGCTGCTATGTGTTTCCCCTGCAAGCATTATCCTCTATGACTCAACACAGCTTCACTAATTGGGGTGAAGAACCTTCTTAGCAACACTTGGCAGAAAAGGCAAAAACGTGCCACACTTGCTGTGAGTATTTAGAGAGGGCTTGTGGTTTGACTGGCTGACAAACTGGATGGCATTGAGGAGCTGTAGTAAAAAACCAGGCCTGCTGCATATGGGCTTAAGAAAACCACTTTTTGTTTTCAGGTATTTGTAATAATGTTGGAGCAGCGCAGCCAGAAGTGGATGGGTTTGCTGTGTTTTTTTCAGTGACCAGCTTCCCCATGTTTTTTATTTAAAGAAATTAAAGTAATTGTCCTTGACATGAGTGTTGTTTCTGTCCAGCCTATAGGATTTTTTGTTTTGCAATAGTATCATTGTGTTTGCTTAGATTGTTTTGTTTCTTAATGTCAAAGAGGTTTAGGGACAGTCTAACTCTTAGCACTGTCATGACATTTCAGCTGGAAATTCTAGTTACTCTTGGTGTAACAGTCAGACTTTGTTCACATTTGTGAACTGACAGTGACACTGGTGAAAACCAGTGGTTTTTCTGTAGCAGGTGATGAATTGTGAGTTGAAAAACTTGGTCTAATGAGATTTTCTAACCTCAGTGCTGTTTTGGTTTTTTGCTAGGTTAGGAAACTCTTTTCCAGCCAGTTCCTGAGTCATGTAAGCTGTTAAACAGGGTCTGTATTCCCATTTTCCTCTTCTGTAGGTCATCTGGATCCAGGATTCCTTGCAGGAGACAAAACCTCTCAGGCCAGTGAAGAAATTAACATTGCCTCTTCTGACAGCGAAGTAGAGATTGTTGGAGTTCAAGAACATGCCAGGTATAAATTGTTTTTTCTTGTTCTAATGTTACTTTCATTTTACCTCAATATCTGTATTATCAAAACAAAGAAAGAGCTGCTGGCCTTCGCTTCTGTAGTTACCCATCCATGAGTGATGCCCAAAAGGCAGCAAATGTTGCACTTCTTTTTTCTGTTCTGCTGGTCATGGTGATGTCAGAATGGGTTTTTCTTTAGAAAGTGACCAACTTGATAGTTAATCAGATTAAATATTGTGATTCAATATCAAACATTAAATGGCTAAAGATATGTAGTATAAAAATAGCAAATATTGAGATACTAAGTGTACACACATCAGTAATTAAAGGAATATGTGAATTTGCAAATAACTAAGTGGGACTCTTTATGTGGGTTCTTGTTTCCTTTCAAAATATTGAGGTTTTTTTCAGTTTCCACTTTAATTGATCGGTAGGGGTAAAAATGGTATCTTTTTTCAATGGCTAATGTCATAAGATCTCCCCTTTAGGTTAAAAATCAGATCATTATGAATCTTGGGTTTATTTCAAGATTCAAGGGAGGTCAAAGCAGATGAGGGTAAGGGTACCAGAGGTTTCTCTCTCAGTCAGAAACCTGTCCAGCTCTTATTCTTGACAGGCATTTTTTGATGTTACTCTTCATCTTTAGTCTATTATCTTTCCTTGGCTTAAAATCCTATGAAGCAGTTGAACAAAACTGACACTTTTTTATGGCATGGAGTGTGAATTTGGTGCAATAAAACCAAATTAAAAGACAACATAGACAAGCTCCTTCCAAAACGTTTCTGTTGCCTAGGGTGGGTGCTTGAAAAGCAGTGTGAGGATGTCCCTCCACTGCATCTTTTTTGAGGAAAGAAGAAGGAAGGTGTGCAGGACACAATTTCCCAGGCAGGAAACTTCATGGATAATGTGGGCACAGCCCAGTTGGATGTGTGAAAAACAAAAATTTCAGGTCCATAAAGGGGATTTGGTGTTTTCTTTTAGAACAGTGACAGTCCTTGCATGGCCGGTTCTTAAGGAAGATTGTAATTCCTTAGGAATCAGCTCTCCTGGCTGTTTGTGCAGCAGAACCCAGGGCTTGGAGGATCTTTGTGCTGATGGTCAGGGGTGTGGATTCACCCTCCAGCACTGGCTGGTGTAAATCTGTGCAGCCCTGCACACAGAACCCTTTTGGTTCTGTCCTTTCTTTGAAAGCTTTCCATGCTGCTGCCTTGATAATGCTCACCCTGTCTGGGAATAGAAACACAGGCTAAATGCAGAGCTGCTGTTTAAAACGAGTTTTAGTAGATATGGTCTGAAATAATTTCAGCAAATCAGGCTAAAAGCACTCTTCTGTGCTTGCCTTTGTTCCTGTACCCAGTGTTCACTGCCTCCCTTGAATGCTCACACATTTCAGTGGTTTGAATCCTATTTAGAGCTTTATTTCTCTTGCAGGTCTAGGCTTGCAGTTATGAAGTATTGATGGGCTTCTGACAGGGTTGTCGTTTGGACAAGGGTTAGGATTTTGATCAGTATTTTCTGCATGCTTAGTTAGTGTGGTGTTTGGATCCTGGTTTTTATCGTGCTCCTTAATCTGTGTCATCACTGGGCTGGTGTGAGCCATGACACCCTGGAGTTTGTCCATCATTTGTAGTTCTTCAGGTTGTTGGTGAATTGGTGCTGTTTCTCATCACTGGGATATTCCTTGGCATCTACTTCAGATACCAAGTCATGTTTTTCAGTAATTTTTCACCAGTAGATTTTCTTAATCATGCATGCATATAGACCAGGTTTTCCTAGTTTTTCTTTTTTAACCCCTCCTTTTTTTTTTTTTTTACTTGCCTTTACTTGGCGTCTTGCCACAGATTGAAAGCATGTTCCCTGAAATCATGGTAGACTGAACATTTTGCTGCTGTTGGCTGCCTGTGTGAGGAGTTTGAGGATAAACACTTTTATTTTTCCAAGGTATCATTTCAGTGAGATAATTTATGGCTTGGTTTTTGTCATCTTCAGGAAGAAAATTTAGTCTTAGCTTTGCCTAAACGCTGAGGACTATTCTCAGAGGGATGCATCATAGTCCCTGAGACCAAACGTCATATTTAATTTTCTGTCTACAAGCTTTTCTTGCCAGTTATGCTTAAACTTTTTTCTCCTTAAAAGAAGGCTTTAAAAGAAAGAAATCTCATACATTTGTTAGAGTTCCAGAGCTAAATCTTTGTAGAGATACACTAAGTACGTATTTTTAAGACTGAAGAAGTAATAAAAAAGCCATTCTGAACATCACATCTAAACCTAAGCAGCGTATCTGAGAAGGCAATGA
The DNA here is from genome assembly GCA_025920805.1 of Petroica traversi. Taxonomy (NCBI): domain Eukaryota; kingdom Metazoa; phylum Chordata; class Aves; order Passeriformes; family Petroicidae; genus Petroica; species Petroica traversi. The sequence goes on along the minus strand of JAHLSL010013815.1, from coordinate 1,412,109 downwards.
GACATGTATATTCAGAGAAGTTACAGCTCAGAGAATGAGATTTTTCATTCTGTTTCATGAAACTCCAACCAGAACCAAGAGAGCTGAGCATAACCTAAGTAGTTTTAGAGAAAATAAATAGCACAGGCTTAAACAGGGATAAATAAAATGTAAATGTCAGGGATATTTGATCAGTGCAGGAAATTTGAGTTCCTGAAATACACATGCCTGCAGAAAGAAGTGGGAAAAGGTTACCCCAGCAGCCAGAACACCTCGTGTTTATCCATGCAGCCAGGAGCAGCTACAGCCACTACCAGTGCTTACAAGAGCAAAACAATTTTTGGAGCACTAGGTATCAAGTTTTATTAATGCCTGTGTAGGATTTACAGCTGGAAATGGAGTGATCATCCTAAAGCCTCTAGTAAATTCCTGTCATCACTTCATCATACAGCAAAATTATTCTGCCTTTCAGTTTGCTTTTATTTTTTCTAATTGCTATTAACTTGTGCATCATTTGTCATGTATCTACTGTGGATATAATAGGTAAAATTACTGTGTGAATAGGTACCAGTGTATCATGCTCCAGCAGGGACTGGAGCCTTATCTTCAAATACACATTTTAGTCTCATTGGCTGCAGTGACTTAAAGCTTAAATGTTTTGCTAAAGTGGGGCTGAACTGTTGTCAGTGAGCATTTCCCAGCATGTTTGTAATTTTCAATTAAAAAGACCCAAACAAAAAAAAAAATCAGATGTAATGGCTGTAATAACATAATTAGCAAGATCTCTTTTGCAGCTATTGTAATGAAAGTATAACTACCTCCTTGTTTTAACATGGCTTTGATTTAATATTGCAATATAGCTTTTCTTTTTGTCTCAGGCAGCCTCACTTCAATTTTTTTTTTTTTTAAGTCCAATGGGTAAAGCTCCTGTCTGTGAGGTACACATGGTGTGGCAGTCTTCCTCAAGATCCTTGGGATCCATGCACATATTTTTAAAGGAGTATCACATTACACCCTTTCCTGGGTTGTCCACAGGACCTGTTTGTATCCCCAGTCATCCTCTTGCTTATTCTGGACATAAGCAGACCCCCCCAGAGGTTTCCTCCAAAATATTTGCCCTAATCCAGGACACACCCACTGGCATTCCTTCAGAACAATTCAATCCCCAAATTTAAATTTAGCCTCGTTCACTGCACGTTTGAGATGCCACGCGCTCGACAAGCGGAGTTTGGAGAGAGAGAAGTGCTAACCAGATAATGATAAAGGAGCTGGGGGTGTCGTGGCCAGGCTGAGCAGTGTCCCTGACCCTGTGTGTGTCCCCTGTGCTCCCTGCAGGTGTGTCCATCCCCGGGGAGGGGTGATCCAGCGCGTGTCCTCCTGGAAGCGCGGCGCGCCCTTTGGCAGCGCCCAGCCCACGCAGCCATGGACAGCAGTGGCTCCCCAGCAGAACTGGTCCTCGCCCCCAGAAGTGGTGGATCTCACTCTGGACGAGGACACCAGGCGCAAATACCTCCTGTGAGGCCGTTGTCACTGTGCTCTGCCCTCCCCTCCCACCCCAACCCAGCACAGAAGCTCAGAGGTGAAAGCGTCACCTGCGGAAGCCCCGTCCTTGGCACCAAACTCCACGTCCACAGGAATGTAGTTCTGGTTTCAGTGTCAACTTGGAATGGTTCTGCCTTCTCTGAGGAGGATTCCTGCCTGGAATTAACAGCACCGGATTGGAAACACACCTGCAGTTGCTAATGTGTGTGTGTGTCTGACGGAATAGCTGCCTGCAAACTTAGGTCCTTCCCCCACCTTCCCCCACCTCCCCACTCCAGGACGTTTTTAATTTATCAGTATCTTGAGTTTGTTAGTAGAAGTTAGCGTGTTGCTGTGTGAGCATCAGTGATTTTGAGAAATGCTGTGTCCTCACTGATTTCAGCGGAACTGGGGAGGGGTGGGGGGGTATTCAACACTTCCAAAATTTGGGCCAGCAGTATTTTTTACCCAAGGTGATTTGGTCATGTTACCAGCAGGAGGGACTACCTTTAATACAAATGGCCCATTACAAATGCACTGAACAGCTTTTAATTAAAGCGTTTTTATTTTCATTGTAATTTATAGTTTATACTCTTCAGTGCTGAGTCTTCTGTCTACTTGACTACTGTGTATCACTGGTCAATTCCCACAGCTTGGAATGGCTCAAATAGTAGTGACTTAGGAACAGCTGAACATTGCAAAAGCACAGGAAAAGGTAATAAAAAGGCCCAGCATCCCTCTCCTTTTTAATTATAGCTGAACATTTTTTCCTTTATCTAAGTCTTGCCTGGAGTAGATGAAGGAGAGGAATGAAATGTTTTACTCCTAGTCCCTGTTTCTACTGCTGCTTGTTTGCTTCATTCACCATCTCAAAAAATAAAAAATACAAATCCCAAGCCAGCTCCAAAGCCCCAGCCTGTCAAAGGGGTGTTCAGCTGGGACTCATTCCTGGAACTGTGGAGCCACTCAAGTGCTTAAAACTCTGTTCTAAAAGATGTTGCAGGATCGGGATGGAAACAAAGGTTGTGGTTTCTAATTTTTATTTTTTTAAATTAGTAATCTGCACCATTTCCCTGGCTTTCAATCACGTCTCTCATGCTAGTTTTGGAAATACCATGAATTCAGGAAACACTTTCTACCAGAATATTTACCAAAATCAGTGGAACTACTTACTTAAGCAGGCTGCAGTTTCTGTGGTGTATATGGAAATTCCTGCCCCTCATCTGTCATTTTGAGCCTTTCCCAGGGCAAAAACCAAAGATTAGACTTTAACAAGATGATATTATTCACTTTGAATGTCTACTGTGCAATTGAAACATTCCTTCATATTCCGGATGTTTCTATTGGGAATTTTGTACAGCTCTGCCATTTTATTTTTTACTATTTAAGACTGAGCAGGGGTGGTCAGGACATGGGAAGTTCTGCTTTCCTTTCCTGTCTTCTGGTTTCAAAATTTATTTGGCGTCCCATAATTTTATCTGTGGGCAAAATACAAAATTAAAATAGACTTTCCTGTGTTGCCAGATAAAGGAAAAACAGCCCAGCAGGGAGGTTATAGTTGGTAACAAACATCTGTTTCTTCCATCAGCTCATACTGCACTTTACAGAACAGCTAGGTGAGGATTGATGTTCCCATTTCCAGCTTTCTACAACATTGAACATGAGTGTCTTGCATGGCCAGAAAAATACCTGTGGTGTTTTTAGTGACTGATTTCCTTTCTGTGGGAGGGAGGGGGGATGGAGCCTGTTGGCCCCACAGCAGGGAAAGGCCCTGTGCTGCTCTGCCCATCCTTTCTCCTCATGTTCCCCTCAGCTGTGGGCCCACACACCTGCTGCAAAGGTAACTTTGGAACAGCCACCTCCTGGGGCTGCTCCTTCCCCTTTCACAGAGTCTCCTGAAGATCAGTTATGAAGAAAGCTGCAAGGGACCCCGTTTGCAGTCCTTCCGTGAAAAAAAAAATGCAAACTTACTCTTGTTTTTCAGTTTGTATATGATGTGACTTCCATGTGTACATAAAAACGGCTGCCTCCTAACCAAACTTCCTCCAATTGTGCACTGTGTTTGTTCAAACAGCTCATGTATGGTAGTCTTGATGCAGGTTTTCTTTTATTTAAAACACTATGTATTTTCTCTTAACAAATTTCAAGGCTGGTGATCTGAAAAACGCAATCACTGGATAATAGGTAGGAAATGGTTTGGTTTTGTTTATTTTCCTTTTTTTTTTTTTTTTTTAAACTTCTGTTATTTTAATAAAGAGCAAAAATGTGCCTGGGTGGTTTTTGCTCTTCTCAGCAGGAAAGAGAAAAGTTAGCCATTGTATGGCTGAGAACCAATGCACTTGGGGCCTGGTCCAGAACCCACTGGGGTCGGTGTGGGGCTGCCCATCGACCTCAGTGTGCATTGGCTCGAGCCCTTCAGGGTTTAGCAGTTTTCCTGAATTGCTGGAGTGTGAACTTGGAATCTTCTATAGTGAAGATAAATCGTTGCTCGGAATATAAATGTTTTAAAACGTGCGGCTCTAGTTAAAAATGAAATTTGATTGTTCTTGACACTCACTATTTAGTTCTCATTTTCCATCTAGTATTTAATGGTCTTTGGAGAGAAATAATAATAAAACAGAGTGTTCTATATATATATATATATATAAAATATATATATTTTTGGTGCAAGATGAGACCTTCTGTTTTTTGAAACAAGTCTGTAGCATAAAGGTTAAACTATTTTAAGATGAAATAAAATAGAGTGTATTATTTAAACAATACCAATTTGTCGGGGTATATTTTTTCAACTTCTATCAAATATGCTGCTGTTTGTCACATCTCCAAATGAAATCCCTAAGTTCTGGGTTACAGTTGCTGAAATTCAGCTCTGTTCCTTGCTGTAAGACATTTAATTTTGCACATCCAGAATGTTAAAGTGATTTCCTGCTTGCAGAAGCTCCTTTAATCCCAGGCCAGAACAGGACTCACACTTCTCCCTGCAGCCTTGGGCCAGGGGATGTGCAGGTACCAGTGACAAGTGGCTGCTGCCACCACAGGATCCCTGGGCAGTTTGGTTGGGAAGGGACCCTCAAGCCCATCCCATTCCACCCTCCTACCATGGGCAGGGACACCTCCCACTGTCCCAATGTCCAGCCTGGCCTTGGGCACTGCCAGGGATGCAGGGGCAGC
>JAHLSL010013815.1:1384734-1397438 GCA_025920805.1 Petroica traversi | reverse complement strand
CCCCACCCCTCGCCGTAGCCACCAGGCCATCCCAGCGTAGCTGTAGCCGATAACAGCCATTTTTGTACCTCCATCCTGTGTAGTAGCTGAGTTACATTTGCACTGTAAATTCCTGTTAAGTGGATTCGTTTTGCTGTGGTCGTCGTCGCAGAGTCTCTTTGGGGTGGGGCGGGATGGGATTTTGGGGGGGGCAGGCGCCCCCAAATTGCGGCCAAACCCAGAGCCTGAGGTTGGAAGGGACCGCGGTGGGACCATCTGGTCTCACCCCCTGCTGAAAAACCTTAAAAAAAAAACAACAAACCCTAAACAAAAAAATACCTAAAACAAACAAACAAACAAAAATTAAATTCGGGGAGGGGAAGCGCGGCGATTGGCCGCCGTTCCCAAAATCGGGCTGGCGGAGAGTTTTGGGGAGCGGGATGTGTGTGGGGAGGCAGCGGCGGAGGTGGCCCCGCCAGCCGCATCCCTGTCCCCGCGGTGACACCGCTGTCCCCGCGGGCATCGTCCCCTCCCTGCAGCCACAAGTGTCCCGTCCCGCCGGCGCACACCCCCCCCCCAAAAAAAAATAAAAAAAAAAATAAAAGAGACGACTGGCAAAATGGTTTTCCATTAAACAGGGATAACATTTTTTTCTGCTGTGCTGAATTACTTCCTGTTTCTTATTTTGTGGGTAATTTTTTCTGTACCGAATATCCTTTGGTTGTGTATCTCCACCTTTTTTCTTGTACTAAAACTAAAGCATGGTCTGTATTTTTTTACATTACCTAGTTTCTGATGTAAATCTCTCTGTAGAGACATACCCTGCTGAAATGTAATGTGCTGTAGCCTATACATCTGCTCAGTGTACGCTGCTTTTGTTCTGTTGCCCTTCCATAGCATGGTGGGCCTTGCCTTTTTGTATTGTGTGCATGATGACATTGTTACACACGATTCCACTAATACTAATATACGATCTCTCAATAAAGAAACTAGTTTTCCTATATTAACCTAGTGTGCTTTTTCTATTGCTGTTTTCCCATTTATTGTCGTATCCTGCTGTTTAGATTTTTTCCTTGCTTTCCCCTCATCGTGAGGTTTGAGTGAGTGGATTTTTTTCTCCCTCGTAGAACAGATATGGGGGCTTTTAAATACATTTCTCTCCCCCTGCCTCCTATCCCATATCTACCCTCAGCATTAGTCTGTGTGTACATTCTCCCCAGCGCACAGTCTGTATTGCTGTTGTGCCGATGCAGAATTCTGGTTTTACCGCAGAATAGCCAAAAAAAGTGTACAAATCCAATCCCTCGTTATGAGTAAAAAAAAAAAAAATTGATGAAGGGTCTGCTGCTTATTCATTCTAGTTACAACATTACACGATCCTTACCAGTCTGATCCCTCTGGATGGATGGGGGTGGGAATTGTTTATTTTTTCGGAACTCCTGATTAACAAGAGGGAAACCAACCTGTAATAAAAAAAAATCGAAAAAAAAATCCCCCTCTAATCTTTAAGCTGTATATTTAAATATATACATCTCTGCGAGCGCCCTGCCCACCATCTGCCAGGCGAGAAGTTGCCGTGCCTCGGTCCCGCGGCGACTGGCACGCTATAAATATCTCCACTAGACCCCTGCAAGGCAGGGATCGTAAAAACGTCCCAGCTGCTAATGTTGTAACTACATTTTTTTTTTCCCCTGCTCGAAGCCTCCAGGCCCACCATCTTCTGAATAAAAACCCGATTTGGTCAAAAAAAAAAGGGAAAAAAAATTTAAAGGCAAACTATGGTGTTGGGAGAAAGTCATGGGGGAGCCTTAAAATATTGGAAGCGTGGAGGAATGAATGAATTGCGGTCAGCGAGCAGTTTTGCTGCGGCTGCCGTGCGATGATAACGATAGTGGTCACCTCTCCTTGTACCTGCAGCAGACCTCCTCTCCCGGGTCTGCCAAATGGTCCTGTAAAACCTCCCCGTTTTGGCTTGGATGCCACGAGGAACTGAGGGAAGTCAGGGCTCCCAAAGCCAGGAGATGGGGCCGGGAGGGGAGGCGGGGGGAGCATCTTGTCTTTAATTACATTTCCACAGAAGCGGGGGGGAGACGCAGGGTTGGTGATTGGTCTTTAATGAGAGGAAGACTAATTCAGCAGGTCGGTGGTTCCCACCCGCTAAAATTTCACGAGGAGCCGCTGGCAAACAAAACAAAAGCCAGTGGCTCCTGCAGCCCGCCCTGCCTTTACCCCAGCATCCCTCCCAGAGACGCATCATCTCGCAAGGCTGTGCCTTTCCACCTCTCTCCTAGCTCTATCCTGAGTTTGGTTGGTTTTCTCTATAAACATTTATTTATGATTTCCTCCTCCATACTTCCTTTTCCGTGTACCTCGGTGACTGTTTGGCCATCCTGTCCCCCTCTGTATGAGCCCCGGCGGGGTGCCCCCCTGCTCCCCCCTGGATGTAGTGTATGCCGTGGCCCTTTGTTCTCGCTCCATCCTCGCCCCGGGCCAGCGCTGAGCTCCTCCGTGCCTGACACATGTCCCCATACACATCCCGAGGAGGGAGGCTGTGCTTCTCGCTTGCATGAAGGGAGACATGCATGCCTGTTGGGGCTGATCATTTTCCGATGTGATTTTTTTTTTTGTTTAAATTATTATTACGATTATTTTCTCCCCCCTCTCCCGCCCTCCCCCTCCCTCCTTTTATTTTTTTTTGTTTTGTTTTGTTCAGTTTCCTTTTATTTTCTTTTTATATTCAACCCCCCCCACCCCTACCAACCCCACGCCACGAGAGACAATGAAATTCGGGTTATGGCGTTGGGGGGAAAAAATAAAATCTCCCTTCTCCTCTCCCCCACCCCGAATCCTGACACGGATAAACCCGTCCCCTCCACAGACACCTGCCGGCAGCTGCCCCTTTGTTGGGAGTGGGGATTCACTGCAGCAATAACCACCCCCCAGGTCTCACTCTGCAAATTAGCCCTGCTACAGAGCAGAGCTGCGTGGTCAGCCCACTGCGAGGATGCCTTGGTAATCTAATAATGCAGAAAACTGCTGGGTTAATGGCAACTTTTAAAGCAATTTATCATCCGCATCATATTTTTGACCTGTCTTGTTAGAAACACATCCTTACAAGAGGAAACATCCCCCCTCCTCCACCTCCCAGCCTTATTAGTCAGTAACCACCAGGCTTTCATAGCTCATAATCCATCAAACTCATCCACATTTTAATGACTTAATTCCTTTGACACTCTTGAAAAGCCACGTTTGAGTCTTGAAAAAGCCACCTGGTACAAAGAAAATTATTTTTTTCCTTGCCTTTTTTTCCTTTCTTTTTCTTTTTTTTTTTTGGTTTTTGTGTTTTTGGTTTTTGTTTTTAGCGTCGCGGGCTGAGGAAGCCCAAGGCAGGTCACACACTGGTGGTGCTGCTGTGGGTGTGGTGGAGGCACATGCAGTGATTTCTGAAAAGCCTAGACATCTCTCCAGCACCAACCTGTGCTCCCTTAAATAACTCCCTTCAGTAACAGGGAGAAGGATAATCCTGAACACGGACAAAACGAGCTCTGAGGCTCTTTTATGTAAGGGCTGTGTGAAGGTCTCACACCCATCTGCGTGCGTTTAATGATGGCAAAAGGGAGCTGGGCTGGTGGGTCTCTCACACAGGGCTTGGGCTGGGGGCACCTCTTAAGAGAAAGAGAAGCAAGTAGTGGTCACGTTTTGCTCATGCTGGGAATTACCAGCAAAGCCTAAAGAAAGCTGATCTGGATTTACCTTGCTGAGTGCGGATCTGGCCCCCTGGAAGTGTGTTATTTAAGAACCGGTGAGTTGGTGCGCGAGGGAGGCAGCAGCAGAAGCTGTGAAGCTCGGGGGTGGTTGGGGGGGTGTGTCTGCCACAAAATCCTGGTGGAGGGGGACGGGGTGCTGAGGACACGGTGGGGACACAGCCCAGCATTGCTCAGGGTGCCCTGGGCAGAGTGTGGGTGTCCTCACAGAGTCACCCCTGAGTCCTCCTCCGTGACCTTTCTGGGAGGACTGTCCTAGAGTAAGTCTTGAGTTTCATTTTTGTTGCTGCTTCAAACCCTGCTCGTAGCCTGGGTAACTCTTTGTTAGCTGAAAGGGGAGGATGGAGCATGGCTGGGGCAGGTGTTGCCCCAAAAGCTGTAGGAGAAACCCCCCCCAGGTACCTCAGGGAGCACACGGGGACATCCAGGACTGGCTCATCCATCTCCACTGACCAGAGGGACAATGGTGGTAAATGCTGGAGGTGTAGAGGTGGAAGGAGAGGGGGATACAGCTCTTTTGGACATAGCAAGGACTTGGACATCCCCTCCCACCCCTTTACATGCTGGTTGAACCCCAAACCATGCACAAGGGCCGCCTCATGTCTAAACTGGAAGGTTCTTATCACCAGAGGTGTTCAAAAAGGGACAGGCACTGCAGCAGGACAGCTGAGAAAAGCCCTTCCCACCCTTAACCTGGGAGTGCTTGTTTTGGGGGCTATTAAATTAATGAGTGAGAAATCCAAGGGAGGATTTGCAAAAGGTCTTCTCCTATGTGAAATTGCCTTCAATACCTGTAACCCCCAGGAGCAGAGTTGGTTTGGCAACTGGAAGACGGGTGAGGGCATTGCCAAATGCTGTGACTCTGGGGCATCTCATGGTATTTGGGTGTTCCTGCATAACCCTGCAGCTCCTGGAGCTGGGTGATAGCACGAGGCTTTTCTCTTAAGGGGTTGTACAAAATATGGAGCTTCAAGCTGCTGCCTAAGGCAAACTTGGTCCTCAAAATTCACAAGTCAGCACTGTGCAGGTGTTCCAGCTGATGTGGGGGTTTGGGAAGCAAAAAGGGGATGTGGAACTGCAGTGGGGCCAGGGCAAGGACCTGCAGGGAAGCAGTGAGAGTGGGGACAACACCCAGTGGGGAAAATGGTAATTTTCTCCCTTTTTTGGTTCAGTTTGTGTAGATGGAGTGGGTTGGTCTGCAGTTTGGCTTGGCAAAGTTGTTTCCCAAGCAACTCTACACAGGACTCCATGGGAGATCCACAAGTTAGATCCTTGTGTGGTCCTGTCTGACTCCAAAACCCTCTTCATGAGAAAACTGTGTCTTTTGAGACAGGTTAAGTTCTCTCTCTGAAATAAAAAAAACAAAAGAAAATTGCAATCACTCCTCAGCCTCTTGCAACAGGTCCTGGTGGTGGCAGGGTCTGGGCTCCTGTCCTGGAGAGCTCAGCAGCAGCCTGGATGGAGAGAAAGCAAACCCTTGTCTGCTCCATGCCTCCTCTCCACCTTCTCTTAACCCTTTCTGCTCCTCCTCTGCTCAGTTTTGCAGTCTCCCAGGACCTTTTCTCACACATTTTCCTGCCTGATGGTCCTTTGCATTTCCCAGCCCCAGCTGGATTGGGCTGGTTGGCCCATGCTGTCCTGGATCCCTCTTGGTAAGTGTCCTTAACATCTCTTGTTTTCTCTCCCTCCCTTTCAAGGCTGTAAAATGTGCCTGCAGGAAAGTTTTGTGCGTGTGGCTTGTGGCTCTTTAATGAGCATCATCTCTTCATTGGCTTGAGGGACTACACCCAGTTGGGTCAGGAGCAAAGTGCTGGAAGCAGCAAAGGTGCAAATTGTGTGGAGAGAGAGAAAGAGCCTGTGAAGTGAGGACACGCCTGTGGAGAGATGTTTGGGTGAGGATTTCTGTAGCTGGAGGAAGGATCCAGGTGTCTCTGTCTCTCTCACCACATCCCTGTGCTCCCCAGCTGCTCCCAGGGGCTGCCCTGCCTGGAGGTGACACCCCGAGGTGTGGGTGACCCTCAGCTCAGTCAGAGCCATTGGCTGGTGCTGCTTTTCCTCTTTTTCCCCCCCTCTGGAAGGCTCGAGTGGTGCTGTGGAGCTGTTACCACGCTCTTTCCTAAAGAGCAGGTGTGTCCCCAAACACGGAGAGCACCAGGCATGGGCACCTTCTGGGACTTCCTTGAGCAGGACTGATGGAACTGGACAGCCCACCAAACCATATGTCCAGCTCTGGAGCTCAGAACTGCTGCGGAAACATTCTCTTGTCCTTTTTTTGTGGGCTGGGAGGGGTGGCTAAAAGGCATTCAGAAAAATCATCCCTGGGGCATCTGTTTTGCTGCAGCTGCTCCCCACCCTGAGTTCCTCCAGTGAAGGAAGGGACTGGGAAACATCCCTGTAGCAAATGTGCTCTCCCCAGCTGTGCTTCCTGTGTGTCTCTGGGATTCCTCATTCTCCCTGTGGCATCTGACTTTTCCTTCAGTCACACTGCTAAATCAAGGCACTGATATTTCCCACAGGACCTTGGGGTTTTTTTTGGAGGCTGTGGGTGCGTGAGGAGGCACCACTCATGACCACTTGCCCAGCTAGCTGGTTTCTGTGCTTTCTCTGCTAGAAAACTGGACTTCTGCAGACAAAAGGAAGCTTTCTTCTCTCTCTTTTTAAATTTTTAAATTTTTTTAAAATTTAATTTTATTTTTTATTTTAAATAATATCAGAGGAGGTGCCTGTGTTTGGCTGTGCACCTTGGGACAGTGCAGGATGTTTGGTCCATTCAGGGCTTACCATCCTCAGCTGGTGGGAGCTGAGATTTAAGCAGTCTCTCCTGAGAGCCCCAAACCTCAGTGAGGAGCAGCTGGAGTCAGAAAGGAGCTGTGGGTTCATGGTGAAGCTGCCTGGACACAGGGTTGGACACCCATCTGGCAAGGTCTGAACTTGTTTGTATTTGCAAAAAACAAACAAAAAAAGTTCTCAGCTTTTAAAAGAGTTGCTTGGCATTTATTCTGGGGTGAGTAAGATCAGAATCTAGTTTGAGGTGCGTTTTTATCTTAAAAGAGAAAAAAAAGTTGGCAGCAAACTGGTCACAGTGTAAAGGTGTTTTGTTTGCAGGAGGGTTTGGTGGTGCAGTTGTCTTTGCAAAGACTATTGAGGTGTGTTAATCCCTGGTCTGGCGTTTGCAGTTAAACTTGAGCAGGAGCTTTTTAAATCTCAGTCAGTGTCTGAAGGTGATGGGGGTGGTGATGCTTCAGGAGAAGTGTCCATCAAGCCTGGCTGCTTCCACAGCCTCCAGGTGGAAAATACCACTCACTTGCCTGTCAGGAAGGGAGCTGTAAATCTCATGCAGATTACCACGCTTCTTGTTGTGGTTTGCTAAATCCACATCTCTCTCTCTCTTGTAGCCTGGCCTTTAATATTAATATCTTTAATTTCATTTATAAATTCACTTATCAGCTTTCATTAGTCATCCCGTTAATGATCCCAGGCAAGAAATTTGTCATTTGACGTCAAAAGGCAGATTAAGGGACTTCTAAAGCCTTGGGAAACGGCTTCATGCTGCACCAGAATTATAGCAGTTGGCATACGAGGCTAATACTAGGTGTAATTTGCATCTGCTGCTCAGGGGATGAGTGATTATTTTATATATTTAGCAGAAAACAAGAGAATTTCTTAACCATGAGCAGCGCTACGTTTCCTGCAAATTCTGCAGTGTTATGAATCACTGGGCTATAAACATCTTGTTTGCTGGCACGCCTGGCTTCGTGTTACCAAGGGGGGATCCTGACAGCTCCCCTCCTCCTTGGTGGGGTTTTCCTAATCGAAATTAAGAGATTCCCTCTGTGCTAGGAGCTGGAAGCGACAGGGAGTGGATGAAGTTTTGCTCAGCCAAAGCTGAGCGCCTTTGGTCACTGATGGTGGGTGAGGGTGTTCAGGAGGGTTTGGAGATGGGTGTCTAAGGCATGAAAATGCAGGGAAGAAACCTCAAAATATATGCTGAAAACGCCTAGGAAAGAGCAGGGTTGGACTGAAAACAGAGGAGATGTAGCAGCTCCAGGCACTGGTCCATTCAGGTGTGTCACCAGGGATGAGGCTTTACAGATGCTGGGAGCAAGCAGCGTGTTGGGAGAGACCTTATCTTGGCCAGCTGTTATTTGTGATATCCCACAAATCTCCCGGGGCTGAGATAAGGGAGGAGGATTCCTGCGCAGAGATAGCGTGACATTAGCGGGCTTGGGGTTGTTACAAAGTTGTTTCTATTTAATAATGAATGCCTCATTGCATGCAACCCTATAAAAAAGGTCTGCTCCCCTGGGGGCTGCCTGCAAAGCCCTTGGCAGCCCCCAAACTCTGTCCTGCTCCTCTGTGCTGAGCCTCTTTTGAGATCAAAGGGCTACAGGCAGGTATCCATGAGCTTGAATGGATAAAATGTGCACCAAAACCACTTGTGGAACTGTTTTAGCTCAGCCCTCCTTGGACTGAGTGGGAAACTCCTGCAGAAACTGCAGTGGGGTGACCCTGAGTGGGCAGCAGGTGCCCACCCAGCTGCTCCATCACTACGGGGCGGGGGGAAATGGAATGGAAAAGAAGTTGTTGAGATGAAATCCATTAAATAAAGCAAAAGCAAAGGAAAACAGAAGAGTTACTCTCTTACTTCCCATAACCAGGTGATGGCTGGCCACTTCCTGGGGAGAAGGGGTTCAATACTTGTGGCAGATGCTCTCTGGGAGCCATCCAGGGTGTGACACAGCCCCAGGGCAGGGATGTCCCCTGAGCTGGCACTGCTGGGACACCTCCAGTGCTGGGGACAGCTCTGGGCCCCTCAGCACAAGAGAGACCCTGAGGGGCTGGAGTGTGTCCAGGACAGGGAACGGAGCTGGGGAAGGGGCTGGAGCCCCAGGAGAGGCTGAGGGAGCTGGGAAGGGGCTGAGCCTGGAGCAAAGGAGGCTCAGGGGGGACCTTGTGGCTCTGCACAAGTCCCTGACAGGAGGGAGTCAGGCTCTGCTCCCAGGGAACAGGGACAGGAGGAGGATTAGATCCGATATTGGGAAAAATTTTCTTGGAAAGATTGTCCAGTCCTGGCACAGCTGTCCAGGGCAGTGTTGGAGTCCCCATGCCTGGGGGGATTTAAAAACCATGTGGATGTGGCACTTGGGGACATGGGTCAGTGGTGGCCTTGGCAGTGCTGGGGAGTGTTTGTACTTGATCTTAAAGCTTAAAGGTCTTTTCATTCTAAATGATTTGCTGATTCTGTACCATGCAGAGTCAATCCAAGCAGCAGCAAAACTCATATCTATCCTTAATCTGCTGCTCAGCTCTGCCTGACTCCCTCCTGCAGTATATTGACCAGTGGTGGCCAGGCTCTTGCCTCCAAGGTTTTTCCTTCAAACTGTGAGCTGAAAATTAGGCTATGGCCTGGATATTGGGCCCCAAGGCAAGGACTGTCCTGTCCTCATGTCACCAGGGGAGTGCATGGGTGAGCAGTGGGTGGTGGGCCAGCAGCTCAGCTGGTGGCAGTTCTATTGAACTGAGTTGCCAGGGACCAGAAAACAGGAATATCTGGTTTTGATGATGATGATTATTTTCCAGTTCACTGGCTCAAAATTTCTTTTTCCTGGTTTTATATTGTCCTTGAGTTTTTCAACAAAATGAGAGGGTGGGAAGAGGCTTTTAAATGGTTCATTTGAAGGGAGATGAAATAGGCCACAACCCCAGAAGTGAAATGCTATCTTATGACAGAAAATGAAACAGCATCAACTGGATGCAGGGAATAAAGCCAATTCATCACAATTTCTTAAGTTGGGTTTTTCATACACAAGTGTTTCACTTTGACAAAATTTTTCCAGTACCTGTGAGGTGCGTTAGTATTTTGGGAAGCTCGCAGTGGTCAGGAATAAACTGCCTCCATTTCCTTGTACTGTGAAACCATCAAATTTATTTAATCAACAGAGAGTGCTTTAATGCCTAAGATGAGTTGTGGAGAGATGTGGGAGGTCACAAAATGTAGCTGGCCCTTTACAGGAAGAGGAAAGTCATGTCAGCCCCTGCCCCTCTCCTTCTCACCTGCATTGGCATCAAGGATGTGTTTCCAGGCCCGGGAGGGGCCAGAGGTCATTTCCAAAATGACAATGACAGTGGAAATCTTGACCAGGATGTGTCACCACTGCTCTGCTCCTCACTGGTCTCAGCCACTTCAGTCACTGCTGCTCTGGCTGGGCTGGGACAGCCTCACCTCGAGTGCTGAGGGCACTTTTGGCTGCCACAATACAAGAAATAACATTAAACTATTAGAGAGCACCCAAAGAAAAGCCACGAAGGTGGTGGAGGGTCTGCAGGGGAAGCTGTGTGAGGAGCAGCTGAGGGCACTTGGTTTGTTCAGCTGGAGGAGACTGAGGGGAGACCTCACTCTAATTCAAATTTCCTCATGAGGGGAAGAGGAGGGGAAGATGCTGATGGCTGCACTCTCATGAGCAGACAGGACTTGAAGGGGAGGTTTAGGTTGGACATCAGGAGGAAATTCTTCCCCCAGAGGGTGCTGGCACTGCCCAGGCTCCCCAGGGAATGGGCGCAACCCCAAACTACCAGAACTCCAGGAGAGTTTGGTCATCACTCCCAGGGATGCACAGGGTGGGGTTGTTGGGGTGTCTGTGCAGGGCCAGGATTTGGACTCCACCAGCCCTGTGAGTTATTTTCCCACTTAGGATATTCTGTACTTCTCCTCCAGCCTGCAGACACAAACAGCACCTTCTCCAAGGCCTTGTTTGCTCTGGGCAGGAAAACCTGTCTGGCACGTGTGATTACCAGTGGAAATCCTGGGAGTTTTGCCACAGGAGACCACAGAGGCTCCTTGGAAGTCAGGATGTATGACCCTGAGTCATCTGCAGGGAGGGTCCTGTGCTGCCAGATCCAGAGGGCTGTGGTGCCTTCCAGGTGCTCCTTCTGGCTGCCAGGGGTGTCCTGGAAAGGAAAGCATTGCCAAGAGGTAGTTACAGGAATAGAAAAATAGGATGTACCCCAGGGGGAGGGAACGCGGGTTCTCTTGGGCAGAAAACAGTTCCCCCTGAGAGGATTTGGGGTGCTGTTAAGGAAGCCAGGTATGTTTGCTTGGTGTTCTCGCTGTCCTTCCTGCAACAGGTGGTTTTGAGCTCTTTTAGCAAAATCAATGTCCAAACCTCAATATCTGGGAAGCTCACAGCCGTTTTTGGGTTATGCTGCAGTGGTTTAACCCTATCCAGCCCCTCACTCAATCCCCCACCAGCAGGATCAGGGAGAGAATCAGAAGGGGAAAAGCTGGAAAACTTTTGAGTGGATTAAGATAAAGGCAGTTTGGTAGGGACAGCAAAAAACATCAACACGAGCAAAGCAAAAACAAGGAATTAAGTCAGTTCTTCCCACAATCAGGCAGGTGTTCAGCCATCTCCAGAGAGCAGGGCCTCCTTCCACAAAACAGTAGCGTGGGAAGACTAAACACCATCACTCCAAACATCTCTTCCTATCTTCTTCTTCCTCTCACTTTATATTATTTTTGCCACTGTGGCCACACAAAAAAGCAGCAAAGGCCTTGGCTCTGTGCAAGCCCTGCTCAGTAATAACAAAAACATCTCTGTGTTATCAACCCTGTGCTCAGCACTAATCCAAAACATAGCCCTGTAACAGCTGCTGTGGAGGAAATTAACTCTACCCCAGCCCAGACCAGCACACTCAAACTGCACACCTTGTGGGACACCTGTCCTAGCCCTGGGATTCCTTATCCACAGCCCAGCATCTCTCTCTGGGCCTTTTTCCTATTAGAAACTAAGCCATGATGGGGGTCTTTTCCCCCTGGGCTGACCTCAGCACTGTCAGGCTTGTCCTCTGTCTCTCTGCAGAGACCCAACTTCTGCTGCTTTTCAGCAATGCCTTCTGAGTCTGGTTGGGTGCTGGATGAGTAGTCAGAGAACCAGGGAGCCACCTGAGCTGGAAGGGACCCACAAGTCAAATGGGATCATCAAATCCACGCCCTGTCCCTGCCCAGACACCCCAACAACCCCACCCTGGGCATCCCTCAGGGCATTGTCCAAACTCTCCTGGAGCTCTGGCAGCCTCGGGGCCATGCCCATTCCCTAGGGAGCCTGGGCAGTGCCAGCACCCTCTGGGGTAGAACCTTTCCCTGATCTCCAACCCAAACCTCCTCCTAGCCAGCACCACTCTTGGTATTACCTTCACTTGACTTCCCCACCTTCACCCCTCTCATTTCCCACCCTGTGTTACATTACCTGTGCCCTGCTTTCCCCAGGGTTTGTTTTTCTGAGTTGCTCCTTCCTCACATTCCTCCTCCAAGCACCAACATCTCCCTGGTGGCTGGTGCTGGCTCTGGAACCAAACCTGCTGGAAATGCTTTAGCGCACTGGCCTGGTGTGTGTTGGAGTAGGGAAGGGTAAGACTCTGCTCTCCAGAGCTTCTCCTGAGAGCTTGGCATGCGCTTGAAGGGATGAGGAGGCTGAAGGGATGAGGAAGCTGAAGGGATGAGGAGGCTGAAGATCATTCCCTGTCCTCTGGCTGCTGCCCTGGGGGATGCCTGAGATGGATGGTGTAATCAGTGCTGTTGGGAACACAGAGATGGGCAGATCTCTCTCATAACCAGCTTTAAAGAACAGTTGCATTCATTATTTGGCCGGGGGAAAGGAACATCGTGGTGTGGTGCCAAGTGGGCTCTGGGCACACATCCCTCTTCCAGTTCCACTTGTAGAAAACACTGCTTTTAGTGGGGGTGTTGGTTTTGATGGATGCTGTGCAGAAAGTGCCTGTGCTAAAGGGCTGCTGCTCTTTTTACTGAGCAGGGAGCACTGCTGTCCCTCTCCTCTCCTCTCCTCTCCTCTCCTCTCCTCTCCTCTCCTCTCCTCTCCTCTCCTCTCCTCTCCTCTCCTCTCCTCTCCTCTCCTCTCCTCTCCTCTCCTCTCCTCTCCTCTCCTCTCCTCTCCTCTCCTCTCC
>JAHLSL010013815.1:1360056-1384334 GCA_025920805.1 Petroica traversi | reverse complement strand
CCCCTCCCCTCTCCTCTCCTCTTTTGCTGCAATGGCACAACTGCTCACATTTTTCTGGCCCCATGGTGGGAGTGGGGGAGCAGCAAGGGCCCCTTTCCAGATTAAATGGGAAACAGGGATGGTCATGCTCTGCAAAATCCCACCTGGCAGCATCCCCTGCAGGGGGAGGTGACACCCAGGCCAGCACGAGGGCATCAGAGAGGCACCAGGCCTTGGCAGAGGGTGGGACAGAGGGGATGCACCAGGGCACCCAACAACAACCCTTGCTTGGAGCTGCCACCTCTGCAGAGGCCCGTGGGGAGTCCTCTCTGAGTGCAGCCCATTGCAGGTAAGTTTGCTGGAGCAGGTGGGTTTGCATCCTGCCCCCCGAGCCGAAGTGCTCCTCTCCAGGCCATGAGCAGTCCCAGATCCTGCTTGCTGTTGGGGCTTTTTCCCCTCCCATCTAAAGAACCATCCCTTTCCTAGTGATGCCATGACATGCACACTTTGCATCAAGCCAGGGAGCTGGAGCTTTGAGAAAGCCAACAAATATAATGAGACTTTGAGATTAAAAGAAAAAAAAAAAAAAAGGAAAGGAAGAAAAGGGATGAAAGCCCAGAGCACGACAGCATCGTGGAAATATGAAGTGTTTGCCAAGGTTCAGGCACCAAAAAGCCAATGAGAAGTGATTTGTTGCTACCAAAGCCTGTGGTGAGGGATCTGCTCCCCACATCTGAGTTTGGGGTTGGGTGGGGTGCACCCCATCAGCTCCAGGAGTTGCTTTTTCTGTCTATCAATGCACACCGCCTTCCCTGAGGGAGAAAGGTGTTCCTCTCCAAACAGGAGGGCTTAAAATTCCTGGAAAGTTTTCATCTGTGGCAGAGGTTTTAGCTGGACTCTGTTGTGGAAGTGCTGGGTGATAGTGGAGGAGGGAGGGTAACACACAGAGAGAAGCTCAGGAGGTTCTTAGAGCAGCAGGTGATGGACCAGAAAGTCAAGGAAGAACATCAACACAGAGAGAAATCCCACACAGGTCTGGGGGTGCTTGATGGGGCAGCTTGGTGATGGTCAGGAGAACTGTGGCAGGCTGGAGGTGGAGGTGTTTGTTGGAGGGTCCCTGTGATATTGAGAGGAAAGGAGACCTTTGTCCAGCCTGCTGAGCTGCTCTGCAGGGCTGGGCACCTTTCTGAATGAGCCTCCCCTTGTCCCTGACAAAAAGGGGCATTTGGGAGTGTGTCTGAACTCAGGGCACCCTGAGGAAGTTTGCCATCCACACAGCTTTTGTTGTTGCTGTGAAAAGTAGGGGTGACCCCACTGCAAAATCATGAATTCGTAGAATCAGTAAAGTTGGGAAAAATCCTCCAGGATCATTGAGTCCAACCATGCCCCCAGCACTGCCAAGGCCACCACTGACCCATGTCCCCAAGTGCCACATCTACCTGGATTTCAAACCTCTCCAGGGATGGGGACTCCACCACTGCCCTGGACAGCCCATTTTGAGGTCTGACCTGGAAAATTTATTCTTTCAGTGAAGAAATATTTTCTTAATATCCGATTGAAATATTCCCTGGCACAACCTGAGGCCGTTTGCTCCCATCCTGAACATAAAAAAAGTCAGGAACTAGGATCTTGCCTACCAGCTTCCTGTATGAGGGTATTCAGGGGACAGCCTGCAGACACCTCTTCAGGGCTCAATGTTTTGCAGACCTGCCAAATGTTGGACAATTTTTTTGAACCAGCCCAGACCTCCTAACTGCGGGCCCAGATTGATTTACTTGGTCAAAATTCATCTGAGTGGAGGGGCAGGGTTAGATGTTTTGTAGCCCATCGTTCTCAAAAGCACCAGAAAAATTTTAGAAATGCAGTGTGTGGCTCATCTGATGTTCTAGAGGCGCCAGCCTTTAATTAACATCACTGAGAAGTTCAGATCCCAACTTTAATTCCTTTTTGTATATAACTGGGAGCTCTGAGGAGTCAACAGGTTTTGTGTCTTGAACAGAAGTTACTTTTTTCCTCCCCAGAGCAGGGTTAAATCTGAAATACTGCTTTGTAATTGCTGCCTTTCTCTCTCCTCTACTTGATGCCTGCCAGAACCCCCATCCAGTGGATATTACATGGGTTAGTGTTATTTGTGCTCTATTATTTCCACCCAGGCAGAAGTCTTCTCTGGGGTTCAGCAGTTAGCACCAGGGAGAAAAAAACCCTTGTAATCCTTTTCTGTTCTCTCTAAAGGTCCAGTTACATTGTGAACAGACAGCATAAGTGGAAAATCCAGGGTTATTTTCATTATGGGTTTTGATCTGTCCCAGCTGTCACAAAAGGTGTTGAGAAGGAAGAACATTTTTAGGAAAAAAAGTTTTAAGTTGAGAATTTTTTTTTTTTTTTGCATTGTGGGTAAAATTCATGGATAGATGTAGATGTGGGTGGAGAAAATCAGATTTCTGTTCAGTACCCTCCTTTCTGTGGTCACTCTTGAGGAAAGGTGTTACAGGAGATGTCTGAAGGATTGTATTTAGCCATAAAAACTCGATCAGATGTCTCTGCTCTCTTCAGGAAACAGATTAGGAAATGAAACAGAGAGCTGACAAAGCTGAGACTTTTGGATGAAAAACAAAGACCTCCATTCTTTCTTAATGCCACAGACATGCATAAATATTATTTTTTTTAATAATAGCTTTAACATTATTTGGTTAAAGTCCAAGGGGAGGCACTTTCCCAAGGTCACTCACTACAGCAGTGGGAAGAGTGACTCACACCCCTTCTCCTCTATGAAATCTGCTTAAAAATACTGAGGGAAAACCCTTCTGCTGGCACTACCTGTACAACTCCCTTACCTGGCTGTCTGATCAATAGGTTTTCTTTCCCTGAAGGATCTTGATAAAATTTTCGAGCCCAAGAGCAATTTCTTTGTCAATGCCACCTGATCCAGGGCTGTGGAGGTTCGTGGCAACTTCTCCATAGCAGGGGATTTGTCGAGGTGGATCAGATCTGGAGTTGCTGAGAGGGAATGAATGTGAAATGCCTTGATGTTTGTTTTACAGTGGCTTTCATGGCCATAACTGCTCTATTAAACTGATCGGCCTGAGTTTAGCTGTTATTTGTATTTGAGTGGAATAAATGTTTTTCCCTTAGGAAGGGCGAATTCTACAGAGTGAAAGAGCATTTACAAACCTCCCAAATGCCTCAGGAATAACGATGTGACAACCTGCAGCCTGAATCCCAGGCCGTGGTAGTGCCTTAAATTCCTGCTTCACCCTCTTCCCCGTGTCCTTTTCTTCACCCCAAGAGCATTTCCAAAGTCTCTCAGTGGGTCAGGAAGGTGTGAAGGTGTCAGGATGGTGATGGGGAGCAAACCTCCATTGCTTATGTCTCCTCCAATGCCCATGAATCCAGCAACAGGGAGGCTCTTGGAGCATCCTTGGCTCCTCTGAGTCCTCTTTGAGGTGGGAATGGGATGAAAAACCTTTAACCTTGCCCACAAAGTGAGTGCAGAATACATACCTGGGGGAGAGAGCTCGAAACTGAGGCAGAACAACCCAGCTGAAATCTATTTCTTGCTCTTGGGAATTTTTTGGGTAGGTTTTTTGTGCTTTTTTCTTTTTTCCCTCCCTTTCCTCTTGGCTCTATCTTTCAAATTGCAGCTCGTGAAGATTTGTCACAGGTCAGGAGGACTTAAGCCGTGATTTGCAGAAGATGAATGGACTTTTAAAATCAATTTAGTGGTCCCCAGTGTCAGTGGGGTGCCAATCACCACAGGCTGGCACTGCCCAGTTCCTCTGCTGCTATCATTAGGAGGCGAGAGCAGCATTCATTACAGAGAGGCTGAGCCTGGCTGCCTGCTAATGGAATTGAGCTGCCTGACCTTAATGTGTGCCTGATATTTAATTTGAAATTTCTGTGGACACCAGCAGGCTGCAACAGAAACAATACAGGCCCAGCAATGCAAAGCCTTAGCACTGAGAAGACAGCAAAATAAATTAAATTTGGTAATTAATAAAAATCCTTGGGGCCTAGAGGTCACATGTGGAGCAGGAGGAAAAAAAAAAAAAAAGTGTATTTTTCTTTCCACTTGGCAGCTGTACAGGTTCCTGGTAGGATCTTGTGTGCTGCAGGGAGAAGAGTGGTGCAGTTTGTTTGTCCTGGACTGGTGGGAAATTTTGGGATGCTCTTGGTCCCACTCAGATGGGCTTCTCATGATGGGAAAGGCACTGAAGGGTTGGAGCGTGTCCAGGGCAGGGAACGGAGCTGGGGAAGGGGCTGGAGCCCCAGGAGAGGCTGAGGGAGCTGGGAAGGGGCTGAGCCTGGAGCAAAGGAGGCTCAGGGGGGACCTTGTGGCTCTGCACAAGTCCCTGACAGGAGGGGGCTCAGGGGGGTCGGGCTCTGCTCCCAGGGAACAGGGACAGGAGAGAGGGAACGGCCTCAGGCTGGGCCAGGGCAGGTTGGAAATTGGGGAAAATTCCTTCATGGAAGGGGTTGTCCAGTCCTGGCACAGCTGCCCAGGGCAGTGTTGGAGTCCCCATCCCTGGAGGGATTTAAAAGCCATGTGGATGTGGCACTTGGGGACATGGGTCAGTGGTGGCTTTGGCAGTGCTGGGGAATTGTTGGATTTGATGATCTTGGAGGGTTTTTCCAACCTCAATGATTTGCTGTTTCTTTCTGCAGCCTCATAACCACCCCCATCACCCTCCTGCTCTATTTCCTTTGAGGACATCACAGGGTCTGTCACCCGAGGCCACCACCCATGGGGAGCTCTCCTGAGGCACCCATCACTCATGCCTTCCTTCCTTGAGCTCTTTGGCTCCCTGTGGTCCCCTTGGCCTCGGGGTTGTCCCCTGCTGAAAATCCCTGGGTGCCCTGAGTGGGTGTGATCACCCCTGGGTGCAGCCCTTGCTCCACTGCAGTCATTGGGTGAGATACACCTGGAACTGCTTTGGGATGCTTCCCTGGGGAGGCTGTCCACAGCTGGGAACATCTGGGTCACAAGCTAGGCTGGCTGGAGGAGGTTTCTTCCCCTCCTGTGGGATTTTCAGAGGTCGGGGCTTTGGGCTTTGCCCAGCGCTGACAAGTTTGGCCCTGTGAGTGCCAAAGATAACAGGAATGAGCAGGTGCTCAGCCAGGTTTGTGGCCTGTTCCCTTCTCCCCATGGGCCTCTCTTGCCTCCTTGGAGCACCAGGACAGGCAGGAGGTTGTCAGCATAAGGTCCTTGCCAGAACAACATAAAACTGGAGAATGAGCCATCCCAGCTGTTTGGCTGCTCAGTCTGGAGCAGATGAAGGTGTCTCTCTGGGGCCAGGAGGAAGGAAGCTCTGGGCTGGCACAGTGCCAGATAAAATATTCCTGGTATTTGGATGTCAAGAAAAAAAATTCTTCTCTGATAGGGCTGCTCAGGGAAGTGGTGAGTGGTGGAGAGACCATCCCTGGAAGGATTCAAAAGCTATGTGGATGTGGCACTTGGGGACATGGGTTAGTGGTGGCCTTGGCAGTGCTGGGAGAATGGTTGGACTCAATGGTCTTGGAGGATTTTTCCAACCTAAACAATTCTATGATTCTGTAAAATATCGAATTACAATTTCCTAAATGCCTCCTGAAATCCAGGGCCATGACACTGTAATAGGTCCTTTGGGAAGGAAATGTCTCCAAAAGAAGCAGCAGTGAGGTACATGGATAAAAGCTGAGCTGAGTTAGAGTCTGTAAATGTGCTGCCCACCTCCCTGGGCCTGACCCTGTGCCCTCCAGGATGTGTCTTCCAGCTCCTGGTCATGTGTGTCCATGGTTTGCAGGGCAGAAAATGGCCTGCTGCTGGGAAAAGAGAGTGCATGTAAGGCAGAAATAAGGGTATCTTGGCTGCTGCTGGTAGAAACTCAGCCCTGTTTGGTTCCTTTTACTAGCAGGGTTAACTCATGGGAGCTCTGGGAGGGTGATATCTGAAAATCATGGAACCATAGAAAGGTTTTGGGAGGGAATTTAAAGCTTATCTAGTTCCAACCCCTGCTATGGGCAGGGACACCTTCCACCAGACCATTTTACTCAAAGCCTCATCCAACCTGGCTTTGGACATCAGGGGATGAACAAAAAATGCTCTGCAGGCATGCAGGACACCCGGGCTGGTTGAAGGGGGAAAAGTGGCTTAGATCTTCAAAGCACCTGCAAGAGGGAGAGGGAATGGAGCAGCATGGCAGCCACCTGCCCTTACACAAACATCATTCCATGGCAGACAGGCAGAGGGGGGAATCTGGCCCTGGATCCACCACCCACTGGTTCTGCTGACCAGGACAGCTCTGCCCTCTGCCCAGTCCCCATCCCCTCCTCTGCAAAACAGTGCAGTCACCAGCCCTGGTTCTCACCACACTTTGCCACCCTCCCTCTGTGCCATTTAAGCAGAGACCCAGCTGATTTTGTGTGTGCCATGGCACGAAAAGCCTGCTTGAAGGCCCCGCAGAGGAACCGAAATCAAACAAA
The DNA here is from genome assembly GCA_025920805.1 of Petroica traversi. NCBI lineage: Eukaryota > Metazoa > Chordata > Aves > Passeriformes > Petroicidae > Petroica > Petroica traversi. Next base: position 1,377,896 of record JAHLSL010013815.1, on the reverse strand, counting down.
TTTCAGATGGTCTCGCAAATGAAGCTGAAAGGTCACAACAGTATCAAGCTGGAGGTTGCGTGTGGTGCTGCAAGCCTCTGCTAAATATCAGCCAAAGATTAGTCCATCCTCTCTGAAAGGCCAAGAGCTACACAGGCTCTGAGTCCCTCCTGCCACACGTCCAGGCTCACAGCATCTAAAAATGGCACAAAACCCCTGTGAAAGAGAGACACAACTTCAGGAGCAGAGAATTCGAGGGGAAGCATCAGGCCGGTGAGGTGTGCGAAAATGAGTTTGGAAAATCCTTAGATTTTTTTTTTTAATTTTTGTTTTCCCCCTTTAAAGCCAAAAGGGAGTTGTAGATCATGTGGCTGGTGCTAATTAATCTGGCGTTGAGCCGAGCATTGTCGTGGCAGTTTAATCAGCAGCTGTGAAACGGAGCGTTGTCCGTCTGCCAGCCTCCAGTCCCGGCTCCTGGGGACAGCAAGGGACATCTCTCTGCTAGGTAGATCAACCCATCCTGCTTTCTGTGTGAAAATCTGGTCTTTTAAAGGCTGTGTCTGACATCAGAGCTGTCAGTGCAGGAGCTGTGCCGGGCGGGAATCTCACCTGGGAAAAGCAGTGTCAAAGTTTGTCCAGGGTCAGGTGCTTGTGGGAACAGCTCAACAGGGCTGCAGGCTTCTCCCCAAGGCCACCAACCTTCTCCTAATGGCATTGTTCTAATTAACTGGCAAATCCCTTGGCTCTGTCATGGATGGATGGTCTAAATTCATTCATTCCCCCACCGTCCTCCATCCAATTTCTGGTGCCTTACACTGAGTCTCCCACAAACTCCAGAGAGCCAACACCAGGAGTTTGAGGAGCAGCTGAATGTCTTACCTACTAAACCAACTAAAAGCCCATCTGAGAAACCCTGCTAATGTGAATTAACCCACTGGCATGAGAGGAATCTCCCCTAATATGCGGTGGGTAGTGATCAGTCCTGAAAATTTGTGGATGGATGCATCAGTTCAGTTAAAAAGGGCCTGGTGCCCAGATGCAGGAATGCCACAACATCCCACCCTCCTGCTGGCTGACAGCTCATGGGCTCCAGTCATTGCCACTATTTGTATATATGGGGCACTTAACCAGCCCCTTAAACAACAATTTACAGGTTATTCTTCACCCTTTAACCAGAAACCTCTTATTTTGTCGTCTCTGTTAAGAGCACTGCCTGCAGCTCTGAGAGTCAAATTCTTTCTGAATGTCAATTTTATTCCTCAACAGCGAGGCTGGCTTTGCAATACATGATAATGGTGGCAACCTGGTGCTGTTAATGGAATTTAGCAAGGGGGTTTGCTGGTCCAACAGGGCTGAGGGCTGTGTAGCCCCCCTGCGCCTGCTGTGCTTTCTGGTTATGCTGAATGGCAGCGTGTAGGTTTCCAAGGTAATAAAAACAACATCCACGTGAGGGAGGAAAAATGTTTCTGTCTGAGCAGGCTCAGCTAAACCACTGTCAGGAATGCTAAAAATCATAGTGGGAGGTCAGCTGAGGTCCTGGAAGGGTGTGCAGTGGGAGGACACATTTCTTTTGGAAGGAAATGGTAAAGGGAGGTACACTCATCTGCCAGCAGGTTGGCAACCCTGCCTCAAGGTGAATTGAGACGACCTGGTTTGGCTTATCTGCTGGTGAGAAGGATGTTCTGCTAGCAGCTTTCCCAGCTCCCCAGGTGCTCTCCATCCCACGAGGTGCCCATTGTGTCCGTGGGGTTGGTGCAGTGTGAGGATACTGCACCCAGACCAGTCTCCAACCCATCATCTTCCACCCCAGTTGAGCTCTGCCTGGTCTGATTTTGTGGAGAGCAGAGTGCTGGAAGTCACATTTTGTTCAAAGGAGGGAGCAGATTTAGCTCTGAGGGTCCCTGTCCTCCTCACCTGCTCATTCCTTGTGAAACCAGAGGTTGCTGGTTTGCCTGTGGGTCTCCCTTGTCACCCAGCTTGGTTCATTCTGGATTTCTTGGTGGCTCCTGTCTCTTTAATGTAGGCATGAATAGGTATTTTGGCTCTGCAGCAGCTTTTCTGTTTGAGGTGGCTGGGTTTGCTTCCACAGACTAGTTCAATCACTCAATTGACTTTAATTTTAAAATAAAAAAAATAAAAGGCAGTCATTGATGGCAAGCGCAGGGAGCGCAGACCCACCGCTGTGATTTCCCTGCAGAGACTGAAGCCCTGCATGGATCTGCACAGACATTCCTGGCACCAGCCTGATGTTGAGCAAATCCTTCCCAACCATGGAGCAGGCCTGGTGTTTCCTCCAAAGACCCAGCTATGGGATCTGGGTTATGTTTCTTGTGAATGAGGGCTGGGAAGGCCTTGCTGTGGCTGGAGGTGGCTTTGGATTGTAGGATCACAGAATGGTTGGGGGTTGGAAGGAACCTTAAAGCTCATCCAGTTCCAATCCTGTCCTGAATACATGGAACATGCTTGTTGTTCTTTTCCTTATCTTCTTAATTATCAGTCTCAATCACACAATCACAGAGTGGTTTGGGATGGAAGAGAGCTTAAAGATCATCCCATTCCACCCCTTGCCATGGGCAGGGACACCTCCCACTGTCCCAGGTTGCTTCAATCCCCATCCAACCTGGCCTTGGGCACTGCCAGGGATCCAGGGGCAGCCCCAGCTGCTCTGGGCACCCTGTGCCAGGGCCTGCCCACCCTCCCAGCCAGCAATTCCTTCCCAATCTCCCATCCATTGCTGCCCTCTGGCACTGGGAAGCCATTCCCTGGCTGCTGTCCCTGCAGGCCTTGTCCCCAGTGCCTCTGCAGCTCTCCTGGAGCCCCTTTAGGCCATGGAAAAAGGCACTCTGAGGTCTCTTGGCTGCTGTAAGGATGCAGGGCTGCATTTTTTCCACCTCCTCCCAAAAATGGAGTAGGCTGATGCTTCTTCCTTGGGTGAGGTTGCTGTGCCCTGGCAGAGCCATTCCACATGAGTGACTTCTTCTCCTGCGTGCTTTGTAACGTGGCTCATGGCTGGTATTTCCGAGGACAGATGGCCCAAAAGGTACCTGTGTATTTGGGGGTTTTTCTTCCGATTCACCACTCCCCCATCCAGTGAATCAGCTTGATCCTCTGTGAATCCATACCATATGTGAGCCCTCCCTTTCCTCCTGGAGACTGCACAGGGCTGAACAGCAGGCTGGGTCCTGCTGGGACACGGGGTGGGCTCTGCAGCACGAGCTGCCTGCCTTGCTCTCAGACAGAAAATTCCCTGTGCCTCTCTGGGAGATAAGTCTTCCCTGGATCTGCTGGGAGCTTGGGAGGCTGAGCCATGGGATCAGGGCATAGGGAGGCTCTGTCCAGGATGTTTGGTTGCTGGGCTTTGAGCTGGAGAACTTGGTGGGAAACTGTTTGGGAGGATCTTTCCAATTGTGCAGTGTTGCCTTCAGTCCTCCTTCCCAAAGGGGGATGTGGGTCTGAGGGGATGGTGGGATCTGCACACACAGGAAGGAGTTGTCCAGCATGAAGAAGAAAAGGCTCTGGGGACACCTCATTGCTGACTCTCAGTACCCAAAAGGGTGCTGATATTAAAGAGGAAGAGGACTTTTTTTGCAGTGACAGGGCAAGTTTAGCTTTTAAACTAAAAGAAGAGAAATTTAGATTGGATATTAGGAAGAAATTCTTCCCTGTGAAGGTGGTGAGGCCGCAGGTTGCCCAGAACATCTGTGGATGTCAAAGGCCAGGTTGGGCAGGGCTTGGAGCAGCCTGGGATGGTGGGAGGGGTCCATGGCAGTGGGGTGGGACCAAGATGGTCTTTAAATGTCCCTTCCAACCCAAACCACTCTGGGATTTCTGTGAAACCTGTGGAATCCTCCTTGGACTGCATTGCCTGTCCCTGACCCACCGTGAGCCCAGCTCCCCACACCAGTTCCCATTCCCTGAATCCCCCCACTGCCTTCTGTGAAAAAATCCCAGCCCCACAGATAACAAATCACTTGGCAATGGCACCATCTGGACAGGAGCCCAGGGTCCCACTGGGGAACCTCCGCCGACTGGAGCTGACCATATGAGCAAAATCACAATTTCTCTCTGCTCCAGCTGAGGCGGACTTTTGAAGGGCATCCAACTCCTCAGGCTGGGGGTTTGGGGCGTTTCCTTGGCTTTTGGCCACTGGGAAGTAGCTGGAGTAGGTAGGGCAAAGTCTGAGTTGGGAGTAAATCTGAAAGTGCTGAAATCCTGGAGGAGCTGCTGATAAAAACCAAGGGCTGGGCAATAATGCAATAATTGCTGAACTCCAGAGAAATGTGGGGTCACAGAGGTACAGTTAAAACAGCAATAGATCCTCAAAATATTACAGTCATTGGTTAAAGGGTTGGTGGAATTTTGCTGTGTTTTAACTGTCCCAGAACTTCAATCTTAATGTGCCAAAAATTGAATAATCCAAGACATCCCTGGAATATCATGGCTGCAGTGATGGTGCTGGGTTTGATCCTGTTAAAAAATGGATGTAAAAAAGGCAAAAGATTTGAGAAATGGCATTGTTGGCTGTGTGAATTTGAAAAAAATCTCATTACTCAGTGTAATCTGCTTATCCAAAATTATTGGAAGGTAGGAAAAAAAAAATCCCACACATTTTTCTTTTCCCATTTTACACGTTTAAGCCAAAATGAAAAATAGCTTATGAGATTTAAGCTATTTATTACCAAATAAAACTGCATCTGGGCCATGTGTTTCCATGCCAAGTTTTGGCACTGTGAAAGCACAAATGTGGAGAGTTATGAGCCCCTCAAAAGTGAGGTTGATGATGGAAATATTGACTTAGTCCTAACTCTCTGAGGGAGGCCAGATCCAAAGCTGGTTGTAGGGAAGTGAGATGCTGCCTTTGACGTGGAGCTGTATCCTGTGGGGTTATCTGCAGCCCCATGGGATATTCTTGATAGAATAAATAGAATAAATGTGTGATAACACCTGAGGGAACAGTTAGACCTGTGTCAGGGGAGGTTTGGGTTGGAGATCAGGGAAAGGCTGTTCCCCCAGAGGGTGCTGGCACTGCCCAGGCTCCCAGGGAATGGGCACAGCCCCGAGGCTGCCAGAGCTCCAGGAGAGTTTGGTCAAAATTCCCAGGGATGCAGAGGGTGGGATTGTTGGGGTGTCTGTGCAGGGACAGGAGCTGCACTGGATCCTTGTGGGTCCCTTCCAGCTCAGGGTGTTCTGTGATTCTACAACAGAATAAGCAGGAACGTGGTTTCCTCTTCCCATCATGATGTAAAAGTGAATCCCTTGCACTCAGTCTCCCCTGGCTTCAGAGGGAGGGGAAATACCCACAGGCAGGTGGATTTCCATTCTGGAAGTGGCAGCTGTTGTCACCTTCTCCATCTCACATCCCAGAGTTAATTCCTGTGTGAGTGAGGGGATGTCATTTAGGAAACCAAGCAGCCCTGGTGCAGAGGAAGGGATTTTGGCTGTGGGCACGTGGTGCCCTGTATTTTCAGGCTGTGCCTGCTGCAGGCCACCCCTGCCCTCTGGGTTTTGTCAGGCTCATTGCCTGCCTGATGAGGATAAACCCCATCCTGCCCAGCTCACGTGTGGCAGCATTTTAGGCTCTGCTCAACCATGGTTTTACCTTTGCTCATCCTGACGTGGAATCACAGGTCTCCTGCAGTGCCTTCCTCCACGGTGAATGCTTGGGCTCCTCTCCAAGCCTCCTTCCCAGCTTTGCATCAATCTGAGGCCCTTATTGCTCCCAAGGAGCCCCACCTCCTGCTTTTTATATAGCAAACATTTGTGCCTTCAGATGCTGCTGGGGCTCTGGGAGCTCATGGTTTGCTGCTTACCAAAATTCACTTTTCCTCAGATAACCTGACACCTGCAAATAGTACCTGTACAGGTTTTTTTTTGATGGATAACTTTAAATTTATCCGCATAAAATACTTTTTTTTTTTTTTGCTGTTTGGTTAGGGTTTTCCTTTCTGTGTTATTACAGCAGGGCTTAGCAGCACTAACTCATGCCAGGACCTCATGCAGAAATGTAAAGTAAGAGCCATTTCCACATCAAGGAACTGACGTTTCCCTTGTACTTTAAACACAGCTCTGTCTCTCCTGGAGTGACATGTACCTATAAAGTTCGGGATATTAAATTTAATAGGGAACGGGCTTCCAGGATCTTTGATTTTTTTTAAGCTACAGACTTTCTTATTCACGGAGCGTAAAGACGGGGATTGCCAGGACACAGCGTGGCAGGGCTCAACAGTAGCTGGGGTTTTCCCAAACCTGAGTTCAAGTCAGTTCAGTGCTGAGCTGCCCTGATCTGTGCCAGCATCTTCTGCACCTCTCACAGCTCCACGCCAGCCCTGGCCCTCAGGATGGAGCCTGACCCCGGATGCTGGGAGTGCAAGAAGGCACCGCAAACTGATTTCTTTTCCTGGTGTTATGAAAATGAAGCCAGACACGGTTAAAGGGGTTGGGGTGTTTCCCTCAGTATTTTAATCAGGATCCTGTTTGATGCATCCACTTCACCCAAGTGACAGCGTGGCAAATGCACCCCCGTCAGTCACACACACCAGTTCTAGACTTTCCACAGCCCAGATCCAACAAGGGAGCCCAGGGCTGGGGCTGGGCTGGGCTCAGCTTGAGCTTACAGAATCCTCCTGTCAGGAGACCTTGGGTTCCTGAGATAGTAGGAATGTTTGGTGTCCCTGGCTCTGCAGCTCTGGGCTATTCAGTCTCAGGCCTGCAGAACACTTACAAAACACTGAGCACTAAACTAAGTAAAAGGCTGCAAGTGTGCATGCTGATACTTGTGGATACAGAGAACTGTGTAAAAGGTATATAAAAGAAAAGACAAAAATCATTCCGGCATCAAAACCAGCACAAGCGGGTGGTCTGCACTCCAAAATCCTTTTTAGGATTTGAGGATCCCCTTTAGGTTGATTAAAGGAAGAGGTGCACTGGGAACTTGCAGGAGCCTCGCAGGCGCAATCAATCCCTCACACCAGGCTCTGCTCTGTCTGTGGGGCTCTTGGGCTCAGGATGGGAATTTAGGAGTGCTTTATGGGGGATTTGCAAGCCTTGTTCTGGCACTGCCTCCAACACACACACCTCCCAGGAGCACGTCTGCTCTCTCTTAGGATATAATCCTCATTTTTTGTACCTTAGCAGTTGTAAGGTGCTCCTGAATTCTGTGTAATGTCAATTTACAGAAGGACCAGCTGCTGAACTTTTACTGCCTTATGGGGTGAGTAGGGACCTTTTTTTCAAACCATCTGTAAAAAATTCAAGGGGGACTGGACATTATATTGTCTTCCCTGAGTGTCAGGTTCTGCACAATTGCCCTCCTGGCACCTGAGGGTCTCAAGCAGCCTTGTAAATCCTTTGCACCCTACCTGATGTGGGATTACAGGATTTAAGATAAAATCCAGAAGGTGACCTGCAACATGCCACCATCAGCCAATCCCCTTTGCAAGGGGATGTCCTATGTCCTGACTCCCTGCCAAAATGTTCTGGCTTTGGGGCTGATTTGCCAGAGAGCCAGCAAAGAAGAAAGGCTGGGCTGCAAAACATCCCCCATCCAAACTGACATTGCTGTTCCTAGAAATGGGGAAACACCCCACCCATTTCCCAAACCTGCTCCCCCAAACCTCACTGCCACTCACTCTGCAGCTCTGTGGACATGATGGATGGGAATATCCCTCCCCTGGGCTTAAGATGCAGGTAAATAAATCCTCCAGGAAAACCCAGCTGGTTATTACAGTCCTATTTAAAACAACGGGCGTGTGGGTGGGGAATTAATGCATGCAAAATAGAGACGGATGGGATTGATGCAGAATAACCCCCCCCATAAGCAGCCTCCTCTGTGTTTTCAGGATAGGTTTCAAAGTCTGTTCCAATCTCTCCCTAGAGGGAAGGTTTAAAACAGGTCAGGCAAACAATACCTTCCAAAAAAAGGCATCTTTTCCCCTCTTTGCTGGTAGTGGGATAACAGGATGAAAAGCCTTCACTGGAAACTCCCATTGGGGGGGATATAAGGGCGTGGAGGAGAAGAAAGGGCCAACACCACTGGTCCTCACCCAGGAGCTTCTGAGGAGTGAGGGGATGTTGAAGTTGGACACGGGATAGGGGTGCTGTGACTGCCAGGGCTGTGGATAATCCCTGGATCCCAAATTCCCGTGGGACATGGCTGTACCACAGGACTCTGCTCCTGCCCCAGCCCCTGCAGCCTGTCCTGGTGCTCAGCAAATGAGGAGTGAGATCACAAAGACCAGAGTCAGCTTGGCTCTTCCCATCTGGGTTAAAACTCCACGTGGAGTTCAGAACCCCAAGGTTTGGCAGCGTTTGAGTGGAGGATTTTGGTTGGGGCTGCCACAGAATTGGGAGGCTCCGTGAACAAGGCAGCCCCCAAGACCCAGCCTTGTGATGTCTGACTGGATTTTTTTTTTTTCCCCCACGATTTTGGCTTTCTGCCTGTTTCTGGATGTCCTGCATATCATTACTGGTAGGAAGGAGCTGCTGCAAACCTCCCTGGCCAGACATTAGGAGCAGTTAGGAGTGTTCTTGAGGCAGGTGTTGAGCTCTTCCAAATGCCTGGGGAGGGCTTTGGATGCTGTGAAAGCAAGGAAACATTGGAAACCCTAGTATTGAATTTCCTTTTCCAAACAACTGGCTGCAGCCTATCACTGCCTGTCAAAGCTGAAGGCACAAGTCAGCACGTTTTTACATTCCCAAGGGCAGGGATAGGGGTTGCTCCAAGTGCTTCCCCATAGCTCTCTGCAGGGAGAGCCAAGTAACAGACTGCTATTCAAGCCAGGATTTTTTATTCCTTGTTTTTAAATAGAGGATGAATTCCTTTCCCTGGTCATTTTTCCCATTTCCAGATTGGGAACTCATTCATGTGGGTGTAACACCCTGTTCGTAGTATAGAACCACAAAAGGTGAGCTTTACTGCCTCCCTTGACCCAAAGGGGACCCAGACCCACTCCAACTCCCTTTTAAATTTTTTTTTCTTTTAATTTGAGATAACAAGCCAGACCCTGAAGAAGAGGTTTTGAGCCGAGATATCTTCACACAAACTTTTTTTTTTTTGCATTTTCTAGTGTAGAGAAATGCAGAGCAGGCTTGGGTTGCACAGAGGGCTGGATTGAATGGAGGTGAGGGAGAAGAGGTGGCTGAGCACATAGAGCTGGGCTGATGGGCAAAGCCCCAAGAGTTTCCCTAAAGTCCAGGCACCAGCCAAACCCTCCCTGCCCTTGGAATTGCTGGAATTTTGCTCAGGCATAAGCCCTGCAGCCCAAAAATGCCTTTGAGACCTGCAGTGCTGCTCCTGCTTTCAGCATGGGAGCTGTGGTCAAGTGATCCCTGTCAGCTGTTCCTCCTCCAACACCTTCAGACCAAACAGGAAGGAGAAACATTATTTAAAAAAACAGTCTCAGAGGAGCTTTTCAACATCTCCAGAGCCACATTTCCTCCAGGGCCTGTTCCTGGCAGATGTGCAGGGCTAGGCCTAAACCCAGGAGAAACAGGGTGAAAAACATCATGCCAGGCTGTTGGGACCACACTTCCCTCCAGGCATGGAGAGCCAGGGAGTGGAAGGGTAAAACTGGGACCACTAAATCCCAGAACACATTTTCTCTCTGTGCAAATTGGTCTTTTTTTTTTTTTCTTAAATGTGATGATCCAAAAATCTCAAATACACCCTCGAATTCAGCACCGAGATTAAAGCTATAATTAAAACATAGTGAGAAGTATAAAAGCAAAAAGACAGCTTTAAGTGTAGCAACGCTGCTGAAGTGTTTCTCGTTCCTCCTTGGAAAATATTGCTGAATTCAACATGTTGCTGTGAAACATCATCTTCAACAAAACTTTTTTATTCCCCCTGAAGCTAGTGGGAAAGTGTTGCAGGACAAAAAAACTCCCATCCAGTGCTGTATAAACAGCTGTCTCCCTGGTGTGATGGGTCCAGGCTGCCTGGCTTCGTCCCATCCCTCATTCTTGCTGGTTCCCATCCCCTGCACTCAGCACCTCTTCAATCCTGATGTAAATAGAGCTGGGAGGTTGGGGCTAGATGATCTTTAAGTCCCTTCCAGCCCTTAACTATCTGTGATTTTCTGTAAATATGCTGATTAACGCCGGTCACTGCCAGCTGTAAATCACAAAATCACAGATTATCCTGAGTTGGAAGGGACCCGCAGGGATCATTGAGTCCAGCCTGCACTGAACAGCCCTGAGAATCACACCATGTGCTGGGTTTTGATTGTGTTGAATACTGAGCTTAGGCCCTGTAGGAGTCCCACCTCTTTTTTTATATTTTTTTTTCTTTTTTGGGGTGTTAAGGCTACGCGTGGTTTCCCCTCGTGGTGTGCAGGAGAGGAGATGCTGTGCTGGGTTAGGGACCCTGCAGCCACACCAGCTCCTGTCACTCAGCAATTAATGAGAGGCTTCATTAATGCAGGAGGATAGTGACTGGGCACTGTAGGAGCAGGCAGAGGCACTGGGCAGGCTCTGAGGTCTGTGTTTGTCAGAGTTTTTGGGTTTTTGGGAGCTGTGCCTGCACAAGGCACTGTGCAAAGGGGGCTGTGACCCCCAAACAATTCATCAGCCGTGGGGAGCTCATCTGAGCCCCTTCCCCCTCAACTCCTTTGCTGAACTTTTCCATCCAACGTGAAAGACTCTGAGCAGGAGATGATAAACCCCAGAACTTCATGTTGCCACCCAGGACACAAATATGCTCTGCCAACCACCACAGACCAGCCCTTCATCCTGGCTTGTCACTGCTGTGGCGCAACCTGGACAAGAGAATAAGGCAAATGAAAATAGGAAGTGAAAATAAAAATGAAAATAGGAAAACTCTTGCATCCAGCCACAGGTGCTGGGGGTCTTTTCCAGTTCCCTGGCACTGGACATGTGGGATGGCAGGCTGTGCCCTGGGCTGGATTTGAGCTGGGAGCCCATTATCTTTAGCATGGTTTTTGCCATCTCGCATCTTGCCCCAGAAGAGCAGCAAAGCTGGGCAAGTATCTAAAAAACAGGTCCTGTGAGGAACAGCTGAGGGAGCTGGGAAAAGGGCTCAGCCTGGAGCAAAGGAGGCTCAGGGGGGACCTTGTGGCTCTGCACAAGTCCCTGACAGGAGGGGGCAGCCAAATGGGGTTGGGTTCTTCTGCCAGGGAACAAGGATGAGGAAAATGGCCAGAGGAGGTTCAGATAGGATATTAGATTTTTTTTCACTTCTGGAGTGGTCAGGGACTGGAATAAGTTGCTCAGGGAGGTGGTACTATCACCATCTCTGTAAGAGAAGTGTCGGCATGTGGCACTTGGATATCTGGTTAAGGGGGGATTTTGGTGGTGCTGGGTTAGACTTAATGATCTTGAAGGTCTCTTTCAACCTTGATTCAATTCCGTGATTCTCAGTTTTACTGGATGAAATGAGAGAGCTGGTGGCAAAGGTGCTGAAAGAGAGACAGATTCCTTCCTGCCTGAGAGATCTTTCTTAAATTCTTTCCTCTTCTTCCTTCATCCTGCCTGCCCCAATCTCCTCCCCCTGCAGTCAGCTGTCCTGCAACAGGCATGAGACAGCTCAGTACTTCCCTCTGCCAGACCACTCAATCCTGAAGCAGCTGAATACCATGAATTTGGTCTGGGGGGAGGTAATTAATTTCATTTTTTATTTTCCAAGGCATGGGGGGTTGGATCTAGGTGATCTTTAGGGTCCCTTCCAACACAAGCCATTCAGTTGTCCCGTGTCTGTCACGCCTCATTTCCTATCAGTAAGTTAACTTCCCTTATTTCATACTCACAAACAATTTGGAAGGGATTAACACGTGTCTGATGGCACCAGGCAATTAGGAACTTGTTTGTAGATGCAGTGAGGAGTCCCCCGTGGTGTCCCTCTCCATGTGCCACATGAAGCTGGAGATACTCCCATGATTTTGGCCTTGACTCACCCATGCTGTCAGGACCAATGCGAACTTCCCACAGAGGGGAATTTTAATGCACACCCAGGGAAGCCAGCTGCAGGCTCCTGGGCTGTTAAAAGCCTGGCAGGCTCAGAGAGGCACCACAACATCTCCCACTGAGGGGGCTTATCTGTCTCCCCAGTGCAGGAGGAGGGGTCCCAGGGGGTCTAATCAGGACAAAGTGGCTGAGACGCCCTGACTCCATCCCCCAGCTCAGCTGATTACAGCAGGCAGACCTTCCTCAGCTGTAAAATCTGTCAGTGAGAGAAGCCAGGGCTCTCCAGGGGCTGCCATCTCCCTCTGCCACGATGGGACCTGGATATGAACCAGCCCCAGCCTCCCTGACACCCCCAGCCTCACATGCAGCCCGTGGTTGAGCAGTCCAGGTTTGCCTTACCCAGGGGAAATATTCACATGCTTTGCAGGCAGCTTAACAGCATGAGACAGATTTTGTTTTCCTCCCTGGGCTGCAGCTGCCTGCTCCAGACACCTATCCCATTGCCAGCTCCAGGCCTGATCTTGCGTCCCTTACCCACAGCCTGGTTGCATCAGGAGCCCTATTGCCTGAGGAAAGGAGGTGGAAATAAAATGCTTCTGTTTTCTGTGTTTTTCTTTCTACAAAAGCCTGTAGCATCCCATATCTCACTGCAGGGATTGCCCAGGGGCTTTGCTTCTCAGAGATGGGTCAGTGTTGAACGAGAGCACAGATCCCTTGAGCCTTCCTGGCTGAAATACTGCTGGATAAATATGCACGTGCCTAGGTGTAGTCAAACCTTGACTGATGCTAAAGGAGGATCCCCAGTGGCAGAAGCACCAAGTCCACTGCATTTCTGTGGCTCCATGCCACTTACCTGCCAAAACACATGAACTTATCACTTGCAGGGTTCTCCCAGGGGTGTGAAGGAAACGAGAGCGTTTCTGTTAGAGAAAAGAAGTTCGTGTTCTTTAGGATAATGTATGGAAACAATAAATATAACTGTAGAACTGAGGGGGGGAAAGAAAAAAGAAATGAAAAAAAAGCATCAGCCATTGAGTTTCCCTGCAGTTTCCACCGTGAGAGCAAAGGGTGGAAATGGCACAGCAGCTGAGCAGGTTCAGCTGTCCACACTCCTGCATCATCTGCTGGCTCTCTAAAAACTGATTTGTGCCTTCCTCAGCCTGAGGCTGAGCCAGCTTCCAGCTGAGTGCTTTGGGTGCTTCGTAAATTGTTGTTGGGCAGCTTTCCCCATGGGCTCGTGGAGGATGGTGTTGGCAGGGTGGGCTGGGGTTGTGGTTTAGTGGTGGGATTGGCAGTGCTCAGTTGGACTTGGTGGTCTGAGAGGGCTTTTCCAAGCTAAATAATTCTGGTTTTGTGTTCTGTGGTGGTAAATGATTCTGCGAGGCCGTGGCATCAAGGAGGGGATTCTGCCCCTCTTCCCCAATCAGGTGAGAGCTGCTTCCAGCTCTGGGGTCCCCAGAGGTCCAGCACAGGAAGGACAGGGACTTGTTGGAGCCAGCTCAGAGAAGGTCACAGGGATTATCAGAGGGATGGAGCACCTCTCCTATGAGTAAAGGCTGAAAGAATTGGGATTGTTCAGCCTGGAAATGAGAAGGCTTCAGAATGACATCATTATGACCTCATTCTCTTCCAGCTGAAGGGAACCTACAGGAAAGATGGGGCAAGACTTATTGTAAGAGCCTGGAGTGACAGGACAAGGGAGAATGGCTTCAAATGGAAGAAAGTAGGTTTAGATTAGATACTAGGAAGAAATTATTTCCTGTGAGGGTGGTGAGGCCCTGGCACAGGTTGCCCAGAGAAGCTGTGGAGGCTCTGTTCCTGGCAGTGTCCAAGGCCAGGTTGGACGGGGCTTGGAGCAGCCTGGGAGAGTGGAAGACATTCCTGCCCGTGGAAGGAGACTGGAACTAGATAACCTTCAAAGACCCCTTCCAAGCCAAACCATTCTATGACTGTGTGATTGTGTGATTCTGAGACTGCAGAACTGAGTATCTGTGGGGAATACTGCAGCCTGTAGAGGCCCAGAGCAGTGGGATGTCACACAGACTCAGCTCCACAGCAGGTTTTCAGCACCTCAGTGTGAAGCTGCACAGCAGCAGAGGAGAGCCAGGCCAGCTGGGGCAGCCCCTGATCCACACTCACCTTCTGACAGTGGCAGGAATTACCAAAGTTCTGATTCTCCCCCTGTTGATCCCTGGTGCTGACCTTGGCTTTAGGGTATGATGGAAGAAGCTGAGGGGGAGTGGATGCAGGAGCTATCAGAGCATCTCACAAAGGCAGGGAGATGTAGCTGGGACTCACACAAAGGCTTCCCTTGCTGCAGGATCCTACACCATCACAACGTGCCACAGCCACTTTTGGGTCAGACTTACCTCCAGTTATGCCAGAGAACCACCTAGCTCTCTTTCCCACTCCCCAGACAGCCTGGCTTGCCCAAGACTTGATGCACTTCTTCAACAGATCCTGTCTTTGCCTCCCTCTTTTATCACCAACGTTGAAGCTTGCAAGGCACCTTTTAGAGCTGGATTATCTAGACTCAGGCATTAGCTGTCTTTGTGGCTTAGCTGAGGCCAGACGGGTGTAAGGCAACAATGGTTGTCCAAGCTGGGAGCTTAGGTGGCATCTGGGAGTGTTTTGAGGACATTTGGCCTCAACCTGCTAAAGGAAAACTGTTCAAAACCAGAGTAAGTCACCTGCCTTGCTGACACAGATGTGATGCATCCTTATTTCAGAGCTGCTGATCTGATGTTGCTTTGAGCTGTCATCATCTGCTGCAGATAGAGCATTTCAATGAAAGGAAGCATCATCAGGACAGCAAAATGATTTTTGGCTGGTGGGCAGCCTGATGGTGATCCCAGAGAATGAACCCTCCACAGCTCCAAACAGGAGAAACTGGAATTGCTCAAGGCACCATGAGCACTAGGATTGGATTAGATGATTTCCAGTGGTCCTTCCAATCTTAATTCTGGGATTTTGTGATTTCTGTCTCCTGGGCTGGAGAAGGCAAGTGTTTGGACATGGAGGGTGAGCCATAAAAAACATCCAAGATCTGGCTAATCTCTCTTCCTGAAAAATCAAAATATCCCAGAGGAGGAGGAGAATCCTTCTATAGGATCAAGACCAAAACTTGAGTTCATTAAGCTGGGAGAAAACTTCTGCCTTGCAGATCCCAGAGCAATATGGTCTTCATGCAAGCACCACTGGACAGGTGATAGGGAGCAAGGCTGGTGGAGGATGCAATCATGCTCTGGAGCATGATAGGCACACTTAATTTCCTCATTGTCTTTCTGTGAAAATGCCCCAAAGCTTGGCTAATGAAAATGTCAGCTCTGCCCTTGTACTAGGGAGTGAAAACAAAAGCTGGAATGTGGTATCAGGACTAGATTTTAGTCATGGATTAGTCTCTGCTGTGGCAGACATTGCTATCCAGCCAAAAAGCAGATTAAATCCATGAATCCAATTTACTTGAAGTATGTTATGGGCAATGTTTATGCTTTTTTGATTTCAGTGTAAATGTGATCTAGGACAACACTTGTGGCTTGGAAAAGAGGGAGAAGATGTGATAGCAGAGTAATCACTAACAGACTTTGTGGCTCTGCACAACTCCCTGAAAAGAGGGGCAGCCAGGTGAGGGTCCGGCTCTGCACCCAGGAACAGGGACAGGATGGAATGGCCTCGAGCTGTGAGAGGAGAGGTTTGGGTTGGATATCAGGAAAAGTTTCTTCACAGAAAGTGTTGTCAGACTTTGGAAGAGGCATTCAGGGAGGTGGTGGAGTCCCCAGCCCAGCTCTGGAAATGTTCAATATTGTGAATGTGGCACCTGGGGACAAGGGTGGGTGGTGAACACAATGGCTCTGGGTTAATGGACTTGCTGATCTTAGAGGGCTTTTCCAACCTTAACAACCCTATGATTCTCTGACACTGCCGATGTGAGAACCTCTGTGGAATTCAGAGGGCTGAGTGCCTGTTTTTGGTGATGATTGTTGTGGGTTACCTGGACAAGGATGCTCATCTCATGTTTGCTGGGTGACACTTTATTCACCTTGAGTACACAAGACCAAAATGTGGGCTTGGAAAGCAGTCCCCACCAGAGCCCTTTGCATCTAGTTGCAATGAGCAGAAGAGGGCAAGCTCAAAAATAACTAACTTAAAAATGCAATGTTCTGCTTTGAGCTATTATTTGTTTGCCAGGCTCTCTGGGTTCACCAGCCCCTTGATTAGTGAGGACTGGCTCTTTGTTTTGCTTGGTTATGCCAGCAGTGTGATTGGATAACTGCTAATAAGCATAGGATTGCTGAAGTATTCCCCAAAGTCTTTGCTTTGCTGTAAAAATCCTCATCAGCAATTGGATTAGTTGTAGAGAATGAACAATTACTACATAGGGTAATGTGTTATGTTAAGACAAATTGATGGGTTTTATTTAATCATATGGTCTTGGTCACATCTTGATGGTTTTATTCCTGTAAAGAGAAATGCATCACTGCACCAGTAGGCACTGGCAAAAAATACTGAAAAATGCTTTGTTTAATTAATTAGTTCCTAAAGATAAGGCAAATTAACTCTGTACCAAAACAAAATGAGTTAGGCTTTTGCTTTCAGATAGGTTAGCTCCGTGTATATTCCTGCTCACATACCACAGATAAAGTTTGTGTGCTCTGGACCTTGGGAAAGTGTGTGACCAAGTTCCTCTCAAAGACTGTCTCTGAATGGGAGGCAAAATCCAAATAAAAAACAAGACCAGCTGATCTGCCCACCTGGTGCTCTCTAGTTTACTGTGGCTCTGGGTTCAAAGACACTCCAGACATTTAACTAAATAAAATTAAGGGTTCCCAAGATCCAGTAAAAGCTGGAAATCGCTGGCTGAGGTTACACCAGGCAAGAGAGTCACAGGAGATGAGAGACAGGCTTTCCCTGCTTTATTTATGTGCTAGAGAATGTGTCCCGGAAAATGTGGGGGAGTATCACTGAGTTTCACTGCCTGGTATCGCCCTAAGAAATTTTTGCCTGAAATTCAGCTGAACTGCAGCATGGTGACCCAGGTTGGTGTGTTGGTGAGTGCAGAAGGTTTAGCACTTTTAGTTGCTCTCACAACTTGCCCTTAGGGCCCATGAAGGCCTGGGGGCACACAATGGCTCACCTGTGACCTGCTGCAGAAGTTTTCCACTGGGAGGACACATTGTTGAGCAAGTCACCATGAGTTCCTTGCAAGTTCCAAGCACACAAAGCAGTCAGAAGATTGTGTGGAATCACAATTCCATTCAGCAATGGGCCAGGGAAGTGCAGGGTCCCCATTTCATTACTCAGCTTTACCTGTTGGTGGAGAATTTGGGCCAGGCCGTCAGCAACAAATACAAACCTGCAGGGGAGCAGGGTGTATGAATGGCTCTTTGGCCTGGGTTTGCAGCTCTGTCATTGAGGAACAGCACGTCTCAACCCTCCACCTCTGGTTTTAATTAATATCGTGGTCGAATCATGCTGTTCTCTGACAGCAGGGGAAATTATCACCTCAAGAAGCACTGCTGTGGGTGGCACGTATTGTGTAACCTGCTCTCTCTCAGAGGGGCACTGTGGAGGATTAGTTTGTATTTAAGGGATGCTGTGTGTAATTATGCACAGTTTTGCAAACCATCCATTTCTGATGGGCCCTCTCCTGTTGTTTCTCCTGCTGGCATCTGGCTTGCTGAGTGCCTCTCCTGTTTCCATATGGACACGAGCAGGGAGCGCTCGGGACTCCCTGAGCTGCTTGAGGGACTGGCCCTGCCTGCCAGGGAGGTGTGAGCAGGAGGGATCTGGGTGAAGAAGGCATGATGGACATGCCTGTGCTTTGGGATGACACAGTGTCCCTCGGTGCTGTTGTTCTGGGGTGTTTTGTTCCATGCACCAGAGATTAACACCAAAAGGGGAACGCGAGGTGTTCAAAACAATGTAAAAGTGTCCCATCCTGG
>JAHLSL010013815.1:1305378-1359656 GCA_025920805.1 Petroica traversi | reverse complement strand
CCCACATGGCCCCCGCGCACCAGCACAGCGGGGCCCTGCCCCAGCCCCTGGCCCCTGTGCCTGCCCTGCCCTTCCAGGACGTCGCCGGGCCCTCCTTCCTACCTCAGGCGCTACACCAGCAATACCTCCTGCAGCAGCAGCTCCTCGAGGCGCAGCACCGCCGGCTCATGCCCCATCCCAGGTGAGGTTGGTGCCTGTTGTTGCTGGTGGTAGGGAGATGAAGCTAGAGGTGGTTAGAGGGTTGGGGGATTGTTACCTCAGTATTTTATTAGAATCCCATTTGATGCCTCACTTTGATGCCTTTTTCCTGGTGTTAGGAAAATGAAGCTAGACATGGTTATAAGATTGGGAGTCATTACCTTGGTATTTAATAGGTTCCTGTTCAATACATCACTTCACCCAGGTGACAGCGGGCAATGCACACCCAATGTCAATCACTTACACACGTTATAGACTTTACACATTAGCATATCTAACAAGGAAGCCCAATAACGGGGCTGGGCTGGGCTCACCTCCAGTTTACAGAATCTGTCCTGCCACGGGACCTTGGTTTCCTGAGATAGTGGGAATGTTTGGTCTCCCTGGCTCTGCAGCTCTGGGCTGTTCAGTCTCAGGCCTGCAGAACACTTACAGAACACTAAGCACCAGATTAAGTAAAAGATTTACAAGTATGCATGCTAATACTTGTGGATGCACAGGACTGTGTAAAAGGTATATAAACAAAAGGCAAAAATAATTTTGGCATCAGGATCCCCCACTCTTCCCAAAGGAGGTGGAGAAGCTGTGCCGAGCTCAGATCGCCCATGGAACTCCAGCTGCTCTGTCAGTGTTGGGTTTTCTTCTCAAGCACTCCTGTGTGCCCTAAAAATGCATCTCCACCACCTGCCCTTCAGGGCAGGCTGCATCTGAAGGTGTGCTGTTCCTGTGGGGATCTCTACTGGGCACATCCAGTGTCTAATTATTGTCACTCCTAGGAGAGTCATGGTGGTGGGACCCTTCTGTCCCTGTGAGCATGAGCTTCATCCTCATAGCTGCTGTTGCAAAACCATGCAAGAGGCTGTGTCCTCCTGTCTCATCAGGTTATACACACAGAGGTCCTGCTGCTCGGGGTTTGGTAGGCTTTTAATCCCCTGTGAGGGAATGGTGCCACTGACCTGCAGCACACTCTGTCACAGAAAGCATCCTAAATCCACATTGAGCTGACAAATGCAGGGAGAACTGCTGTAATTCAGGAGGGATGGAAATGGATGCCTGGCCTTGTCTTGACTGTGTTTCTTGGGAGAGGAGTGATTTTTTTTGGAAACATATGGAAGCTATTTGTGGGTTGTACCCATGGATCAAGAATCAGAGGATGAGACTTTGCAATGATGCTTCATTTGGAAAGAATGCTACGGATAGGAAATCCTTTCTTTCCATGTCCTTTCTGTCTGAAAATTGTGTGTTATTCTCATCTTTTTTTGTTTTGCATAAGCTGGATTTTAGGTAGATTTAATGATTAGCTAATAATTGGTTAGCAAGTATGTTCAAAGCTGAGAAACCAATGATACAAGTGTTTATCTATTAGTCATAAGCTGAATTCAAATAAAAGCACAGAGCACAATTCCACGCAGAATCTGCTTTGGTAAATACTGTCAGTGAGGTATTTACAAGTGAGCTGTGGTGTGGAAGAAGGCAGGAACCTTTTGCCCAGTTCCAGCGCTTTTCTCAAAGCTGTAACTCAGCAGGATGTCAGAACCTTTGCAGGTGTGGGGCAGGATGTCCCAGTAATGGGAATAAGGGTAATGCCTTTGAAAGTGAAGCCTCTGAACTGTGGCTGCATGAAAAGTTATTTACCTAGCAGTTCCCTCCTCCATTTACCCTAGTCTTTTTAAAAAAAAATTGCTTTGTAATGGCTCGACTGGTAAGTGATAACTTGTCAGGAAGCAAAGGGCATGAGTCTGTCTGTAATCCAAATCCTGCTTGTGCATCTACCTTGTCTCTTGCCAAATGTGGACACTGATGAAGCAGCACACGCTCTTCCCCTGAGTAGTTCAAATAATCATGAGACTCAAATCCCTAGAAAAACCCTGCTGTATTTTCTACCACTTTCTTTTCCCTGCCTGCCATGGCAGCAGAGCAGAGGGAGAAGGACCTGGAACACAGCCTGGCCTGTCCATCATCCAAAGAAATGTTGGCAAAGGCCAGTGAGAGTAAATTCTGCTTTCAGTCACTCGAGAGTAATCTGGTTATGAATGAGGTTCCCCAGGAGTTTATGGACTGCATGGGAGACGAGACAACCTGCAGCTTCTTTATGATGATGGATCATGGCTGGAACAGGGACACGATTTTACCTCGTGTGTTTTTTTATGGGGCTGACTGTAGCAAAAAAAAGGAAATAGTGCAAACTGCACGAAGCTGCTGAGAAGATGTTTGGTTTCCTCTTTTCCTCTGCATGTTGCCAGCAAAAAGCATCTCCTGCAAAATGAACATATGTGGGTACCACAGGTCCTGAGAGTGGGCTGCTACGTGATGGCCATGGGGGAACCACAGCCCTGGCTTCCTCCTGCCATCATCCCTTACATCTGCCTAGAGTGTTTAGCTTTGGACACTTGTCCACCAGCCCATCCTTTGGGGCTTTGCCATGGGTTCTGGGCAGGAATTCCAGTGCCCACCTGTGAGTGATCCTGTGCTGCTCTCCTCCCTGCAGGAGGGCCCAAGAGCGCATGTCAGTGCAGCCTCACCGCCTACACCCCAGCTTCGACTTCAGCCACCAACTGCAGACTCCACAACCCATGGGGCCCCAGCCCAGGTACTTGGCAGAGGGCACGGACTGGTAAGTGATCCCCGTTTCACTCCTGCCTCCAATGATGGTGTGTAAAAAGTCCTGGGGAGGCTGCAAGTTTTGGGGGATGCCATCAGGGATCAGGACTTTGATGAAAGCTAACGGGTCAGCTCAGCAGTTACAGTGTGGGGAGTGTGCAATGGGACAACTCTTCTCTGAGAGGGCCGTGAGATTATGAAAGCCTCCTATACAGGCAGAATCATTGAATCATTTACATTGGAAAAGCCTTCTAAGACTACCAAGTCCAACCATTCCCCAGCACAGCAAAGGCCACCACTGACCCATGTCCTCAAGTGCCAGATCCACATGACTTTTAAATCCCTCCAGGAGTGGGGATTCAACCACTGCCCTGGGCAGCTGTGCCAGGCCTGGACAGCTCCTTGAGTAAATAAATTCTCGCTAATATCCAATCTAAACTTCCCCTGGCACAACTTGAGGCCATTCCCTCTGGTCCTATCCCTTGTACCCTGGGAGCAGAGCCTGACCCCCCTGGCTGCCCCCTCCTGTCAGGGACTTGTGCAGAGCCACAAGGTCCCCCATGAGCCTCCTTTGCTCCAGGCTGAGATCCCACAGCTCCCTGAATTGCTCCTTATCAGTCTTGTGCTCCAGACCCTTCCCCAGCACCCCCTCTTTAGGCGCACTCCTTTGTTGCTGCTCATAACTTTTCACCTACAGATTTAGAGTGAAGACGAGCATCAATTGTCCCAACTTGCTCTTTGTGAGCCTTAGGGCACAGAGAGAGTTTTTTCCTGTAGACCACTGTCTGCCTGAACTAGACCCTTTGCTGTCCTTCAGGCCCTCAAAACCCAGTGGCCATAATATTTTCTGTGGTCCAAATTAGGGAGCACCGTGCTACCCTGGCATGTAGGGTGGTGTGAATGGAGATATTTTCATCATTCTCCAACTGTAGTGGTCAATACCATGGAAAAGCTTTGCAGGGAATTGTTAATTTCATTTCCAGAGGAGGTTGAGAGCTCTTGAACAGTTAATAAAGTATAGTCACCTGGTCAAAAGAATGAGAAAATAAACATACTTTTGAGGAGCTGCTTGTAAGCTGAGCAAAGTCCGTTCTGTGCACTGAATGGAAAAAATAGCATGTGAACTTGTAATTAGAGACAATCGCAATGTATTTGCACAAGGGGACTGAAATAAAATGGCACAGGATGCCTTAATGATGGCATTTCCTAACATCTGAGCACTTCACTCTGCAAATGAAAAGTCCTTTTAACCCAGGCTTGTTGCTTTTTTCCCCCTTCAGTGCATAATACTCAATCCAGAATGTGACCACATCCTTCTGCAATTTTCTTCTCAGGTGTTCCCATTACTGGCAGTCCTGTGGGCTGAGTGTGGTCGGGATGACATTGTTCGGGTTGGTTTGCAAAGCAGCTCATGCACCATCTGGATAGAGACATTCTTTCTGCCTCTCTTTCAGCTCAGAGTGCTTAATTACAATCATTAGATGTATCTGATAAAGCATCACTGAGTGCCCTCCTCCTCCCTCCTTCTCTCCCCTCTGTTGCTCCATAGCCTTACAAAACCCAAGGAGTGGGGGTGACTGGAATCATACAGAGTGAGCATATGTTTGGGTGACTCACTTTCTCTTGGGGCACACGTACAGTTTTGCCCAGTGACAAATATAAAAACTCCCCTCTAATGTGTTACCCCAGGATGAGCAGCAGCAGCAGCAGCAGCAGTGTTTTCTCAGAGTCTGTAGGTGGTGGGCACTGCCACAGGAGGTGGAAGTGGGGATGGGAGAAAGATCTGAGGAAAGATTGGTAGTCTCACACAGCCCAACCCCAAATAAAATCTTCTGGTGAAGAGAAAATAAACTCCTTTTTGGCTCCTCAGAAAATCTTCTGCACACACAAGTAGTGATGATGATCCAGCCTGTTATCTGGAGTTTACCCTTCACTCCTTGGTTGTTGCCAGCCCATTTACCACACACATCACAACAGTTGAACCTCCCACCTGAGCATCAAGGTGCTATACGGTTGTTCATGTAGCTTGGGATAGGAAGTAATGGTTAGTCCTGTTCTTCTTCAGCAAATGTGCTCAGTTTACTCAGCCCCAAACCCTGGGAAAATACTGTTCCATGCTGCATTCCACTTTGGACACCTCTGTAGAACCACAGCATCACTTCAGGAACCTCAACATCTGTTTGTAGATGGACAGACAGTTCAGCAGTCCTGTTATTGCAATTACTTGTGCAATTAATGATGGCCATTGGACTGTGAGAGATCTCTTCAGTCCTTGATCTCAAACCACTCCATGAATTTCCACATCTATTCTGTAGACAGGGAATATGGGAAGGCAGAAAGGAGATGGATCAAGATCATGTATCAAGAAAGTGGCAGGGCTGGGAATGTACCCAAAACCTCCTGACTTCCAGTTGAGCCCTCCATCAACCTGGGGACAATCTTTAGCAATTGGGTAAATATCCAAAATTGGGACACAGGCCTGGAAAATGCCAGGACCTGGGAATTCTCACCCTGGTTGTGCTCCTGCCAGTTGCCTGCTGTGATTTTTCCTCTGCCAGGTTTTGTCTGCCTGGCACATGGCTAGCAAAGGTAGTTCCTCTCCTGGCCTTAGAATCATAGAGCTTCAGAATATCCTGAGATATCCCACAGAAATCATCTTATCCAGCTTGGTGCAAGTATTAGGGAGTTCTAGAGCAGTGGTGCTGCTGCCTGGTGCACACAGTTCTGGGTGAAGGATTTCTGCATCTCCTCTCCCCTCACGTCCCCATCTTCTGGTGGGTGAAAGCAGTTTCACAGCTGCTGGGGGACACATCTGGGCTGCTCCTAACAAGCTGTGGTGCACAATACTGCTGCTCTCCATGCAGGGGAGAAGTTTGAGGCTGAAATGGGAAGCTACCCTTGTGCCATAATTAGTTTTGCTTTGAGGAAATGTGAAGAAAATTGCTATTGGAGGCCAGGTTTTGTTAGGTTGATAAAGTAAATGATGTTCAAAGCACTCATTTGCCAAGTGACTCTTAGGCTGAAGAGAACAAGGATCAGATAATTGGATTAGAGGTAGAGATGCTGCATTAGGCCCCCTCCCAATCCCTCCACGTGGTGTGGTTGTGGTGGGGTTGCAGTTTATCTCTGTGTGTTGGAATGAGCAGATCTGTGATGTTTGGAGGGATTTTGGTCCCATGACAAGTCCAGGGATTGAGCTGTGTTATTTTTCTGGAGGATGAAAGTGCCCAAATTCACCAAGCTGAGCTCCATCTCAGCTTACCTGGGCCAGGCTGTGTTCAGGCAAGCAGGGCCATCAGGGATGTCCTGCTCCACTGGTGTTGGCCCACGGGTTGTGTGACACCTTTTCTCACAGCAGCCTCATCCAGACATTTCTTAAAACCTTTATATTTTTTGCACAAATTGCAGTTATGGAGCTCATAGAATCATAGAATCCCAGAATGGTTTGGGTTGGACAGGACCTCAAAGATCATCTTGTCCCAACCTCTGTCATATGCAGGGACACCTTCCACTGTCCCAGGCTGCTCCAAGCCCTGTCCAACCTGGCCTTGGACACTTCCAGGGATTCAGAGGCAGCCACGGCTGCTCTGGGCACCCTGTGCCAGGGCCTCATGACCCTCACACCTCACACCTTCACCCTGAGGCTGGATTCAGGCAAGGCACAGTGTCCTTTGGCTCCCCCAGTCCTACCTTCATCTGGGCTGGGAGACTTCTAAGGAGAGCACAGGATCATCAAAAAGCCCGCAGACTGTGGCCATCTATCTTCTAAAAACTGCCAGAATGGTCCATTTTTGAGTCTCTTGAGTAATTACCTGTATTCCTGCAAAACATTCAAGGCAAACTGTAACAGTTTGCAGCACTGGAAGCACAGGAATATCCTGATCTGACCAGGCTGAGTGGCTGAGCCTGGGTATCCTTTTGAGCCACCAAAATGAAATTAGCAGGGTGCATCTGTGCAGCTCTTGACGCCAAACAACTCAAATGCTATCTGGCATAGAAAAAACCCTCAGCCCTTCAAGCTGGCCTGGTGGGTGATTCCCCAGACTGGAGGATCCCCCTTCCAAGCAGTAACACCTCCCCAGGCTGAGGAGCCCAGAGCAGCACAAAGCTCAGCAGGGAGGTTGCCCTGGTCTGGTTTGCTGCAGTCCATGGTCACAGCCATGCACTCAGAGCCACCTCTTGCTTCTGGTGCCCACAGGGACCTCAGCGTGGACGCAGGGCTGACCCACGCCCAGTTCCAGGTCCGGCCAGTGCCCCAGCCCTATCAGCATTACTTGGCTACACCTCGGATGCACCATTTCCCCAGAAGCACATCCTCAACCCAGATGGTAAGTGAAATGCTTTTGCTGAGAAATGTTTTATGCATTGTCTGCCAGAAGGCAGTCAAAATAAAGGCTGCTATCTTTCTATCACCTGTCTTCTGCAAATCCCACTTATCTCCGGCCGTGGGAGGGAGTGTCTGAAAGGATAATGTTGCATCACTGCACTGGATTAGAGAAAGAAAAGAAAAGCTCAGATGTTCTGGAAGGATTCGGTCCTTCGCTTGCAGCACCACATTCACGAGCTGGTCTGCAAACATGAGAGACTCAGCAGTTAACATTAATAAATTTATTAATACCAGAAGAAACTGTTCTCCCAGGACTTTTTGAATGCAGAAGGATTGGCAGTGGGTGACTGCCTTTCCTGGTGTCAGCCCTGGGAACTGTCCCTTATCATGTCATTGCTCTCTACACCCGCTTTGGTGCCACCTGTAAAGGTTTTGCATGACCTCTTGCTCAGGTGGAGGTGGGTTTGATGAGAAGACAGGCTGACTGGGGTCATTTTCTATCCCTTCTCCTAGCAAGGTGCTGTATTTGGAGCTAAGCCATGCCAAGCACTGCTAATCCTTAAAACACCCTCAGAAATCCCATGAGGGTGCTTTTCCCTTATGTCGTAGTCAGACCCTGAGAGCTATACTACAGCTAGCCTTTAAAAAACATCAAAACTTGGATGAAGAGAAATACAGCCACTTAAATGAAATAAAATTTAATTGAAATCTAATTCCTGTTGGGAGTTTGGAGCCACGATGTTATGGATGATACAGAATTATTATAACAGACAGTTTATTTGGAAGAAGTGCAGGTTCTTAGGTATAATTTATAGGAAATGTATTTGTTAGAACATCTTATTTTTGTTATCAAAAGGATTAAACTGGTGAAGGTGTCAATCTACTCTTTCAATTTGGATTTTTTAACTATTAGATTTAATACCAGGATACACAAGGGTTTTCTGTGGGCAAGTACAGGTGGCTTTATTTTTCTCCCTCACTTCTTTCAGGTTGTTCATGAAATCAGAAACTACCCTTACCCTCAGCTTCAGCTGCTTGCCCTTCAGGGACTGAACCCAAGCAGGCACACATCCGCTGTGCGGGAGAGCTACGAAGTACGTATCTGGGGACTGGAGGGATTAATTTTTAAAGTGCTGTGAATTTATACAGGCTCTGCTATGAAGCTGTAAGACTGTTTTTTGTGGCAGTTGCAATGAATCTTTCAGGAACTTTAGTAAAAACTGGGAAGTGAGGGGGTTGAGTTTGGTAAAAGATTATTTACTCCAAGGGTCTAGCTTGGGGTGACTCTGGCTCTTTTCATGGCTGTGAACAAAGTGCTCCACATCTATGGGGTTTTGTTTCCCAGCCTGTCAGGTGAAGCTCAAATCCCACCCTAATTTGTGAAATACTGGCTATCCAGCTCTTTGCCTCGAGCTCTTAGCTATTATCCCAAGTGCAGGAAACAGCTCCATCATTACAGCATGGCTGATTTGGGTTTGATGGACTGAGGACAGAACAGGAAGGACCCTCAGTTGCCAGCAGGTATGATTGTGTGGTGGGACCTGCTGCCTTGGGAGCAGTGGGGGTGGCACTTTCCTGATGTTCCTGTGCCACAGGAGCTGCTGCAGCTGGAGGACAGGCTGGGCAGTGTGAGCCGGGGCGCCGTCCAGAACACCATCGAGAGATTCACCTTCCCCCACAAGTACAAGAAGGTGAGTGCCCCAAAAACCACAGCACAGCTGCCAGCCCCTCTCAGAGAGAGGGCAGAAGGAAGGACTTCAGTGGGTCGCAATCCTCAGGGTTGGCAAACTGGCACCATCCACCAAACCATCCCCCCGAGGTGTGGGAGGAACATAAAACCCAGCAGTGGTACCTTAATCTCTGGCGGGGCTCCCGGGGCGGCGGAAGCGGCGGCGTAGCTCAGCTGGCTGTTTCTCACTTCTAGGCTAGGAAGCTGCGGGCCAAATTTTCAAAGGGGTCTCAGCCTTCTCCCACCCAGCGGGTGCAATTTGCCCCCTGTCCGCACCTGGTAAGAAAGTGCACAGCACCAAGGGGGCTTCGTGCATGCAAACCCGCCCCGTTCTGCATGCAAGCGGCGCTGCCCCGCAGCACCTCCGTGGCTGGGGGGGCCTTGTCCTCCCCCGGCCTCACCAGGGGTGTCTCCTCTGTCAGAGCTGACCTCCTGCCCACGAGGAAGTGGGTGGCACATTTTTTGGGTTGTGCTAAGTAGAAGTTGGGAAGGATGCCTGTCTGGGTAGTGATTCTGTGCCTTGGTCACTCCTGGCTGGAGGGAAGGGATGTTGCATTGCTCAGGTTGGAGGTGAGGTAACTCCTGCTGCTCTTGTGTCTCGTCATATCTCCAGTGAACCCAGGAAAAGGATGTGAATAGGAGTGGAAGTGTGGGGAGAGAGAAAAAGGGGCAGCTGGCAGGCTAAGCAGTGCCCCGTGGTGCAGCATGGGGCTGGGCCAAGCTGGCATGGGGCACAGCAGTTGCCCTTCCTGGCAGTGGTGGCCCCATGAGTTTTGGGGTCTCCCCAGGGAGAAGCCTCCAGAAAAGGACTCTGTGGGGACATCCTTACTGCAAGGAAGTGGTGGGGGCTGTATAAAAGCAGCAGAGGACAGGCTGCTCCTTGGGGCACTGCCACCAGCCCTGCTGCCACCAGCCCTAGCAGGAGACACACCAACCAGCAGCATGTTGGTGGCACACTCATCTCGCTGGCTGTTCTGCCTGGGCTGCCTTCCCCCGAGCTGGAGGATCTGGCTGATAGATGGAGATCTTAATATTTATCTTCCTGCAACTACCCAGGCTTGGGAGGGCACTAGAAAGGCAAGGTCTAACCCGGTGGTGTCTTTAATCTTGCTGCAGAGAAGACCACAGGAAGGCAAAGCTGAGCAAGACGATGGCGAGGAGTCAGACACCGACGAGAAATGCACAATCTGTCTGTCCATGCTTGAGGATGGAGAGGACGTCAGGTAAGACCCTTTCAGCCCTTCCTCTGCCTCTCAGTGCCATCTGAGTTGTGTTTGTTTGGATTAATGCTGCTTTGCACTGGTGGGGTTTTCTCTGTTCTTGTCCTGAGAAACTCACCTGGGCTGTTGCAGGGTCTGGGAACTCAAATGCTTTGCAGATGGACATTGGTATGGCCTGTAGGCAGGGAGAGCCCAGTAGCAGCAGGGGAGTCAAGTTTTTATAGTGTTTCCTAGGTTTGGATCATCTGCTTCCAGGCTGTGCCAACTGGCCAGGTGGCAAAGTGTCCGAGAAGGGTGGATCAGACTAGTCCCTGACAACCATCTGGAGCTTGGGGTCATCAACATCTGAGCCTGACAGATGACCAAAGTATGATAAAAAGCAGTGCTAGTGTGAAGTATAGGAGAGTTGGGCCTGTGTCCAAGACAGAGATGCTTTATTGTAGAATAAGTAGGATTACTCTGCCCACATGGTCCCAGGGAACCAGGTTCTGTTAGGAGCCCCAGCTGTCCCTAACAGACATCCCAGGCTGTGACTGGTTAGATCTCTGCTTGTGACAGAGGATGGGGATAAGAAACTGCAAAGGGCTGAGCTGTTGTGGCTGAAGGGACTTCAGGTGAATTACCCAGGCCTGCTTCTCACCCTCAAATTGTCAGTAAAGGCTCTGATCCTTTTGCTGTGGTCCAAGGCTCTTCTGTATCACAAGGGTGGCACATGGTGATGGCAGAGGTGATGTTGGTAAAACGTGACCGGGTTCCCTGGGGACAATCATGTGGGAGTGGTGTGGACTCACCTGACTGCTGAAGTGCCAAAACCATGAAGAACTGAGAGGCTTTGCAGTATAACATTGCTCCTGAGAGGTTAAAAATTAGTGAAATTTATAACTGGAGCAATTAAATTCAGAACAATGTGGGAGTTTCTAACAGGCCAAGGAGGACACCATCCCCAGCCTGTGTGAGCTGCTGTGGCTGGGAAAGGCTGCAGGACCTTGGCAGCAATGGTGTCACCACAGCAGGGATTCCCATGCTCAAAACAGCCCCAGGTGCTGTTTTTCATCTCTTCCTGGCCCCTTGGACCTCCTCCATCCTAACAGTGGTGCTTTTCTCTCTGCAGGCGGTTGCCCTGTATGCATCTCTTTCACCAAGTGTGCGTGGACCAGTGGCTGGCCACCAGCAAGAAGTGCCCGATCTGCAGGGTGGACATTGAAACACAGCTCGGCTCGGACAGCTGAAAAGACTGGCTGGACACACCATTTTCCTTACCAGGTCGTATGGCCATAAGCCCTTGCAGCGAAATTTTTTGCCTTCTGAGCCATTTGATTGAGAGGGGAAGTCTGCAGGCACGTTAGGGAGGAGAAGGAGGTGGTGATACAATATCTAGCAGTAGGAGATATTGCACATATATGCAGGATACAGGCCCAGTGGAAGGGAGCTGGCATTCCCGGAGCTCAAGAGACCCCGTGCTGCAGAAGATTTTAGTGTTGAACATGAAGGAAATAGTTGTGGTAGTCCGGCCTGTCAATCCTGCTTTTCATGGGGATTGTATATATACCTCTCAAATATGTAGAAACATGTTAGGGGTCCTTTAGCTATTTCTATGGATGGCAGCTGGAGCATGTTAGCTTAAGAAATGTTGTGTTTGATGCCCTACTCATCTTGTGGTGGACATGTTGCTGTTACCTAATTTTGCACCAAATATTTTTTCATAGATTCCTTATTTTGGTGCCTGATTAATACATTGCAGAGGGGGAATAAAGAGGTCAATCCTTCCCACCCTTGGGGTGGGAGAAGGAGGAGAAAAAGCAAAATCCTGTTTACAGTCAGAAGGGTTTGTGCTCTTTGCCTCAGCCGCGTGTGCTTCTTTCCCTTGCATTTACAGTGTGTTGCAAATTTAGAGAAGCTTAATAAAAATAAAAAAATTGGGGATAAAATGAACGAAGCAATAGGGAAGAGCTTCGTTCCTGCTTGTCTGCTGGTGCTGGACACTTTCTGTAGCAGCACAGTATTTGAGTAGATGCTGTTTCTTTGCTTTCTGTATCTTAACAAAGTAGCTTGTCATATCAAAATCCAAGGAAGTTCTGTCTACACGATTGCAATTGTCCGTGATGCTTTCTTCTGTGAGCTGTGTGGCTCTGCTCCAAAATGATGGTTACAGGAGCCAGCACCTTCAGCTGTTCTTTGGGGTGTGAGAACACCAGAGAGGTGCAAAATATCAACCCTTCTCCCATTGCAGAAGCATCTCCTGGTAATGGGATGGAAGAAAACTTCATGCTCACAAGACACTGCTGGGACCGTGAGCCCTTGGGCGTGGGAGGGGAAGGCAGGGTGGAGGTGGGGTTGCTGGTTTTGGGAGCCTTGCTGCTGCTGGGCTGAGACCCACCCCAAAGTGTGGGCACCCACACCCACAAGGGCTTGTGGGCGTGTTCAGGCTGTACCCACTTGGAGTAATCAGTGGTTGTTAACATGGAACTTAATCACATTAGCACTCAAAACAGAATTAAGAGGTAATACCCAAAGGAGTGAGCTGTTGTGATCTATGCTCCCCTGAAAAAAAAATAAATAAAAAGATCTCAGCACACCAACCACAGGGACTGGCCAGAAAATCCTTGGGAAAACCAAAATTCACAACCAAAACCTGTAGTTTTCTTATTATTTTTTTCTTTTTTTTTTCTTTCTTTCATACAAGGGGAGAAAGGAGCTGCAGAGGAGCAGCAGGGGAATTAGAAACATAATATATTGAAAATGCTGGTGGGAATGATTTCTGGCTCCCCTGAGCATCTGTTTCGCTGGAGAGAAATGCTCTCCCAAGTAGGTTCAATCATAAACTATCATCTGAGAAACTGCAAGGTTGTCATGAGCTGTAACTGGGAAACACCAATCTCAGAGGCACCGCAGAGATTTCCTTTTTTTCCCAATGAGAGAGCGGGGAGAAGGAGGGAAGCCCCATGTGAGGGTGCAGGAACCTCTCTCATTGTGTGAGAGGGAGTGGAGGGGGACAAATGGTGACCTGTAGAGAAGACAACAGGAAGAAATTCTTGGCTGTGAGGGTGGGGAGGCCCTGGCACAGGTTGCCCAGAGAACCCTGGAGGTGTTCAAGGCCAAGCTAAATGGAGATTGGGGTGACCTGGTCTAGTGGAAGGTGTCCCTGCCCATGGTAGGGGCTTTGGAACAAGATGAGCTTTAGGGTCCCCCCCACCCAAACCATTCCATGACTTTATAACTCATTTTGCCACCCAGCACAAGTGACGGCTTCTCGTGGGATGGGGTGGTCCCAACCCTGATGTCCTTGGTCAAGGAGTGGCCCATGGGTACCTAATGGGCCTGGCTCCATCAGCATTGAAGCAGCATTACAAATAATACTAATAATACTAAAAACAGGGACAAGCAAAGCAAGGCTTTGGTGGTAAAATACACTCTGAGCAGGTTTGGTCTGTCCAGCTGTGACATGGAGGGGTGAAGCAGGGAGAGTAACAGGGGGATTGGTACCCCCACTGGGTGGGGAGGGAATGCAGAACACTTCTGGACCGTGTGTTTTCTTTTAAAGCCTATGAGAAAGTGTTACTATTTGCCTAATAAACAAGCACAGTTTTTAAAAAAAAATAAAATCGATCAAACTTTAAAAAAACAAAAAAAAAGAAAAAAAAAGAAACAAAAAACCCCAACAAACCTTTGGTGGAGAAAAGCACCAAACTCCCATGGTCTCGTGTGAGTGACTGATCCCAAGGTGTGTGCGAATTTACAGTGTCTGAAGTTGTGTCAGGTTCCTTTGCGTTTTAAATAATTTGTACAAGTAGGTTGCGAGTTAGAATGAGTTTAAAAACAAAACAAAACAAACATCATCAACAACAACAGAAATCTAGAAACAAAACATCAATAGTTTACAGGGTTTTGTGAGTTTAAATGCCTTATATTTAACAATCATAATTTATGACTAACTTGTAGATATTGTGGGTTCTTATTTAATTATTTTTATAGTTGTTTTTTTGCATTTTTAATTATAATTTATTTATTTAGAAATTACTACTAATTTTTTTTATTACTCCTATTACCTCATTTTTGCATTGTTTCTGGGAATGGAATGCTTTGCATGCATCGGTACTTAAAAAAAAATTAAACAGGGGATGTGGGGGGTAATGCTTATCTTGTCAAAAAAAAAAAAAAAAAGAAAAAAAGAGAAAAAAATCAGGGTGTGTGATTACAAACTGTATTACTGTGGTGCTGTTACCTTGGATACATTCCATAAAAATGCAAACCTTTGATTCTGTATGCTGTGACATAGTGGAAAACTGCAATATAGTGACTGTGTTTAGCACATATATATGAATATTATTTGCACTCATAATCAAACTCTGGTGATCCTTTCACCTGTGTCCTTGCATTGAAGGCGGTTAACGACGCTCTGCATAAACCAAAACGTTCTGGTTGTCTCTTGGTACTGCCCTGTCCCTGATGCCTCTGGTGATGCTGCTGCTGCTGCTGCTGCTGCTTGTGTGACCCTGCAATAACACCCAGCAAGGCTGTGCTTGGGGCAATGCATGCCTTTAATGCAAGACTCTGGAAATTGTGCCAGGAGCTGAGGAAGGGAGCCCAGGTCTGGTGGCTCTGTGTAGTTTTTGGGTCTGGCAGTGCTTGGTTCAGCTCTTCTCACCCTCTGTGTGTGAGCCCAGCTGGGGTGAAGGAGGCAATAGGGTGAGCCTGAGCTTGGAGGTAACAGAACTGAGGGATTCAATGCAGTTTTTAGGGGTTGACCTCTTTACTCAGAGGCTAGGAAGGCTCTGGCACAGGGTGCCCAGAGAAGAACTGCCCCATACCTGGAAATGTCCAGGCTGGACGGGGCTTGGAGCAACCTGGGAGAGTGGAAGGTGTCTCTGCCCATGGCAGAGATTGGAAGGAGATGAGCTTTCAGGTCCCCTCCAACCCAACCATTCTGTGATCTTGTGACACCATGTCCAGCTGAGAGTGGCTGGGATGGACACGGGATCCTTTTGCCATCTCTTTGCAACGCCTGCCATGAGCACTGGCAACAACCCAGCTCTTAGACATGCATGGAGCAGGAGCCCTTAACACTGATCTTGACCAGTTGGTTTCATCCCTCTTGTACAGGGGGGAGCCTTAGTTTGGAGCTTTTTAATTCAGGGTAGAGCTGGGACCTGCCCCAGAGCCCTTCTGTCCCCAGAAAGGGGATCCGCCCCTTGACATGGCCAAGCATCTCCGTCCTGCCATGGCTGCACCACTCTTGCAATGCATTGCCCTTTCCCCAAAGGAATATCCCGTGTTCCAGCTTTGCCAGAAGGTTAGAGAACCTTTGATAACATTTTAAGCTTTAAGCCATCACCATGCTTGGTCAGTGCAGACACTCAGCCGTGTACAGACAGAAGTGGGGTTTGATGCATGTGCTCAACCAGTAGCCATCCTCCCCACAAAAAAAAAAAGGCTTTGGATGAAACTCTCTGTTGGGTTAGAAAGGCACAAAATCACAGTACCTTAATTTTTTTCTCTCTGTCCCTTCAGGGTGCTGCGCTGCTTTGTTGACTTTGCCTTACCCCAGGTTTTAAACCTGTCTGTGTTTTTTTACCTTGCTGCTCTGTAACACTCCTCCCCTGTAGCCTGGAGCTGTGATTTTGAGCTGTGTGGGGACAGGGGGGTTGGTGGCCCTCCCCCCCAAAGTCACTGTAAGAGGGATAAGCAAAACAAGGAGCGAGCAAACAAAACCCCCTCTCCTTTAATGACCCGGGCAGGTGAAAGGATCACTCACATTTTTGTATTCCTACTGCTGTTCTGTTGTGCTGTGCAACATTTTGCTACATAGACTATTTTATAGAAGAAAGCTAGAAAAATATTTATTATTAATATTAAAGCAATAGTGCATTGAAGAAATGGAAAGACATTAGAAATTGTGTAAATGCTTAGATTCACTTTTGGTGGATTTTTTGTACTTTATTTATAACTAATAAAACAAAACGCATTGCTAACTATAAACCTGTGCCACGCAGAAGCCACCTGGCAGGGCGATCACTTGGTCTTTATTTGCTGCTCATTTCTGGTTTCTTTAGGTTGGAATCAATTCTCCTTTTCACTGCCTGTGTCTTTGATGTGCAGGAGAACCACTGCTGGGGTATAAAACACTCTGCCCAACGGGTTTGCAGAGGCTGCTGGTGCTGAGGTGAGGGGAGGTTCTCCACACCAGGCCATCATGTGGCACCAGTTTGGTGATCAGGTACCAAAACTGCTTTCTAGAACTTCAGGAAACTGCCTGTTAAAGAGAGATTTCTCCTCTAAACACATCAGATGGTACCTGTAAAATACCACTAGCAAGTCCTGTGGAGGTACCAACAGGTTTTCCATCCTCCTGGTGGAGAAGCATTTCCTTCTATGTGGGTCTCTAGTTTAATAACTAAGGAAGGGGAAACTGATTGGAAGATTACAAACCAAAACCCTTCAAACTAATTAAGGTACATTTTAAGGAATTCTCAATCCTTTTTGCTACCCATTGGAGAATCCACCCAGTTTGGGTCATGCACCCAGTTTTGCAACCTGAAAATCCATTCCATAGGTCCTCCTGTGCTTTTATTTTCTCCCACAACAAATGGAGCCAGTCTCTGCTCCTGCCCACTCTTGATTCAGCTGCTTCTCCTGAAAAGCTGAGGCCAGAGCCCAGCTTTGACTGTGTGATTAGACTAAACAAGCCTTGGAGACAAGTGGCTGCTAATCACAGAGATTTTGTTCCTGTCACTGAAGGCGACTGCCGGCTCCTCCAGCATCCATCAAAAGCTGCAGAAGGGAGGAACCGTGTTCACGCAACACCAAGATCTTGTCACAGGAAGCTTTTAAAAACTCAGAAAACTGGTTAGAAGTGGCCCGCTGGTCTGGCTGGGGAAAATCTCAGTTTCTGGCTGAGATCCTGCTGATGTCCTTGGGAAAGGTTTGGTGCTGGGAGAGGTGCTGCTGATGGCAGTTGGGTTTGTTTCTGAGCTGGAGCAGCAAACGAGCTGCCAGCACCTGCAAACAGCCGTGCTGAGCACAGAGCCTGCTTGGGGAGGATCAGGGGCCGTGCCCGTCACAGCACAGCAGCACCGACCAAGCTGCAACATCTTTATTTATCATCAGCATCTGCTCTGGCAGCAGCTGCCCAGGGTCAGAAGGCTTAGCCCTTACTGGAATTTTGCAGTGTCTAAATTTGCAGCTGGCCCACAGGTTGCAGCTCAGAGCTGTGCAAACCCATTCATAAATTTAGTTTTTTCTTGTTTGTTTGTTTTCCTCTCTTTTTCAAAAAATATTTTTAGCTCTTTTCTAGTTTAAAATGGACCTCCAGACATAAGGAAGGGGCAAGGAAGATTATAAGCTATTTTCCGCACACAGAATATAAGATACTTCACATCTCTCAGTCAATCCCTCTTCATGAACCTAAGGCTGATGTAGGCATATGATGCTACCAAAAATGCTTAGCAACAATTTCATAGAGATTTGCAAATAATTCTCTGTGTCCTGCACCAAGGGGCAATCGGTCCTTCAGCATGAAACAGTGCTAAGTACTCCTTGTTTATGTTTGTTTTTACTGGCAGCACTCAAGGGCTTTAGTAAATCTAAATTTAGTAAACATAGCACTTCGTCAGAGTCCTGAAATGGTGGAGAATACAAATACAATGGGACAGCCAGGCTTTAAAGACTCACACCGAGTGCTACCACACTTGGCCTTTGCCCTTGCTTCTCATTTACATTATTGTTTTTAGGCTGAAGGAATGTGCATTAAAGTGCCACCTATTAGGATATAAAGTGGAAATAAAGAAGGTAAAAGTCAGTGATGGGAGCAGGAATTTTCTAGTTACAACATACCAGCTTTGGGATGCTTGGCCTCCACAGAAAAAGTTGACAAAGCCCTGAAAAAGGCACAGGACTAGGAAAAATTTGGCTTTTCTCCTCCCTAGATCTCCACTTGGCCAAGAATGTGTTGAATTTAGCAGCTTAATGCAAATCCAGCCGTTGGAAAAACTCCACTCTTGCATTATTACTTCTGTAGCATTAGTTGTTGTAGCAACAGAGGGATTCCCCAGAGCCAGGGTGGAGCTGAGCTGTGCACTAACGAGGGGCTTGTTTGAAGTCTTTAGTGGAAAAAAGCAGAGTTCTTTCATGCTTTGCCAAGGTTGCCTTCCTGGTGCTGACCCTCTATCAGCAACCTCTTCCTTGGTTGTTTTAAAGGCAGCTTTGCCTGGAGGTTTTGTGTTGAATAAACCTGTCCAGGGGTGGCAGGTGGTCTTGGTGACAACCCAGGTACCTACAAACCCATCTCCCACCTACAGAGTGATTTGGGCACCCTGAAGATATCAATTCCTGCTTCAGCTTCATCTCAATCATTGGTTCTAACCACTTGTGATCCCTCCCAGACGTGAGCACATCTGATATGCAAGGTATGGATTTATCTTTCCTCCTTGCCCCAAGAAGGGATGGTGTGGGGGTCAGGAGCTGCCCCACTGCTCCCCAGGGCTGGAATCACAGAATCATAATGGAATTATAGCATCATTATGGGATCACAGAATGGTTTGGACAGGAAGGGACCTCGAAGATTCAGTTCCTACCCCCTGCCATGGGCAGGGACACTTTTTCCTAGAACAAGTTGCTCCCAACCCCATCCAACCTGGCCAAGGAAGCAAGCAGCAAGACAGAGGGTTTGCCCAGGGGATGGCAGGGGTTAAACTGGTGCTCTAAACCCAGCTTCCCCACCACCCTGTACAAGCAGGGGGTGACTGGAGCCAGCTGGAAATGTTGGGACTATGGCACTGTAATGGGACAAACTCCTGTTTCACTGCAGCACACATTGGTCTGAAAATGGGCCAAACTTCTTGACAGGAAAGTTTTTTTCACAGTGCTGGTTACACCTGGGTGGGAGGGAATGCAGGGAGATCAAAAATCTGATCCTTTTTTTTTTTTTGCTTCAAACACCTCCTGGGGAGCTGCAACAAGGCTGCACAAGAACAGCAAACCCAGGTGCTCCAGACTCCACTCATGGGATCTCCTGGGCATCCAGGGAGTCTGAGTCCTATCCCAGCAGGATCCCAGGGTTGCAATCAAACCCCAGCAATCACCTCCAGCCCTCCTAAGGGCTGTTCTGCTCCTCCTGTGAGCTCCCAGCTCCTTGCTCAGGGCTGGGCAGCAGCAGACTGCTGTGAGGAGGGAGAACACAGCATTTAAATCTGCTATTAATATTCCTCTCAGTGAGTTGATCACTGATGAGGTTGATTACTGGATTCATTTAAGCAACTTTCTACTCCAAAACCATCAGTTACCATAAAGGTTTCTAAAATTAATTAGGTCTGGGTTATTATTTGTGAGCAGACACAGACAACCATGAATAAGGCCAAGTATCTTTGGTGTTTAGAAAACAGAAATGCAGAACTTCCTTGGAAGGGCTTTGGTGGGTTAGGAGCTTTCAAATACCCGTGAGCAAAGGACAGCACCTCTAAGATGCCTCTAAGTCCTGTCTCAGCACCACCAGCCTGTGCTGGGCTTTCTTTGCCTATGAGCAGTGAGGGACTGAGCAGTGGGACAATCCTGCCTCGTGGCCTGGCACATCCAGGCAAGGTCCCAAGCAGAAATTCCCCAACCCAGGAATTTGTGGGGCAAGTGGGCTTAGTGAGTTGAGCCCACTTTTGACCCATGTGATCCCTATTCATTCAAAGTGCTTGTTTAAAACCAGCTTCTGGGAGAGGGAATGTCCCCTCCAGGGTGGGCCAGGAGGAAGGTCCTCATGGTCAAACAACCCCCTTTCTCCTCCAAAAGGATGTGTCCTGCTGCTGTGCTCCCCAGAGAGAGAGACAGGGCTCCAGAAGCAATGATTTATGAGCAGAATTTCTTGTTGGTACCTGTAGAGATGCCTGGGAAGAGCTCATTGACAGGAGCACTGGCCCTTACTGCCTTCGGGAAATCCCTTCTCTGCCACAGGAAAGGACAAAAACAGCAATCCTCATTAAAGGCAAAAAAAAGTTAAAATGAATGGCAGTTGCTCTGAAACCGAGCTGGTATTCAGGCCATGTAGGGTAAGATTATCCTGAGTCAGCTTTGAATATCGTTAGCACAGCTTCCTTGCTGTGGAATTGATTATCTGGAAGGTCTTTCGCTCTGGCAGCCGTAACCATAGATCTCAGCTCTTGGCAGAGTTGTAGGAATTCAGCCAGGGAGCAGAGTCTGCCCTGGGAGGGAAGAAAAGCACATAGGGTGGAAAACACCACCCAGATCCCACTGCTTGAGACCTGGCTGGGTGGATGTGGATGCTCCCCAAACTCCCTACGGGAAGTCCAACTTGTGCCTGCTGTTTTTGATGGGGTTGCCCTCTGGAGATGTGCTTGTGTGAGTATGGACGTGCAGAGCTTGCAGTTTTGCCAGAAGCAGGAAAAAACTGGGATCTCCAATCTAAATTTTCTTAAAATAAAAATGTCTCAATCCTCTCAACCTTTATGCTCATCTAGAAGTGGAGCCCATCAGTGGCATAGGTCAGTGGGCTTACTCAGCCCTGGCAAGGCATAGCACTGAAAGCAGAAACATCTGAGCTTAGGTAAAGGACAGTTTATATGTCTGCTGGTTGTAGCTCTTAATCACAAGTAAGCAATAAATGAATTTATTTAATTCACAGTTTTTTGTGCACTTAAAAAAAAAGAAGCAGCAGTATTACTTTTACAAAATGATAACCCAGGAAGAACGTCTTGCTACTAAAAATCTTTCAGTACAAAAGGCAGTGTATTAAAAAGTAAAATGCAATATAAAACAGCATAATGAGAAAAAAAAATAGGCATACTGAAGGGACCAAAACACTCCTCAGTACCTAGGAAAAAGGTCCCTACAGATCAGCCCATCCCCTCGGTTTTCATCCAGCCACTTCCCACAGGGAAATATGGTGGTGACACCAGTGGCCGAGTTGGTGATCTCCACCCTCTCCACCAGCCAGCCTGGAGCCAGGCCGCTGTTGTCGTGCTCAATCCGCACCTTTTTCAGCTCCCCCATGTCCAGCGTTTCCAGGTAAAACCTGCTGGTTTTGCCTCTCTCGAAGAGGTTCCTGAACTTCTGCTTCAGGGCCCGCCTCCCCGAGTCGCCGTTGAGGCCGTAGATGGTGATGAAGACGTTGGCGTCGGTGCCCGCGCCCTTCTCGAAGCCCGTGACCACGATGGTCTCGTATTTGACCGGCACCAAGCTCCGGGCTTTGCTGGCGAAGCTCTCGGTGACCTTGGCACACTCAAAGACTTTGTAGTCCCGCCTCTTGTACCGCAGAGGGATTTTCACGTTGCACCTGAAAAAGTACCTGGCGCGGGGAAATTGGTGTCAGGGTGAGGACACTTTGTGGGGCAGATGTTAGGGAATCATAGAGCTGTTTGTGTTGAAAAAGCCTTCTAAGATCATGGAGTCAAACTGTGGCTCCAGCACTGCCAAGGCCACCACTGACCCATGTCCCCAGGTACCACATCCACATGGCTTTT
The DNA here is from genome assembly GCA_025920805.1 of Petroica traversi. Classification (NCBI taxonomy): domain Eukaryota; kingdom Metazoa; phylum Chordata; class Aves; order Passeriformes; family Petroicidae; genus Petroica; species Petroica traversi. The sequence goes on along the minus strand of JAHLSL010013815.1, from coordinate 1,338,122 downwards.
AAATCCCTCCAGGCATGGGGACTCCACCACTGCCATCTGAGTAGCTGGACAGCTCCTTGGGTGAAGAAATTTTTCCTAAAGTCCAATCAAAACTTTCCCTGGCCCAGGCTGAGGCCATTCCCTCTCTCCTGTCCCTGTTCCCTGGGAGCAGAGCTCGACCCCCCTGAGCCCCCTCCTGTCAGGGACTTGTGCAGAGCCACAAGGTCCCCCCTGAGCCTCCTTTGCTCCAGGCTCAGCCCCTTCCCAGCTCCCTCAGCCTCTCCTGGGGCTCCAGCCCCTTCCCCAGCTCCGTTCCCTGCCCTGGACACGCTCCAGCCCCTCAGGGTCTCTCTTGTGCTGTGGGGCCCAGAGCTGTCCCCAGCACTGGAGGTGTCCCAGCAGTGCCAGCACAGGGGACAGGCCCTGCCATGGGGCTGTGTCACACTTTTGGTACAAACATGGAGCCAGCACGTTATGGTCTGTTCATTCTACTAAATTGTCCAATATTAATATTGTTACAGCATTTCCCCCTCTGTTTACCAGTGCTTGAACATCTCTCTGGAAACTAAGCCATGATGGAACGTTGCAACTGGAAAATCTGACCTCTCCCCACACAGTTGCAGACACACTACACATGGGAAAGGCCAGTGAGGGGCTCTTGTCACGTCTTTAGCCTTGGCAATGGCATGTCCAGTTCCAGACCCACCAAGGCAGGACAAGCAGTCAGGCCCACACCTAACTCAGGGAAAAAGGCTTAAAAAAAAGGAATGGGAAAGGTGGAGGAGGTTTAAATCTCCCCTTTTACTTTCTAGATCATCCTTAGCAGGGGAAAAAAAACCCAAAAACAAAGCCAGAACACAGAACTGATAGGTACCAGATGCCGACAGCCCTGGTCTCTGCAGTGCTGTCTCTGGTGATGTGCAGGGAACACCGAGCACATCCATAAATTACCTCCTACCTGGCGCCCAGCCAGGGGCTGGAGCACTCTGCTTTTAATGATGTATTTCATTTTCAATGATGCAGATCAGTTCCAAATGAGCTTTCCCCACTTCCCCCCACCCTCACTGAAGTGCAGCAGGTCCTTCTGAATGGAGAGTGTGGCTGGATTGCAGCATGTGTGTGTGTAAAATAAACACCTGGAAGAATGGTTACTGTGATTCCAGCTGTGTGGTGTTTCTGAAGCACTTCCTGTGCTCTTGGCATTTTCTGCAGCCAAAGAGAAGCACTCATGCCATGGAAAGAAGCTTTGCTGATGAGAAATTCCAGGGGGAGCAAAATTTTAGGCTCAGGGACAGAAAAACTGCATGAGAGTGTGATGGAGAGGATGCCTGATGTTGCAATTTGATTTCCTCATCTGTGAAATATCTCATGGTCTAGAGGTATAATGGTGCATGTCAATCTTCAAAAGGGGCAAAAAGAGAAAAAATAACCTTTCTAGCCATGGAATGTGCAAGGAAAAATCTTTAAATACAATCTTTATACATGCTACTTTACAGAGCTACTACCAAAAGGAAAAATCCCTGTTAAATTCAAAACTATTGCGGCAACAGTCTGGTAACTCTTTTAATTTGCTCTTTGGCTTGTCTGGGTAGAATTTTTTTATATTTGGGATGGGTAACACCTTACATGAGGACTTGTTCTCATGGTGGAAGCTCTCCAGTTGCTCATGTGTACAGCAAACACCACTGTGAAGTGCTGCATCCAGTGCAAGGACAGGCTGCAGGCTTTACCCCTACCTCCTGGCTGCTCTCTTTAACTTAAAACAATCTTAAAAAAAGTGGGATTTTATGAGAAAACCTTTGGCCCCTTCACAGCACACTGTCCCAGCAGTTTCAGCATGTCCCCAGTGAGTTCAGAGCATGGATCTGATTGCACAGCTGGACTTCGAGGGTTTCAGGCTTTTCCCCACCAGGAGAAAAGAACATGTTTTAGTATGCAATTGACTGAGTTTTCATTCAGCAAATATTATTAAGGCTCTTCAGCTGGCTGATTAATTTGCTAGGAGAGACTCTTAGCTTCTAAAGAAAAAAAAAAGCGCCACTTCAAGGATTTCTCCTTAAACACTCAATTGTCTCAGCTGGAACAAACTCCTTGTAGTTAAATTCTTTAGCACCAATGGAAATATCACGGAGAAGAGAATAAATCCACAATTAACACTGGATTGTTCTGCTGAAGTGCAGTTTGTTCTGCAAAGGGATGATCTCCTCTGTTCCTGAGCAGTCCCAGTGGAATCTGCTCACTTCCCAAAGGTGGGACTCAGACAAAAGTGTGCAGAGCCTGACCTTCAGGTGTGTTTGAGCTGCATGATTGCAACCTTTACAATTATGTGTGGCCTTTTGGACCAGACCAGAAGGGTCTCCTATCCAAATTGGTCTTACTCTCAACTTGTTTCTAGGAGCTCTTTCACAAGACTTTGTTAAAGACCATTCCGTGCAGAGCATCCTACAAACTCATTGAATTTCAGCCACTCCAATTATTTTCCATAAGGTGAGACATCAATTAGTCCTGGCTGTGAGATTCACCACAACCAGTTTTTTTATAAACTTAACCTGCACATGCAAACACCTCTCTAACAACTCAGAAATTGCACAGATGAGCCAGACAAGGATATTCGGACCTGACACGCCAAATTACGCATCAGAAAAGTAATATTTTCTGTTATTTCTTAAGCTTCAGGAGGATGTGTGCAGAGCTGCTCATGTCCCCCATGCCCTCCAAGGGCAGCTCCTTGCAGGTGAGAAGGCACTTACTTGTTGCAAAGCTCCATCTCTGTCACAATAATCTCCTGGACGTGCCAGAAGACGTCAGCTTTTGCAGATGACTTCTTCCCGTCTTTTGGGCAGTGACCAACACAGATGGCTGCAATATCCCCAACGTTCTTGGAGGAAAACTGGAATGTGTCTGTTGCTCCCCTACAGGAAACAGAGAACAGTTTCAGCATCTTGGAGGTTGCCAGTGGCTTGCCTCATATGGACATTAAGTAATTTGCACAAGGCCATGGGAGATAGTAGATAAGCCTTCATTTACAGTCATTTGATTTAACCTACAATCATTCAACACAAAGTATAATTTCCATATTTAAATTTAGTATTTTCTCTGATTAGGGGTGACACTTTAAATTGTTGCCACTAGGACTTTCTAGGATAAACTTGAGCTGTTCCACATATAAAATCAATTTGCCTCATTACAGAAAGAGCTAAAGAATGACTAATTTCCCCCCCCCAGCACTTATTCATTCATTCTTGACAGATACTGTATCTGTAACACATCTACCCACCCTGTTTTAAATTTGCTAGTTAAGACACCCTTCCTGAAGCTTGGATTGGAAACAGTTCAGAGAAACAACTAGATCACAGAATTTCAGAATGGTTGGGGTTGGAAAGGACACTAAAGATCATCTAGTTCCAAACCCCTGCCACGGGCAGGCATGATAGGTCTCTGGCAAAGTGCTGACTGTATCCCTGTTGCATTCCCTGAGTATCTGCTGGGTTTATTTCCTTGGACTGGCCCTTTTTCCAACCTGCCTCCAAGGGCAGGCTGTGACTAATGAAGAGTGGCGTCTAACGCCTCCATAGACACTCATCAGCTCAAGAAGCTCCTCCTGGTCTTTCATACTTCTCGTGGTGTCTCAGACAGTCACATTGCATTCCACGCAAGCCGTAATTTCACCTTTCCTTCACCAGAAAAAGCCTCTCCTCCCTGCAGAGCAACAGAACATCAGCAGCACCCGTGAGTTTGGCGAGGTCCCTGTCTCCTAAGGGTGTCCTTCAGCAGAGCAGAAAACCCAGCTCACACCTGGAGCACTTTGGTGCCACGTGGGAGAAGGACTATGCCCCACGTTCCATGGATGTGCCTCCAGCAGGAGGCTGATTCCTGATTTCCTCACACAACAGTGATCTCTCACCCCCCAGACCCGTCTGCAAAGTCAGATCTGAGCAGCTCTGACAACATCTAGCCTCCAACTAGCATTGCTTTCTCTCTGATTTCCACTGCCAGTGAGATGCTGTGAAAGGAACTAAAACCACCTCCAGCTTCCTTCTGCTCCTCCCAGCTCAAAAACCACACAGTCTCCCTGGGGGCTCACCAGGAGCCTCTTTGTGTGTGCTGTTACTAAAGGACACACACACACACACACACACACACACACACACATATATGTGTAATATCCACATTTCCTTTTACCAAATGCCTTTTTCTCGCTGCTCTGAAACTCACTCTGTGACTGCTCACCAGAAATTCATTTGATTCCTCTAATCATTTGATTCCTGTAATCAAAAATTCCCTGTAATCCGAGTGGGAAGCCATCAAGCTTTTCAGAAGAGGGGTGAGAAGCAACATGGCACAAACACAGCTTCCTAAACCAGCCTGGAGAAGCGGAGGCATTTGTGGGGGACACACAACGGGTGAGGACCCACCATCCTGTTTACTACCTTTCAAATCTTCTTTTCTTGGAAGAGTTCTCCATGAGGAATTCCTTCGAGCGGCCCATCTTTCCTTCTAGGATGATCCAGATGTTCTCCTTTGTTTCTGCATCCTCTCTGTCACTGGTTACTGTGACAATCTCATAGGCTTTAAAGCAAAATTAACACACACGTTAAATAGAAAAGGAAGAGCAGATGGCCTGCAAGATCTCTTCCTTTGGCTGTCACTTTGCTTAAAAACCCCTTTCCTAATATTTATCACAGCACACAAGACAGCAAGCATTTGCAAAATAAGGGTGGAAACACTCTGAAATCTGTGGGACTTTGACTTCTAAGTGCTTTGGGATAGAGTACATGAAAAATATGAGTCCTGCTCGACTGGGTAGCAAAAAGAGGTGGATTTATTCTTAGAATCATAGAATATTCTGTGTTGGAGGGACCCACAAGCATGATTGAAGTCCATCTTGGGCAAACTGTGTCCAGCTCTGTGCTGTGCTAAACACTTCATCTGAAACACAGCCAAACCCCTTCTTTTTTCTTTTTTTTCCTGTTCCACTGTTCCTAGCAGAATGAGGATGTCCATGTATCCAACAGGATGTGTTCAGATGCTGTGGTGGCCTGTAAGTGCCCATAATGGCCCTCACAAGGCTGGGATTTTTTTTTTTTTTCAAGGGAAGAGTGAAATCACAGTGAAGTAATGTGGGTATTGTCTCTACAGAATTCTCCTGAAAAAAGAGCATCAGTGCAGTAGTTCTTGAGATGGACTCTGCATATCATCAGTGTGGTTAAGTAACTCTTGCTGGCTGAATCACCCACCCCATCAGACACCAGTGTAATTACCTTGGGCCCAGTGGGATTACCCAGAGCAGATCCAGGGCCATGGGCTGTTAAGCTCAGCTGTCGTGTTCAGCTGGGACACTTCAGCTGGCAGCCCAGAATGAGTTAAGGAGGAAGCTGGAGCAATGTTACTTACCAAGCTTTATGGACTGAACTCATTTTCCAGCTCAAAGACTCAAGCACATTACTTCCAATGAGATCACATCCATGTGTTCTCATGGCTTACTGATGGACTGAACCACTGCAGATGGGCCCCTCTTAGGTTTCAACCCAGAATGAGATCTTTTCCATCCTCACAAATCCTGTTCTGTTTCTTTCTTATTGCAGAACTGCCCTATTGAACTAAAGTGTGCATGAAATAACCCTTAAAGCCTGCATGGGAACCTCCAGGAGATGTGGTCCTGTGGCCTCTGAGGTCCCTCAGGAAATGACACAAGAGCTTTCCAAACTCACCAGTCCTTTCCTTCAGTTCCAGGATGTCATTATTGGCACAGGCCAGCTCCCTGATGAGCTGCCCATCATCTTCACCTTTAGCCAGCCAGCGATCGCACTGGAAGCGAAATGTCTTGTCCATGGCAGAGTCCATCACATCAATGTATTCCAAGTGCCAGCCTGGGGCAATTCCTGGTAAAACAGCAAAAATAAAAAAGGTTCTGGCTGTTTGCAGCTTGAGTGAGGAGGTGAGAAACCTTTTCTTGGTAGTTCCACGCTGCTGCTAGAATCAGAGAACCAAGCAGTGGTTTGGGTTGGAAGGGACCTTGACAAGTCAGCTCTCCTGCCATGGGCAAGGACACCTTCCACTAGCCCAGGTTGCTCCAAGCCCCTTCCAATCTGGCCTTGGACACTTCCACATCTTCTCTGGTCACCCTGTGCCAGAACCCCATGGTAAAGATTTTCGTCCTTTAGATATCTTATCTAAATTGACAGTATTCTACTTTTAAACCACCCCAGTTGCCCTGTTGCAGCAAGCCCTGCTAAAACCTTTGCCTCCATCTTTCTTATAAGCACTGGCAGGGACTCTAAGTTCTCCTCTTTGGATTTGAAGTCAGAATGTAAAGTACAATTTGCCCCTTCAGCCCTGCCAGCCAGCACATGCAAGGAAACTGTTCTTCCTTGCCAAACAACAAGGGCAAATTCATGAATGCTGGGACTGGATGCGAAAACAGGACAGAGTAAAATGATGGACATCCAAACAGGGATGATCAGATCTCTTTACACTTCCCTTGGGGCCTTCTGAGGAGTCACAGCACCTTTTTAGTTTGCTACTTCGTTTGTTCAATTTGGTTTTTTCCCCACTGGAAAAGAAACTTGAAAACAAAGAGAACAGCATTTGAGAACATTTTCCTGATTTCTTTGTTAAAATCACAGGAGCACTTGTTGACCTCTGTAGGGACGGGAGGTTCTGATGGTTTTACTTACAAGTCCTGCTATTAGTCAGACAAAAAAAGGTTATGTTCATGATGAGACATCTCTGCTCACTTATTATGTACATCCTGGAGAGATTAAATAGCTCTTTCTCTTCCAGAAATTCACTGCTGTGTGCCTATTTCCTTCGTTTGCAAAAATTAATCCTCATTATCCTTGAGTGGAAAATGATGGCACATTTTTGAGTTATGTCAACAAGTGGCCCTTCTCCTGTGGACCATGTGCTGTCAGCTCTTTACCAGACTCACAGCCATTGCTGCTTTGTACTTTGGCTTCCCGAGCCTTCTTCAAGTTTGGAAATTAAACTGTGCAGCACAGACCTCAACAAACACCGCCATTCACCCCTTAAATTTCAGGGTGCAGAACTGCAAAGTCATTGTGGCTACAAGGTTCACCTGTAGAACACCTTACTTAGAGCAAATTCAGCTAAAACAGGTTCCTCAGGGCTGTGTCTGGTCAGGTTTTTAATATTTCCAAGGATGGAGATTCCACAACTTCTCTGGGTGGCCTGTGACGGAGTTTGATTACCCATGCAGAGAAAAAAGGTTGGTTTTTTTTGTTTGTTTGGGGTTTTTTGTTTGTTTGTTTGTTTTGTTGTTTTGTTTGTTTGTTTTTTGTTTTTTGTTTTTGTTTTGTTTTGTTTTGTTTTTTTGGTTTTTTTTTGTATTCTTATTTTAAATGGAACTTCCTGTATTTCAGTTTGAGCCCTTTCATTCTTGTCCTGCTGTCCACACCGGACACAGGTGTGAAGAGTTTGATTCCATCTGCTTCAATTTTAAAGGCTTCCCAGAGCAGCTGTGGCTGCCCCTGGATCCCTGGCAGTGCCCAAGGCCAGGCTGGACAGGGCTTGGAGCAGCCTGGGACAGTGGGAGGTGTCCCTGCCCATGGCAGGGGGTGGGACATGATAAAGGTCTCCTTCAACCTAAACCATTCTGTGACTCTACAGTTCTGTGAACTTCTCCAGGGCTCCCACTGTGATTTAACTGGAGCAACTTGCTCTTTGGGGCTCTTTTGTAAATTCAGTCCACATGTGCTGGCAGAATCAGCTGGTAATGTTTTGGTAGGATCTTTTCCTTTTAAGTTCAATGCACATCTCTGCAGCATATTCAGGAGGCTGCTCTGCTTCCATCAAAAGTTCAGTGACAACAGTACAGCATGAAGGAAAGAAAACATGCCTTCCCTCAGCAGTGAGAGACGTCAGTGCCTGCAGATCAGGGTGGAATAAATTGTTGGTCTCAGCTCTGCTGCCAGCAGTGGCCAAGATGATGGGGTCAGGATCAGTGCTAAGCAGCAGCACCAGAAAAGAGCCTGGGGGAGATGCACATACCCTCCTCCCTCTTCTCCAGCCTCCTGCCAGCAGCCACACTCATCAAGAAGCTGCAACAAAACTCTGCTCTTTTATCAGAGGCAGAGATGGGACAGAGCTGACTTTCCTGCAGATGTTGGAGTTGAGGACAAAGCCAGCTCCTCCCCACAAAGATGCTTTTATCAGCCTGGGCTATTTAAAGAGCAAGTGCTGAGCTCTGTCAGGGATCAACACTGAAAAGCAAATGCCAACAGGGTGTCCTTTACAGCTCAGGGGTACATAAATCAAGGAGCTGGATGGACAGCCTTAGAAAAATGGTACAACTGCCCCTAAATATCCTCCTGATGCTTTAAAGAAAAAACATTTCTCTTCCTTCTCACTAGAACTTTCCCTTTTCTCATTTTCATTCCTGTTTGTTAGCGATTTAAATTAGGTTAGGAGACCTGTGCAAGGATCCCTAAACACTTTTTATTTCACCCCAAGTGAAAGCTCACTCCAGCATTTCTCCTCACCCTGTCCTTGTCCCATGGTGCCAGGAGTGGTGTCACATCAAGGGTTTCTTTTCCACAGCATTAAACACCTTTTAAAAGCTGATGAGGAAATGGAAGGGTTGGTTCATGTCTGAAAAATACATCCTGCTCTACCAGAAAAGATATTGTTTTTCTCTTGTTTCAGACTGGGAAAGTATATATAAAATTCCTTTCTGCATTGGTATGGGAAAAAAATGGAAAGGCCAGTGATGCACAGAGTCTAAAAGTGAGACTTTCCCTCTGCTGGACCTGCTATGAGTGCTGGGGATCCTGTCCGCAGAAGGACAACAAATCATGTTTGCAGAAGTTCTTTCCAGGTAATGAAATCCTGGTTTCAAGCTGTTACCCTGTTTACCCCTTCTGTTCCTCTATGACTTTAGCAACGGGCTCAAAGACTCTGCAGCACCTAAGCAATGATAGGAAAGGAAACTCCAACCCCAGAGACACCAAATCCTCAGCCCAAGCTGGTTTATAGAGCAGCATAGGTGAAGGAAGAAGAGGAGCTAGGAAGGTGATATGAATGTATGAGGGTGAAAGGACTTTTAAAAATCCTGACCACTGCTCACGACACAGCCTGGCTGCAAAGAGAAGCTGAAGGATCTCTGCAGCAATGGTTCCTCAGCCTTTTCCCTGGGCACTGTCCCTGATTCTGATCCACTCTGAGAGCCAGAGCTCCATCACTCAGCTTTGGTGCTTGCAGGGAAACCAGAGCAGACCTGCTTGTATCCTGCTGGCACCTCAAACAACAGAACCAGGTAAACAAGAGCTCAGGAAAACATCAGCTGCAAAAATTTCTGCTCTGACCCCAGCACAAGCCAGGACCACCACATTTGCCTCCATTAATCCTTTGGGGCAGAAGAGAAGAAATAGCAAGTGTCTGAGTAGCTCCTGCCCAATTATTCAGGCCTTGGTCTTTAAAGTAATTTGGTGAGCACTGTGCCTTTGTGAAAGGTTCCCTACCACCAAAACAAGTGTTCAACATTTGTAACAAAAGGTATTTCACCCCAGGCCTCCTTTTGCTGCCATTGAAATCCCCAGCAACAAACCTGCCTTAATAAAACCCATGGCAGTGCCATATAGGCTCCTTAATGGTCTGCAGCTGGAAGTGACATTTTCAATAGCATGCAAAACATTTCAAATGCAATTAGAGGAAGAGAAGAGCTTTGGGGAAAAAAAAGAATCACTTTGCTTGCTTGACTCTGTATAATTTAGTGTGATGTAGGGAAATGTATTTTCTTCCCCAAATGTCCTTATCCAAAAGAGCAGTTATTTGTCCCATTTATCCTCTTTCCTAGAAGGGTCCAAGCTGGCCACTGGGTGACACTGGGCAAGGACCCCCTGTGCGCACCTGAAAGGCCCTTAGGGGACCATCTTTCCTTGTCCTCAGGTGATGCTGGAGGTCTGTGCATTCCTGACATAGGGCAGGTTGGATTGTGAGCTCCTTGCCACCCGTTTCTGCAGTGATTAGCACAATTGAGCCTGACTGCAGAAGCGGGAGATGAAACACAGATAATGGAATTACTGCTTCATTTAACTAAAACCCCAGCCTGCAGTAGCAAAAGCTTCCTTTGCGTCTCTCAGGAACAGCCACCTCTTGCCAACGCTCACCCCTAAAATATAAAGCTGTTTTGACACCTTCAGAAACATGGGAGGAAAAAAATGGGGTGAAACAAGTGTGGTGGGTTCACTGCTCACCAGGCACCCAGTCCCTAACCTTGCTATAGTGAATATTAACTATTCCTTGCAAAGAAAAAGCTAGTGGGATCAAATCTGCTGGCAGAAGCACATGCCTGCTTGGATACACACATGTCCATGGAAGTCTCCATTTTTTGCAGCCATATTCATTGGCTGTCCCCTCTATCCCTTATCTTTCTATGGCACATCTCTTCTGGTTTGGTTTTGGAAGCAGCTGGTGCCTGATCAGGGATAATAGGAGTCATTACTGGTGCTTATGTTTCCACAGGAGTAAAAAATCCCTCCTGCCTGGGACATTGACTGCTCAAGGGCCAGCGAAGAATTGCTGCTGTCAAACCATTCACAAGCACCAACCAGCACTGCATTTTTACATTTATTTATGTTTTAATTTTCACGTTTTCCGAAACATGAAGTAACAACCGTAGCGCAGACACCTCATCAGCCTCGCATCCTCTGGCATTACTTGTCCCCTGCCTGGTTAGGTGAGCATCCATCCCTAAACCCCACCTCATGAGGCATCACCCAGAAAGTGGTGGGAGTTTTGATAGCAGCATCAAATCATCAGAAATGGAGCGTTAATTGTGAGGTGTTAAAATCATAGCATCTAGCTGTGCATCAGTACATCTCAAAACACTCCAAGAAGGTGAATAATTTTTATCCCTAATTTGCATAATTGAAAATGAGGTACAGGGGTGTGATTTACGCAAGGTCATTTCAGCGAGCCAGTGGCAGAATAAAAATAGATCCATTTTGAGCATCTCTCCTTTAAGATCATATTAGTTCACACCACAGCATTTCTCATCAGGGCAGACAGGCAATGCAAAAACGCTCTCACAACCTTTGAGAAAGCAGAAGATTAACACTTGGGACAGTTTTAGAAAATAGGTCCCCCCCCTCCCCTCAGTTGTTTCTGCAACTTGTTCAGTCCAGGATATTTCTCAGGTCAAAACCACCCATAAATTACCCTCAGACACACCCCACTTGCTCCAGCCCTCACATCTTGCAGATAAACTACTCCTGTGCAAAAGCACTTAGCAGTTCAGACTGGAGATGTAACAATTTCTCAGATTATATTCTTGTGATTGAAGGAAATTTTGTATTTTATTGAGGAATACTTGAAGCAAAAGCTTTGAACAAGGATGCAGGATAATTTGTCTCCAAGAGGAGCAAAGGAGGCCTGTAGAAAAGAGAAGCTTTTACAGAAATGATAATTCTAAGGTGATGTCTGCCCTTTTGGGCTCCTTCTGAAAGGTTCTGCAGTTCATGACATTGGAAAGGAATGAATGCAGAAGGTCAACACTGAAGTCTTTGACTTCTCTGTGGGTCTGCTGTTTTAACTCCTCGCATCTTTCTGCTTCATGTCACTTCTGGACTATGATATCTTGGCAGTATCTCTTGGGTTAAGCTGTAACACCTGTAGCACATCTTTTACAGAACCATGGAATGTTTGGTGTAGATGGGAGAGTAAAATTCATTTTATTCCATTCCATCCCATCCCCTGCAGGGACACCTCCCACTGTCCCAGGCTGCTCCCAGCCCCAGTGTCCAGCCTGGCCTTGGGCACTGCCAGGGATCCAGGGGCAGCCCCAGCTGCTCTGGGCACCCTGTGCCAGGGCCTGCCCACCCTCCCAGGGGTGAAATCCTTATCTTTGTGATATCACTGTTGGTCACAAGGAAAAAACCTGGCTTTGAAGAGAGAGCAAGGGGCGAGGCACATGAGGAGGTCTCTGTTGGCCAGTGCTGAGGTCTCCCAAGGTGCTGAGGCCAGATTTGGACAATTTGAAGGTCTAATCACCCATGGCACTGTTCCTGGTATGCTGCAAGTCTGCAGATTTCATCCTTAGGTGTGCCCAGTCTGAGCTCTGGACTTCAGAGCACCCAGAAGGATGTACTGGAGCTGGCATTGTCTTCCTCTGTACTGAGCCACCAACAAAACAGGGAGCCTGATGGACTCTCCTCTCCTTGGGCAGTTTTACACAGTCATTCCTCTTCCTCTCACTTTTTATTTAAAGCAGAAACTCTTCAACAAATCTGCCCCGAGGATCAGCAGAGTTTATGAGGCAACAGTCAAGAGCTGAGAGGGAGGGCTCAGAAAAGCCCTTCTCAGGCCTGATAGCTGAGTAAATCCTTACAAAGGGCTGAAAAAGACAGCTCTTTAGGTTTTTTTAAAGAATAATTTATGGCCTACAAATGCCCCAAAGGCTTGGAATCATGTCCATGAATTGCAGAAACAGACCTCTGGAGTAGCTATGTGCTGTGAGTTCAAGGCCTGGGCAATTTAACATCTGAGCTAAGATACTCCCTGAAAAGGTGGTTCTTTCAGAGAAAGAAAAGGAAAACCAAGGCTATATAAATAGTTTTGACTGGAGTCTATATCAAGAAAGAATAAGATACTTTCTCCTTTGGAAGAGCCACCCAAAAGGAGTCGCTTGAGCAGTTTAAATCTTGGGATATTTAAATCTCTTCTAGATAATGTCAGAACAGCTGCTGAGTTGAGAGAAAGGCCCTGTTAAGGCAAAGAAGAAGTTTGGCCCCATAACTTTGGTATTTATTTTTGTCTTTGTTCCTATAACACAGAAAAGTCTGGTTTGTCCATAATTAATTCTTCCTGGCTCCCCTTGGTTGATGGCAGCTGAGATAATCAAGAATCTGAAATTAATTACTTTAGACAGACTGCTTATCACCTGGGTTCAAATCTACTCAGGCAGATGAGGGAGCTAAGTCCAGATTTTCCATACCTCCTTGTTTCTTGGAGAAAAAGACAAAAAGCAAAACAAAAACAAACAAACAAGCAAAGACAAACCGCCAAAAAACCAAAACATAAAAGAGGAGGGGAAAAAAGGCTTTTTCTAGGTAAATAATTCTGTTACTGAGATACTGAGAAACTTTCAGTCATTCTTCCAGAAGGGTGATTTAGTCCTTATAGCAGACAAAGAAAATATTGAGACCTATATTTAGAAAGCCAGCATTTCTACAGACCTACAGATACTGATCTTGCATGAATGTAGAAGTAAATGAACTGAGATATGAGAAAATACATAGTGCCTATCTGAGATCGGGAGATGGGGAGTCTGGAAGTGATTAAATTTGCTCAGGGAGTCTGAATATATTAGGTCGAACATCAGTATCTCAAAGTAAACAGGGGCAAGATAAAAAGACATGGAGCAAAATTAAAACTAAATTTCATTCACGTCACCTTGCCGTTACCAGAATCTCACTGGTAAGCCCTAAACATTTAAGAAAATCAGGAACAAGTTCCTTGAAATTGCAGTTGTGAAGTCTTTAAACTGCCTGTTTTCAAATGAGCAACAACTTACTCCTAATCATTTTAAGCCAAGTTGGAGAAATTAGATGGGGGCTTCATTCCTCCTTTATGTCTCATACAGAGATGCCACTCAGCAGTTTTTGTGGGGAAAATAGCATTTAAAAGCATTCAAGTGGGACCATAAAACTGGCGTTCTTTTCCAGAGTATGAAAACGTGGTGTTTGCAATTTAAAGACCTTCTGATAGTTTTGGCATGGCAATCACTGCCTCTTCATCTCTGAACACCCCGCCGCAGTCAAATTTCAGTGAAAGGATAAACAAAAGTGGGATGAGAACTGGGAGCAAAGCCTCTGCAGCAAGGCTTCCCCAAGGGAGAAGGATGCTGAGCTGAGGTGCATGGCTCAGGGAACACAGTGGCCAAGCAATTTAATGTATTTTATCCTGCAATACAGGCAGGCAGTTGGCATCATGACATGACAAGGAAAAAGAAGCCTTTTGGTGGTTAGCATTTCCCCTGACTAACCTTGATGTGGCACCTGATGTAGGTTGTCTTTGGCCCCAAATATCAGCACAAGGGCGTGGAGCTGCTGCAGCCAGGGCAGAGGAGGCCACGGAGATGCTGCCAGGGCTACAGCCCCTCTGCTCTGGAGCCAGCCTGGCACAGCTGGGGCTGTTCCCCTGCACAAGAGAAGCTCCAGGGAGAGCTCAGAGCCCCTGGCAGGGCCTAAAGGGGCTCCAGGAGAGCTGCAGAGGCACTGGGGACAAGGCCTGCAGGGACAGCAGCCAGGGAATGGCTTCCCAGTGGCAGAGGGCAGCAATGGATGGCAGATTGGGAAGGAATTGCTGGCTGGGAGGGTGGGCAGGCCCTGGCACAGGGTGCCCAGAGCAGCTGGGGCTGCCCCTGCATCCCTGGCAGTGCCCAAGGCCAGGCTGGACACTGGGGCTGGGAGCAGCCTGGGACAGTGGGAGGTGTCCCTGCCCATGGCAGGGATGGAATGGGATGATCTTTAAGGTCTCTTCCATCCCAAATCATTCTGTGATTCTGTGATTGAGACTGATAATTTTTGAAGATAAGGAAAAGAATATCAAGAATGTTCGATGTATTCAGGACTGGAGGAACAATGGGGTAGGCCAAGCCTTGCACAGGGTAGAGAACAATTTAGTCCAAAAAAGACAGAAGAGAGGTAAAGAAAGAACGTCCAACATCTGAAGTCTCAGAGTAGTGGTAAATACAAACACATTTTTATTTAATACTGAAAGTCCCTCATGCATCTGACAAAAAACATACTTGACCCCTGACCCTACTACTCATTTAAAACAAATAGAGCCAGGAATTTCTAGCCAGTGCCACTGCCAATTTATATAAATTATATATAGGGAGCAGGCATATATTCAAAGGATAGCTATATCCTGGGATCTCAGCAGTAATAAATACTCTACCCACCCAACAAACTGTCATGCTGAATTGTGTGAAGTTTTAGATAGGAGATGCCTTCCACATGACTAATGCAAGAACAATGTAGACAACATATGTTATGATTTAAACAACAGTTTTCCTTCTTTCTGTGGGGAAAAGCAAGTACATTTTTGCTGAACAAAACCTGAGCATGGTGTTTATCCAAGGCTTAAATTAACCTTGCTGTCAGCCAGGTCTGGTAAGAACTAGTATTTATACGTGGAAACCAGTATTATGAGGAAATAAGGAAAGAGAATATGAGGTTGCCATGTGTATTTATGTACATATTTCAGGCTCCAGACACCCAGCTTAGTATTTCAACTGAATTGGGGTGGCTACCTGGGTACATGTTCTTAGCCCAGAGCAAATTTAAACTAATTGAGCCTATTTAGTGCTTAGCCTAAGGCTAGACTCTGCTATCTCCCTTTGCCACCAGCCAGCTGCACACAGCCAGCAATTACCAGCCCGTGTCAGCAGCAGCACCAGTGGCACTGAGATGGTGAATGATGATCACCTGTGCAAGAAGGAAAAGGCAACAAAACCCTCCTTAATTAACAGGATTTGCTGGTCAGGCAGCAGAGCCCTGGGACTCTCTGCCACAGGATGTGTGGGTGCAAACATCTCCTGGAGGGCCTGGGCAAGGACTTGAATGAGAAAATTCACTGGGAATTACTTAATGGGCAAAAATTATATCCAGTTCAGGAAATGCCCCGAGCTACTTGGAGCAAAATGCAGAGGATTGTGAAAGGATTGCACACAGGCTTGCTCAGTCTGCCTCTTCCTCAGGCATCCAGTAATGCTGCTGCTGGAAAGAGTTGCTGGGCTCCACAGACCCCCAATCTGGCCCAGTTCTCAGTTTCCTGCATCCCAGCCTGCCCATGTGCCTGAGCACTAAAGGACCAGCTTTGCTCTGATGGGTGAATTTCATCCTGTTAGCACAGCAGTCACCAGGGAGACAAGATGCCACTTGAGGAAAAAAAGTTCTTTTAGCATACATTTTAGCTGGTAATAGATTTGAAAGCTAACCTGCAAGTCCATGTTGATTTCTTGCTGCTATCAGAAGGGTGTCTGTACCACTCTTGGAGCTGCCAAAAAGCCTGTTTACTGAGCTAAAACTCTCTTTCAATAGCCCTTTCCATATCTACATCTAAACTGCAGATCCAAGGAATTAGTGTTTTGGCAAAGTAATAAGGTGAAAGCAGCTCCCTTACTGCATTCAGCACCAGCTATATAACAAGATATTATAGAGTTTAATCAACTAAATTGTGCTGTGTTATGGGAGTGATAAATATGAGCTCAGAGCTTGCAGTGTCTGGGAATAAACAATCATGTTAGGTGGATGTATTTCCCATATTTCACAGCAGACAGGGGCTACAATTAGGTGAGTTTTTTTCTCTCTCTCAAAGACTTTCTAATGGGAAAGTCTAACCCAGAGAAAGCATCTTTTATCAACAGAGCATGACATGCATCCTTCCCCATCTGCCACAGCTTGGAGGAGTTGAGGAGATGGTGGGAAGGTGACACCAACACTGGCATGAGACCCATCCCAGCCATAAAAAACCTGCCTCAGTACAACCTCAGGTAATGACTGGGCAGTCCTGCTGCCATCTCTCCCCAGATTCTGAAAAATATTACTGCCAAACAGCTTTATTAATAGTGACTCAGGTGAGCCTGTGGGAGCCATGGGGTGGCCACCAGCTAGCAAGCCACTGCAAATGCAGCCTAATCTCTTTTGCATGAGGATGCATGAGGATGTCACCACAGCCAGTGTTAGTGATGCATTTGTTACAAGATACTGCTTGGTGCCCTGGATGACAGCACAAATGACTGTGACAGCAGCACTGAGCTCTGCTCTGCTGCTCGTGTCAGGGTGTCCAGCAGCAGGGAGATGTCAGAACCTCTCCCAACAGCACGCTGCCTGCTTGCAGTGATCTTAATAAAGCCAGACACAAATCTTTATGCCTGTCTTCTAAAGCTGGCTGTGTTGTGCCAGGCTGCATTACCCCGCGTGTCCGTGTCAGCCTGAGAGCATTAAATTGCTCTGGAAGTGCTGTGCTGTGTGAGAGGTGTTGTGTGGATGGGGCCAGTGTGCTGGGACAACAGGCTGGGTGGCTTTGCTCTGGGGGAGGCATCCTTGGTGCTGCTGAGGTGGCTGTGAGCCCAGCCTGAAGCTGGGTTCCTGCAGGAGCAGCCAGGGAGAGGGTCACCTGCATGAAGGGGTGGCTGGCAGAGACACAGACCTGGGAGAAATCCAGGTGATTTTCCCAGCCTGAAGCAACCCTGCCTTGTGTCCGTGTGTTTCCCCAAGTGAAAACACCCCGAGCTCTCCCACCACCCCCTGTCACTGCCCTGACCTTTGTTGTCGTGCCAGATCCTCACTTTGCAGAGGTCCCCCAGGCTCAGCATCTCAGAGAAGCTGAATTCATCCATCTGGTTCCTCTCAAACTTGTTGGACTTGTTGGACTCCTTCAGAGGCAGGGTGCCGCTGTCCCCATACTCCCCAAACAGGATCAAGGACACGTTGGCATCGGTGCCTGCTCCTGGAAGGAGAGAGCAGAGAGAAATGACGTGGGTTTCCCTGCCACCTTGGGCTGGCTGCCAGCCCCCAGCTGCATGGGGAGGCAGCAAAATTAGGCTGGGAGAGGCTGCAGGGGTGCTCAGGTTCTCTGGGCACTGCCAAGGTTTTTCAGAGGGTTTCTGCAGGGTCCTGGACACCCAGCACTTCCAGGCCATCCCACAAATACCCTGGATGATTTGTCCTTGTCACACTTGAGGTGTGGTGATTTGGTGATGGCAGTGCTTGTAATGATGCCAGAATGATTTTTGTCTTTTCTTTATATACCTTTTATACAGTTCTCTGTATCCACAAGTATCAGCATGCACACTTGTAACCCTTCACTTAATTCAGTACTTAGTATATTGTAAGTGTTCTGCAGGCCCTGAGACTGAACACTCCAGAACTGCAGAGCCAGGGAGACCAAACATTCCTACTATCCCAGGAATCCAAGGTCTCCCAGCAGGACAGATCCTGTAAACTCGAGCTGAGCCCACCCCAGCCCATTATTGGGCCCCTCTGTTGGATCTGCTGATGTGTAAAGTCTAGAACTGGTGTGTGTGATTGATGGGGGTGCATTTGCCACGCTGTCACCTGGGTGAAGTGGATGCATCAAACAGATCCTGATTTAAAAACTGAGGCAAAGACCCCCAAAGCCTCTTAACTGTGTCTGGCTTCTTTTTATAACACCAGGAAAAAGACATCACTAGGAAGCAGGAATTTCTGTTCCTGATGGAGGGCTGTCCATCACAAGGCTCTGCAGGGGATGTCAGTGCAGTTACTCCCATTATTCCAAGGTAGCTTTGGCTCTGACTTACCCAGCAGAGTCTACTAAAGAGTGTTAAAGAACATACTTTAACTTTTCTAGCTGCAGTATGTTTTCCTGGGCTTTACACTGAGGCACAGTCCCTTTTTGACATTCAGTCATTCCCTCCTGCAGTCCCACAACCTTCCCCAAGCACTTGTGGCACTCAGGATCCTTCAGCTGGAGTCTGTCTCCTCCTGCTCTCCCTGTGGCTTGTGAACAGGGATTTCAGAGTTATGTACAGATCAACCATCAACCAAGCCACTGTGGCATCTCATGGCCCTCTTCCCTCAATGCCCAATAGATTTTCCTTCTCTATTGCTCTTTCTCAAAATATTGTCCACAAAGCATTTAATGGAGAAAGTCCCAGTTTCTCATGCAACAGTTTGCCTTACTAACTTCCACCTTCTTATTGTGCATATGTTAGGAAACTAAAAAGTTTCCAAGATGATGTTTATTGCCAGCTGTTGAATGCCATTTGTCCTCTATTGTACATATTTCGCCAAAGAAAAAAGCCATGCTGTTTTCCTGACTTTTGGAGAAAGTCACCTGCAGTGGCCTCACATTTTAGCTGCAAGTGCTACATTTTCACCTGGCACTATCTATAGGTCACCCAAAACAATTGCATTTTAATTTTGAAGCCGTAATATAAAGGCAGATTCAAGGAGAGAAATAAGATTACCTGTGGGCAGACAGACATTGCAGTGTCAGAACCAAGGCCCTTAAATTTTGGAAAATGAGATCATCAAGCTCAAATCTGCCTTACAAAGAAACTCAGCATCTGCTGCCCTTGTTTGGATAGCCCAGCTTTGAAACTCTAACCTCCTGCCAGGCCCTTTCTTACACAAGAGCATCATAAATGCACTTTGAGCCACACAGACAGTATTTCCCACAACTCCATTCAAACACGATGCAGAGACAAAGTTAGGGGGACTGTAAACTTCTGGAGAAAGATCCCACTTCCACAGGATTATTGTTTGAACACAGAAGTTAGGAAGAAATCACAACTGTTGTTGTGGAAGGACCGGGGGAAAAAAAAGAATTACTAGAGGAAAAAGAGGAGGAAAAGCAACATGTGGTGTCCGTGCCAGAAGCTGCCCATGTTAAATTGGGGCTAATTTTCAACAGTTCCCTGGGAAGGGTTTAAGTAGGAAGAGAAAGCATCAGGGACTCAGGCAGTTCATCTGGCAATACTTTTTATGACCCTGAAGCTTGCTGAGGTGAGGAACAAAGCAAACTGAAGTCCATTTCCTTGCAAGGAGCGGGCTCCTAATTAATGCCAGGTCTCAAAAAGCACAGAACCAACTGTTTCTTAGCAAAACCATCCCTGCAGGAAGAAGCTTATGAAGGTCTCATGCTGTGACATTTCCCTCACAAGCAATTAGCAGGGGATGGGAAAGTAAAGAACAGAAATGTTAAATCAATGTGCATTTCACTTATTTGGGTCTCTGATTTTTTTTTTGTTGTTGTTGTTGTTGTTGTTGTTACTGTTGATGTTGTTGCCAGTTCCAGGAAACTGTCAGGCACATTTGGGAACTGTAAAAAACTTGACAAATGGAGAGATGAAAGTTACACCAGCCTTAACTGGTGATGAGTGCAGCAGCTCATGGATGGATACTGGGATCTGCAGAAGTGAGTTGAACTTCATCATCAATACCCTAAACAATGACAGAGTGTTTCCTCAGCAGATTTCCAGCTAAGAGTAGATTTGTAGAAATGACTGACACGCTAAAGGCCAGAATTCCAACCTGGATGGACCTTGAGAAATTTGAGAACTGAGGCAAGTAAAAATCCCATGGAATCCAGCAAGGAGAAATGCCAAGCCCTGTGTCTGGGTTGGAATAAACCTCATACGTGTGAGAAGTTGGAGATGAAATTTGCAGCAGCACCATTCATGCCCTAATTGCCTCCAAGCTAGCAGGAAGTTTCCAGTGTTCAGTGGAAAATGCCAATTTGAATTTCTGGGTTGTGTCAAGGCACTGAGAACATCCACTCAGTGGATGTTTACCAAGAATGGACAAGAGGGACACAGCACTGTGAGGAGAAGCCCTGAGAGGAGTTGGGGCAGGTGCACAAGGGCCTCACATGCAGGGATAGTGATAAGGATGTCAGGGCCATCCTGTCATACCCCAAAAAGCCACAGCCACCTTTGCTGGGGAGGTTCAGGCTGGGAATCAGGAAAAAAACCCAAATTTCCCAGGAATATGATGCAGGTCTGGGCCAGATGCTCGGGGGAGTGGTGGCATCACCATCCCTGGAGCTGTCCTGTGTTTGGCTGAGCATTTTTAGCTGGTTTGGCCCAGTACTGGCAACAGTTCTTTGAGCAGGAAAATGGGTGAAATAACCTTTTCAACAGAAGTCTCTATGATTATATGATTCTTACTGAGCAGATGTTTAATTTTTAAACAAACTCTGGGCTTGAAACACAGCATTCTGAAGCCAAAGAATGTCCTTCTTTTGACATAAAAAAGACCTATATAAGGCACTAGGAGCTGACACCAACTGCCCTAAATTATGTAATTTGTAGGTTGGAACTGAGCTGACAACATCCTAATTAATCTTATAACAGCAGAGATAAGAACCTTCTGCTTCATTAATGCTTGGAAAATGAGAAAGCAGTATTTATTCACTCTCCAGTAAAGTACTGCATTACCATGTATATGATGCCTGCCTAGAGAAAGTAAAAATTAACCAACCAAAGGACATTTCTGTGCCTCAGAAAGAGCCATCAGGTGGCCTGGCTCTATTGCAGCTATGTCTGTGGGTCCTGCCTTGGGGAAATACAGATTGTGCTTTATATCTGGGATCAAGACCTTGGTTTTAAGCAAATATTGCCCATCTGACTTGGGAGGTGTGTGCCCTAACAACATCTTCTTATCTATGTGTAGTCTGAGAGAAATCTGAGATACTGCTGGTGGTGGAAGAGAAGTGATTTGAGTTTTGCAGAAGCAGAGTCATTCCCTGTTGCAAACTCTGTAGGTTAAATTTTCACTGGAGTAGAACGACTTCGTGAAAGCCGAAAGTTTCATGAAATTGTTACTTAAAGGTTTCTTTGAGAAAAATGTAAAACAGCGCTGTTGTTAAATGTGTGTATGGTGGGGAGAAAATAGCTTATGCTTTCTAGTTTGCAGCAGGAACTTCTTTGTGGGATTTATTTTCCCTAACTTTAGCCATCTAGCCTAACTTAATCATGAAGTCTCTGTCTGCATCTGATGAAGAATAACTCAAGAGGCAGAGACCCTCAGGAGTGTTATCCAGACCACTGAAGAGGACTCTTCTCTCCCAGAATAATTGATCAGAGACAGTCTAGACTAGGAGGAACTAAAATCAGAAAAACAATTTTTCAGAGAGTAGCAAATAGGTGAGATTGTTTTGTCTGTTTTTTAAATCTCTTTTCTTTCAGTGACTCTTATGCGCTGGAAAGGTGAAAGCTATTGCAAAGAAAACCTTCTTACGTAGAAATAAACACATTTGATTCCAGTCCCTGTGCAGCATTGCTGCTGCTTGACAATGTCAGTGTGGCAGGAGATGATACAACATGTTTAAACACTGCCAAGGATAAGATGTCTTTCTTCCTGAATTGGTCCAACCAGGAGTAATTGTGGAATACATAATGATCAAAAAGGGGAGATGGTTCATGACTTGCACCTGCTTTAGATAAGCTGGATAAAGTTCAGTGTTGTGTCAGTGAGCTGTGTGATCTAATCACAAACAGACTCTCTGAAACCTCTCTGTAATCTGCTCTTTCCTACTGGTTGTCGCTGCTCATAATGAAATAAAATGTTTCTTCATTAATACCCGTCATCCTTCATTCAGTGGGAAGGGCAGATCTGTCTGCTGCTGCTGTCATTTTCCATTCTCCTCTCATTTCTATTTCCATTGCCTTTGTGAGTTAGGGCTGGTTTTCACAAAAAAGGTCACAGAAAGATCTACCATTATATTAGATGGATAGCCAGATACATAAACAAATCTTCCTCTTTCTCTCTCTCTCTTTTTTTGTTTTTATATTTCACTACATGTTTTTCAGACAAGCAGCCAGCAGAGTAGATAGATAAGAAGTGGTGAGGTGGCACGAAGATGCTCTGCCAGGGAAATTTTGATATTCTTAGATCAAACCTCAGAAGCTGCATAAATTACTGCTGATAAAACCAGAGGAGGAAAGGGGAAAAAAAAGAAAAAAGAAAGAAACAACAAAGGCAAAAAAGAAGAGAGATTTAGAGGTCAGGAGTTGGTTATGTGCAGTGGTGTGACAGAATCTCACTCGAGGACCAACCTTTGAAACAAGGTCTCTTCAAGACAATGTCTGGCTTGCCCCATCGGATTCATCCAGCAGCCTGACAAAACTGCCCATGAAAAGAGGCAGTGATCCCAGGAAATGACACTGAAACCCCATTTCTTGGCTCTTGCAGCTCTGCAGCTTTCTGTGTGTTCCATTCCACCTCTTCTATCTGGCATTTAGGGAAGTTTTTATTTCACAGCCTGAGATAGATGGTCTCAAAACACTTTGAAAAGGGAGGTGAGTTATTGCTGTCTGCTTTGGGCAGGGAAGACAGTGCTGGGCGAAAACTGAGGCACACCAGCTCTGACCACTCTACATGAATGGACCTGACCAGAAAGAGAAAAATGTGCTGTTGCCCTCTCCTAATAGTTTCTGTTAAGGTGTCTTCAGAGGAATCAAAGAGCAGTCAGACCTGGGCCTTGTGTCTAAATATGTTATTCCTAGAGCTCAGATGAAAATGAGTTTCTCAGAATGACACTGCGATGGTGAACAGCCAGCCAAAATGTTTGTAGTCCAGTTAAACTATGTTTTATTTCAAATGAAGCAAATGTTTTTCGTTTTTTTTCCTCATAATTGGAAAAACTTCATACTAGAAAAGTAGTAAAATATCTAGCAAGGACCAACCTCCAATGTCACTGGTTTTAACTTGAAGAGTGTATGTGGTGTCCTCCATCATCTGCTCTTCGTTTATGACAGCTGGCATCTCACACAGCAGGCTTGCATTGGCATTTTTCAGCTTGGACAGCCAATCCCCATAGGTAAATGTGGCCACTTCTTGGTTAGTGAGGTTCTTCAGGGTGATCTGCGAAAAGCCAAAATGGGGGGTGAAAAAATTTACTTTGGTTACCATCTGAATGAGGGCAAATTTTAAACTTAGAAAGTCCATTGTCTGGTAGGACATGGGGAGAGCTTCTCCATAGCTCCAAAGCCCATTCTGAGCTCTTCTGGGATGGATGAAACTCACTCCTGTGGCCAGTATTTGCTGTGGTGGTGTCTCCTGAGTAATGGTCTTCACAGTTTTATCGTGTTTTTTCAACCACGTGGCAAAGCAAAGGGAGAAATTTGCTCCTCTGACCTAAGTTACAGACAAAGCTCATCTCTAAGAGAGTCACCCAGCATGGAATTCACTCCAAAGAAGTAAGAGAGTTATTAAAAACTTCACTACCTCTCCTCGAAGCACTCAGCATCTTTCTTTTGCCTGCCTCCTTTGCGTGAGCATGCAGAAATCATTGTGGAGAGACACAAACCAAGCCCAAACAAGTTAAAACAAGGCACAAGATAAAATTAGGCCAGCAAAACTTAATATTTCACACACTTCTCCCCCTGGGAAAAGGTGACAGAACAAACAGTAGGCAACAGATATTAGTCACACTATCTAACGTGTCATGGAAGCAGCTCAGATGCTGTGGTGATAAGAACAGAATGGGAATGAATTCAGAGCATCTCAACAAGTTGCTCCAACAAATGCCTAATAAAATACCCACCCCTCTGCCTCTTGTGGTGTGTGGGCTCAGTGGAGCATCAGCCAGGTGGGAGAAAAGCATTTCACCTGCCTAGAGCAAAAACCTAGCAGTAAATTCTCACCAAACAGAGGGGGCTGAAGGGAAGGGAGGAGGCAGGATTGTAGTAAGATGGGGGTTGGTCTCTTTTTCCGGGCAACAACTGGCACAACAAGAGGACACAGTCTTGGCTGCATCAAGGAAAATATAGGTTGGATATTAGGAATTTTTTTTTAACAGAAAGAGTGATAAAATATTGGAATGGTCTACTCGGGGAGGTGGTGGAATCACTATCTCTGGACGTGTTTAAAAAGACATTGGATGTGGCACTCAGTGCCATGGTTTAGTTTAGTTGAGGTGTTGGGGCATGGGTTGGACTCCTTGAACTTGAAGGTCTCTTCCAACCTGGTGATTCTGTGATTCTGTGAAATTTGCATTTGTGCTACCATCCGACAGAAACAGAGGCTGCACCTGCGTGTAGCAGTGCCACCAGCAAACCCTGCCTCTGCACAGGAGGCACAGAAACATGAGCCCAGATGTGTCAGGGAAGTGTGGCACAGTGTTAGGGAGGAATGAATCAGGAGTGGTGGGAAATGGTACATCAAAAGGGGGGCCTGGAGGTCTGTAACTGCTCCAAAGCCATGTGCAGCTGGGATGTGAAAATCTTCAAGGCTGTAGATTCCCCAGGAACTCTGAGCCTCACCCCAAGGCTGCACCACTCTCATTAGGAAGATTTTATTCTTTATACCTGATCACGGTTTTCCTCTCTACATCTCGTGTCCATTGCCTCATGCCTTTTCACTGTCCACCTCTGAGAAGAGTCTGGATCAATGGTTTCTGTAACCACCTTTCAAGCAGCAGAAGACTTTAATGGGATTCCCCCTCAAACTTTTCATGTCATGGCTTAAAAACTCTATTTTCCTCAGCCTTTCTCAGTGTGCCATATAATTCCTGTAGCCCCTTGACCACCTCAATGCCCTTCCACTGCATGCACCAGTGAAGGAACAAAAACCTCAGTAAAACTTATCTTGAGATAAAATGTGCTCAGATGCTATCCTCAAACTTCAGGTGTCCCAGACCACAGCCTTCTGCTGACCCCAACCAAGACTTACTGGAGCCTTCAGCAGTTCAAAACAATAATACTGCTCCAGGTTATAAAACAAACTTGTTTTAAAGAGGGTACCAGCTACAGTGGAGATGAGCAGTAAGCACTGAATTGTTCTGTGGGTTTTCACTCTGCCTGATGCTAAGGAGGGATCTCTAACACAGTACCTTCACCATGCTGTCCCAGGGGGACAGGGCATTTTTGGCTGTAGAGGATGTCCCACTTTTCTAAAAAGCTGCTTATTCACAGCCAGTGACACTGTTACTTTGTGGTAAAAAAAACCAAAAAAACCCCATTCTGAGAGTCAAGAGATATTGAATCAAACCCTTGCTTTGAACCAAGCAGAAATCAGGTCTCCCCCAGCCCAGTTGGTGGCCTTTCTGCTGGGGCACAGAAGTGTCCTCTCTCAAGGATGTGTGAAGATGCCTGCATCCTCTTAGGAGTCCATCCCAGAAAGTTTTCCTTGGCTGAAATTTGCAAAATTGAACTGTGAGTAATGTCAAGTTGACTGAAAAGGCTTATTTCCCCCTCCCACCACACTCCAATGCATAAACTGTGCTGGAAAAGGTTCAGCCAGCAGTTCCTCTGCCCTGGTTGGGAATGACAGTGACACTGTTAGCAGCACAATGTCCCGAGCAAAGCTTGCAGGGAATTGTCAGAGAGGCAGTGGGGAGAGAAGCAGATTAGAGCTGTCAGCTAGAGAGGACTCACAGACACAGAGGTCAGACCTCTCTCAAATACCCAGCCCATGCTCAGGGCTCCAGATGCTGCCTGAGAAAAAACGTCTGGCTACTAAAACTGCTGGGGCAAAATGCCAGCCTTTTCCATCCTCACCCAGGATGTGTGATTGCATCTGAGTGCATCTTCCTGTAAGTGGTAAGCACAGAAACAGAGATCTGCCTCTGGGACCTTGTCCTGGGGTGGTGCTACAGGGGGAGCAGTCAGGGGAAAGAGGTTGATTTTATGAGCTTTGTTTTGCCCAAGTAATCTAACTTATCCTGGGCTGATTCCCAGTGTGGACGGCAGGAAAAGGGGGGGATTCTGCACCACTCAGGTGAGACCCCACCTGCAGAGCTGCCTCCAGCCCTGGGCAACAGCAGCACAAGGACGTGGAGCTGCTGCAGCCAGGGCAGAGGAGGCCACGGAGATGCTGCCAGGGCTGGAGCCCCTCTGCTCTGGAGCCAGCCTGGGACAGCTGGGGCTGTTCCCCTGCACAAGAGAAGCTCCAGGGAGAGCTCAGAGCCCCTGGCAGGGCCTAAAGGGGCTCCAGGAGAGCTGCAGAGGCACTGGGGACAAGGCCTGCAGGGACAGCAGCCAGGGAATGGCTTCCCAGTGGCAGAGGGCAGCAATGGATGGGAGATTGGGAAGGAATTGCTGGCTGGGAGGGTGGGCAGGCCCTGGCACAGGGTGCCCAGAGCAGCTGGGGCTGCCCCTGGATCCCTGGCAGTGCCCAAGGCCAGGCTGGACATTGGGGCTGGGAGCAGCCTGGGACAGTGGGAGGTGTCCCTGACCATGTCAGGGGGTGGAATGGGATGACATTTAAATGTAATTTCTAACCCAAACTATGGTTCTATGGTCACAGCAAGGGGCATAGCAGCAGCATCAGTGGCAGGCTGACTGCTGGTCACAATTTCAGTACATTGCCTCTATAACCCTAAATTCTGGTCATCCAGCCTAAGCGCAACATGTGGTCAGTGATGGGACCTGGGTATCCCCAGGGAAGCCACACATCCCACCTAAACTGGGGGCAGGCAAGGATCTTCTTGAGGCATCACCCCCTCTCTCAGGCTCGCCTGTCTCATGCCTACAGAGGGGCTTGAACAGTTTATTGGAAGGGGTGAAAGCTGAATGTAGCCTTTTTCAGTGCCTAAAATAGCACAAAATGAATCCCATCATGCAAGGAGAGGTTTGTGGGTGTTGCACACACAGAGGATGATGCAGGATTTTGGTTTCAATCATGAGGGTCAAGAAAGTCATCTCAGTGAGCTGAGCTGAGACTATATTTAATTTCTGCTGTTTCTCTCAGTGAAACCAGCTACTGCTTGGCAATGAGACCACTGCTTTGCATTGCACCTAAGCTGTTTTTTTGGATACCCAGAACTTGTTGTGGGTATCCAGTCTGCTTTTCAGCCCCAACTTTCTTACTAATTATTCAAGGAGTTTAACTGGGCTGTAGAACACCAATAAGCCACGAAGAGAAAGTGGCAGAAGTGTGCATGAATAAGACATTGATAATTTGCTTTGTAGGTGAGCAAACACAGTAGTTGACAGGATCATTAGATCAACAGTTTGAAATTAATTGCACACTGTCTGCTGCAATGGAAAGGTTTGACATTGTCCGAATATTTCGTTTACCCCTACCCAGCCTTTTTCCAGATGTCATGTGAAACATATTTCACAGGTTCTCCCACTCCACTGACACCAAAATTCACCTGGAATTTAAAGGCTCAAACACAGGATTTTAAGCTTCTGTTGCATGTCACTATTCTTCACTTAAACCCGGGAACTTCTGACTGTAAAACAAAAAGACTTCTCTCTTTTGCAAAGAATAAAAGCCAGCTTCAGCTATATAATTCTCAATTCTCAATAATAATTCTCAAATTCTCTTAATCTCCTTTATACAAAGGAGAAAGGACTGAATAAAGACTGAGTCCCACATGCAGGATTATTTGTGACGTTTGAATGCAATGCAATTAGCGCTTCATTAAGGCAGCTTCTTATCTGTCTGGCTTTGACAGCACAAAGTAACATTAAAATTCTGAGGGAAGCAACT
The DNA here is from genome assembly GCA_025920805.1 of Petroica traversi. NCBI lineage: Eukaryota > Metazoa > Chordata > Aves > Passeriformes > Petroicidae > Petroica > Petroica traversi. Next base: position 1,310,193 of record JAHLSL010013815.1, on the reverse strand, counting down.
CCGCAGAATTCAACAGTCTCAATAATTCCTGCTATTTCACTGAGCTTTCATCCTTTCTTGTTTCTAGCTTTTTAACTTCATAGCTAAGACAATGGGCAGCAGGTGAAATTGTTGTAGGGACTGAGGAAGAAGCTAGACCAGGAAGAAGTTTCCAAAGTGTGCATGAAGATAAGTTTCCTAATTAGAATAGTTTATTTTTTACGGTGAGGCCCTGGCCCAAGTTGCCCAGAGCAGCTGTGGTTGTCCCTGGATCCCTGGCAATGTCCATGGCCAGGTTGGGTGGGGCTTGGAGCAATCTGGGACAGTGGGAGGTGTCCCTGCCCATGGCAGGGGATGGAATAGGATGAACTTTAAGGTCCCCTCCAAGCCAAACCATTCTGTGATTGTGTGATTTTATTCCCTGGTTTTTCAGAAACACGCAGCAGTGTCATTGTGGCTTGATGTGGAAGAACATGAGATTCAGCATTAGGTCAGTGGAAAAGATCCATGTTTTATGTCCCTCTCAGTAGTGGTGTGATCAGAGAGCATTGATCAGCTTTGGAGAACATTCATTATGCCTTTTTGGGCATAGTACTGATCAACAATATTCATTTTGTTGCAAAACATCACTAATCAAATTTTGTTCCCTCTGGAGGTTTAGGTACCAGCATTTAAAACTTATTGTTACTTGTGGCGCAGTTTTAATTTTCAGCACCAAGTTCATTATTTCGCTGAGGTTCTGAATGAAATTTTAGTGTATTTTATGTAGACAGAAAAAAATTATGACTACTTGCCTTCTTGTAAATGGAATCTTTTGGCTGTGTACAGAATCATTGATAATTCATGCATTTTAATTGGTATTTATGCATTTCTATATCTGTTGAACTAAAAGCAGTATAAATTATGGCTAGCAACAGTTTACCAAAAGACCAAAGAGAATTAAAAAGATCATTTATTGTTAGTTTAATAGAACAAGAAAACTGAGAATATCACGTAGATAAATGGAGCAACAAATGGTTAATTACGGGGTTGATGGCTTAATCTAGCTCCTCATTTCACTGTGCTAGTTAGCACTAACTGTGAACCATCTGTCTGAGAGTTTAGCACTACCCCCACAAGTATTTCATTATGCAGTCTTAATATGCACTTTTGACAGAAATGGAAATGGGCTCCGATCAGTTTTCATGTCACACCAGGCTACGTAAGTTTTTAAGGCTGGAATACAAATCAGAGAACACAAATCCTTTCCTCCCCTCTTCCAGAACGCTTCTGCAGCCACCCTCTGCCTGGGAATGCAAATGCTGTGTTTACCTTTGCAGGGAAGGTGGGAAAGAAAACCAATCCATACAGTTCTCTACGTAACACTGGAGTTAGAGAATCCTCTATGATCTGTTTATTGAATAAGAACAGGAACTACGGGCAGGATTTTCATGAGCTTCTAAAATAATGGAATTTTAAAAGACTGGTTTGGGTTGGAAGCAACCTTCAGGACCTTCCAGTCCCACCCCTGCCATGGCCAGGGGCACCTTCCAGTGTCCCAGGCTGCTCCAAGTTCCATCCAACCTGCCCTTGGACACTTACAGAGATGGGGCAGCCACAGCTGCTCTGGGCACCCTGTGCCAGGGCCTCCCCACCCTCACAGCCAAGGGTTTATTTCTAATATCCCATCTAAATATCTTCTCTTTCAGTGTAAAACCATTGCCTCTCGTTCTGTCACCATCTGTCCATGTAGAAAGTTGCTCTCCCTCACTCTTACAAGCCCTCGATTAAGTCTGTTCTCAGGACCTGCTCTTGTGTGTATGGTCCACCTGTGGCTTCTGTAGAGGTGGAAGGTGCCTACAAGCCTCCTGGATAGATCCAAATGAGAGTCCTCCTTGCCCACTTTGGTAGAACATTCCAGAATATCCTCAACCCAGCAGGCTGAGGTTTTGGAATGCCTGGAAAGAGTAGCAACAGGAATGTGGGAAGGCAGAATTAGAGATTCAGCCATCCATTGCCTTTGTGCTGCTGCTGATTCATGGCTACAAGACCTGGAATGCCGCTGGATGAATAAGCTTTATTTGATTTCATTTTATATGAATACGATTTATAAAACTCAGGGGAAAGCATGTGAGAAATTACAAAGGGAGTTTGACCAAGACATCTGAATCAAATCAGAGAACAGATTGAGTTATTCCTTAGGCATAGAGAGAAAAGCTGTGCATCTGTGGCATCAATTCTAAAGATATGTGCTGGAGATCTAATCCTTTGAGAAGCTGCACAAGCATCATCATGGAATCATAGAATGTTAAGGGTTGGAAGGAACTTTAAAACTCATCCAGTTCCACCTCCTGCCATGGGCAGGGACACCTTCCACTAGCCCAGGTTGCTCCAAGACCCATCCAGCCTGGCCTTGGACACTTTCAGGGATCCAGGGGCAGCCACAATCTCCCTGGGCAACCTGTGCCACTATTTCACCATCCTCATACTTAATAATTTCTTCTTAATATCCAGCCTCTTCCCACTTCTGCTGAGAAAAGGTTTAGAAATAAAAAGCATTGAAATAAAAATGGTACTGCAGTGTGGAGTCACAGAATATGAGTGACAGAGGAACAAGGCCTTGAAAACCAGAGTGACCTCATGAAAACACATCCAGGTCACCAGGGAAGTGGAAAGGGAGAGCATTGTGGTTTGTGAACTGCTGGACCTGCCAGAGGTGAAATCACTGTTTGTTACCTTAAAAGCATTGTTTACCTGTTACCACAAAAGGCAATTCTGTGGATTAGCACAGGTAATTGGCAGACACTGCAGTAGAGAGTAACTTCCTTTTTAGGTGATTGTATATAAAGAATTTTCACTGTGTAATGAACGTCTTTGCGTAGCACCATCTTGTGTGAAGTCCATGACCTTTCTGCTCAATCCCTGCACTGCAGCACAGAAATTCTTCTGAAAGTGAAGTCCAACACCTCACTGAAAACTGGTGGCTGTGTAAGGTCAATGTTTAGAAACACATTATCTGTGGGGAAAAGGCCACTGTAAACTAGCCAAAAAGGATAAAGGACTCAATTAAAAAATCATCCAGTGTTCCCTCTGACCATGGATAAGCTACTAGATCTTAAACTGTTCTCATAAAAAGGTCAAGATACGGAAATCCAGAAGGATATCGACTCCAGGAAAAGCACAGTAAAGGAAAACGGCAGAGATGTGCTTCTCCATTAATGACATCTGATGGTCTGCAATCAGCACATCGTTCCCCCTCTGTCTTGGAAATTTAACTACAGGGACCCAAGCAAACTACTTTTGACTGCCCAGATAGAGGTGATCCTTACAAGAAGCTGGTGGTTTGCCAGCAAAGATAAAGGCAAGGACTGTACTTCTGTACAGGGTAGGACATCAGGGAAAAGTGTCATCAATTTGCACGCTCCATTCAAAATTCAAGATAAAAATGACACCTTACTTGTATGGACAAGTAAAGAAATAAATCTGACAGTGTGCTAGAGAAGAAGGAAAGGAGAGAGATGGGATGATCCAGCTGAACGGATGGATTATTTGGAAATGTCCCACTCAGCCCAGGGTGTCTCTGTCTGGCAGACAAACATCCACTCTCCCAGGGATTCAGATTCTCGCATGGCAGAGACCTGCAGAGGCTGAGGGTACATCCCAGGGACCAGAAAATATTGCAGGTGCCCTGGTGACAAACCTTGGCTCATGCAGAGGAGAGTGAGATCTAACAGCAGAATCTGTGGTGAAATCGTAGAATCATTTATCTTGGAAAAGATGTCCAATATAATCATGTCCACCCATTAACTCAGCACCACAGTGATCATTGTTAAATGATAGCCCACAGATGTGACACGCCCACAAGCCTTTTGAGAGCTACCAGACATGGTGATTCCACCGTCAAAAACAAACAAACAAACAAACAAACAAAAAAACCCACCACCCACAAAACTTTAAAACACAACTTTTCCCTCTGTTCTCTTCTTTCTTGACTCCATTTCTGCAGGGAAAAAAGCCATGAGAAACCAAACTGAAAAAAAAATATAGGAAATTAATAAAAACAAGCCACTTGGTGCCTTTCTCCTCTTTGCCAGGGACCAAGAGGATCCAGAACCTGCAAGCTGTGTGACATTTTTGATGCCAAGAGTGTTACCCTTTCCAGGAACCAGTGCGGGCGCGTCCCCTTCCCGTCCGTCCGGATCCTCATCTTCCTGAGGGGTGCAATGTCAGCAATCTCCATGATGAAGCTGTCCTCCTGGCCCCGCTCAAACCTGCAGGGATTGCAAGGACAAGGAGGTTTTCCTGCTGCTTTACAGCCCCTCTGCCTCTCCATCCCGTGCTGCAGCCCTCGACATGCCAGCAGCCTCAAATCAAAAGTTTGTGAGTGTTATTTATTGGGCTTGAGCTTTCCTGAGCTGCAGTCACCAGTCACTGTGCTGTTGGCAAGGCCCCTCAGTGCAGATTTCACCGGGATTTCTCCTTCCCTGGGAAACACAGCCCAGGCAGCCTGGAGCACACATCACAGTTCTGTTTGTAACCAGAAAAATAGCCACTCACATCACCTCCCTCCTGGCAGCTGCCCACTTGCCTTGGCCCATTCCAGCTAGAAGGCAAAATAATTTTGCCTCATCTCCTTCCCCTGGGGTGCAGCACAAAACTTTGTGTTTTCCGTGGAGAGAGGCAGCTGCTGCAGCTCAGCTAAATGCAGCACCAGGGTTGAAGCCAACGCCCAGGTTTGGTAAGCACAGGCAAATTGTGTTAGAGTGGAGGCAAAACCAACCTGCTGGAAATGGGGGATTTGGATCTGCAGGCTGTTTCTGCTTCTGGTAAGAATCAGGGTGGGTTTGTGTGACCTTG